>CM067352.1:9885767-9900767 GCA_034190875.2 Urechis unicinctus | reverse complement strand
ATATTTGGACGGCGGTTGATGAGGGGTGGTGGTCGATGAGCGGTGGTGGTCGAAGTTTGATGTGGGGTGGTGATCTGTGTGTGATGTAAGTTGATGTGGGATGGTGGTCGATGTGGGGTGATGGTCAATGGGTGGAGGTGGTGGTGGATATTTGGACGGCGGTTGATGTGGGTTGGTGGTCGAAGGGGGGTGATTGTCGATGTGGGGTAGTTGTCGTTTCAGGTGGTTGTAGATATTAGCCGCGCAATGCCATCATATTGTAATAGTTCCACAAATATGTGAGAATTCCATCGATACATTCTGTTATATGTAGGCCAGCCGTTCAAACAAGTAATTATATAAAGTAATGTGTGGATCTCACGAGTTAATCACACTAGCATATAAAAACTAGCTTTCGCAAATGTTCACATACCTGGATGGAGTGAAGCAACTTTTCTTGCTAGGAATGCTTTTCTGAATCAGAATATCAACCGAGGAGAAAGAGGAGGAAGAAGGATTCAAGAAAGCCAGGTAAAACTACCCTGTTTGATATGGTTACCTTCGTATTTGAACGCATATACCATGTCAATACATGACTCGATATATGCGACGCTTGGCTGAACTCATTTATATGCGCTGTCATGGGTGTCGTTTCTAAATAAAATGTGGTCGTTTGCATTAAAGGTCAAATACAATGATTTGTTTTATTCCATTTTTCCAAAGTTCTATGTTTTAAAAGGGTATCGTTACCAAAGTAAGGTGACTGCGCGCTTTTTTTCTTTTAGAAAAATGATTTTGAAATGTACATTTTCGACGTCGAATCTGTCAAGATATCGCTCGGTAAATCGTGTATTTACGGACAGTGACGTCACGCGGGTTGTTTACGAACATTCAGAAGTCAGGCGTTAGATTTTTTCTGTTTCCAAAAGACAGCAAAATGCGCCGCATATGGGTGTCAAAAGTCAAGCGTAAACACTGGAGATCTACCCTTACGACATTTCTATGTTCTGATCATTTCGAGAATGGTGCTTATGAGACTGACCCAGAGCTGCTCAAAAGTCTAGGATTTCGTTAGCCGCGCACGACGGTAATATAAATATATACAAGACGTCGTGCACAGCTAGGATTTCGTAAGAAACCTAGGCTCCGAAAAGAAGCTGTACCGACTCTCTTTAGCCACGTGTCACACCCAAGCACTGCCGACCTAGGCGACTTCGCCTCTGACAGCGTCCGCGCTGTTTGCTACACCAGGGGCGAGTGCCTTGCCGTCTGCCAACCATGAAGTTTGCTCTCACTTGTCATTTGGGGTGCAGGCAAATGTTTCGGTAAGTGTCACAAGGCAACTGCATTATTATATTTGATGAAATGCATTGGCAGGGATAACTTTTGTTGTATGTATCCATGTGTCTTTTCACAGTCAATTTGTAAACATTTACATCCTTTAAAGCTATGATGAATGAAATTGTAGCATACTTATTGTATTGATACCAAGAGGTACCCAAGTTAGCCCATCTCAGCACTGCATAGGGACACAGTGCAACTTGCTGACCAAAAGTGTCACCAGGGGCACCCAATATCATCAATGAGCAAGTGGGGCATGGGGAGCTGTACCCGGAATGTGAGCATGCACTACTAGAGGACAGGAAGTGGATATTGAAGGGTCGGTATTAGTTTTGAATCATATAAGTTTTTATAGAAATATTTACTCCAGTGGTAGTGTAATTAAATGAGTTAAAATGGTGAAATCCATGCCCCTGTGGTACTACTTTACCAAACAAATGTAATCTGTATTGATATATGTGTGAACCATAAAAAGTATCGAAGCCACACAAAGAGTTGGAATTGATAGTCTCCCGCAAGCATCTCCTAAACGACATTGGCAGGCTTTCCCCATCAGAGCTGACATCAAGCCTAGAATCATATCACAAAGTGGTCACATTCTTCGCACCAAAGAGTGTCCACTAACCCTATGCCACCATGGAGGCCAGGTAATACCAATGAAATAACATATATTGAAATTCGTTTGTGTATATTTGAATTGGGGTTGGATGGAAGTTTAGCAAATTTGTGTAGTGACAGCTGTAATGTTATTTGTAGAATTATGTGCTCAAGTTTCAATTCTTACTTAGCAATATGTTATCAACCTGCTATATATATATATATATATATATATATATATATATATATATATATATATATATATATATATATATATATATATATATATATATATATATATATATATATATATATATATATATATATATATATATATATATATCCAGATTGCTCCTAGCAGTTATTCACTTCAATGAAAACTCGAACAGAGCTCAAGCCATCACTCGAGGTCAGTCCCAATGGAGAGTGTCCTACCCCAAAGCCAGACAGGGAGACCAAGTTGTCAAGCCTGTCAAAGTACCAATTTCTTTTGGTGCGTATATGCATTAATCTAAACTGAAACACATGGTATTTTGACATTTATTACCGAAACCTAAATAAGTTTCATATGCACAAACATTGTTACCAATTTCAATATGGGCATATAATATAACTAACTAATTATATGACTATCATAAAATATGAATAACGTTGATTTGCTGCAGCCTATGTACATCAGGACTGTCCCAGCACCTATTGCCTCCCAGTACGAGAAACCTGAAAAGGATCTTCTCGTAGGTGCTCGCAGGTGTAGATTCAACCTGACCAAGAAATCTTCTTCAGCTCCATTGCAGATAACCTGTCTATTTGCCGCCCGGGTGAGGGAAGGATTCTCTAAAAGCTGTTACCACACAGGCTGCCAGCACTTTCCTGTTTCTTTTGCCCAGTCTGTGCCATATCCAGAATGTAAACTGGCGGTAGGCTAGATACCTGAATAATCTTAAGCAATATGTCAGTTAGTTGTCTATGGTTTTGAAATAAGTTGCATAGTTAAAAAAACAATTGTCATTTGTCAACCATTCCCTCACTTTGTAATTTTATTGTAAGCTCTGCTTCTGGATTTCATGTTACTGGGGTTATTTATTCATGGCTATGTGAAATATATTGTAGTTTATCAATATGAACACTGAATATTTTACACAGCGGGATCGATGTTCCCTAAGCAATAAATATGATTGTTCAACCTCAAACTGTCCTTTTTGGTAGCAATAATGGCTAACTTATTCATTGGTAGGGACCTCATCTCCAACAGGTCCATCCATTTGAACAGATTCAAATTTGGACGCTTCCAGCTCATTTTTGTTAGGCAGTTTGCCAGGAATTTGGGATGCTTGGTGATGCATGTCCATTCCTCCGTTATAGTCATCACTCTCTCCAAACTTCTGCAACACACTCTGGCTGTGTCCATTGGGAGGCAGTGATGACAGCTACACATATGTTAGAGAAATAATTAAAGAGTCATTGTATTTTTATATTTGTGGTACAATAAATGTAAAAGGAAAATACTTTATATACTGCATGCAAACATCTGTCCACAATATTAAATGTGCTGAGGGTACAATGACAAAGCTACATTTACTAGCCAAGTACTATTTGTTGTAGTAGTTGGGTATGTCAACATACCATCCTCAACTTACAGAATGTGTAAATTTATTGGGTAACTGATACTAACGATTTTTTTACCAGTTAACATAGTTCAATAAAGCATGGGAAGGGTATTCTAAAACTCATCATTCGTCGAAATCTTTTGTGGATTCTTCATCCGAAGCGGACTCTTGCGTTAGAGCTCCCGGTGTCATTTCGAAGTGTGAGTTGGATGATTCAACTCCCGCCCGTATTGTCTCAAGTAAATAGTCATGGACATAATTTGCCCCAATGTTATGCTATGGGGCCTTGTAATCTTCATCAGAAGACGACATGGCTTCATGTAAATACGGTGTTATCTTAAAATCCAAACAATCGCTTTTCGCTTCACTCGCTTGCTCGCTGTCAAATTCTCTTGGAGGCCGCGCAGCAGGTATGACGTCACGCAACCTGCCCCTAGCGGCCAGTTGAGTCAAAATGGCATCGAGAAGATGGCTTCGTATTTTCTCCCGAGTGGAAACTTATTGGTGGATTTTTAGCACTTATGCATGCCGGTGCAATGAATTATGGGTCCCCGTTGTTTAATGAGTTATTTATCTCCACTTTGAAACACATAATAAAGAAATGATGAAAATCGTGGTATTTTGAACCGTTTTCATCGATGTGACGTAATACATAGTAGCCCTGTTTCATGGCTACAATTCAATTAATCACCAATAATCTGTAATTGTTTTCAAGATCGAATCATTTTCCAGGAAGATATTGATGATTTGAAATTTGTTTCGATGACCTTGACCTAGTTTGCATTCAAGATACGCAACCTCAGGGTTTTGCGCATCAATTACACCTTACATTTAAAACAATTATTTCGAAAATATATTGAAAATTGCGATCTGTATCATGATACAATTATTTAGAAGCTAACCAACACTTTAACTGTTCAATCCTTGGAAGTCATAGTGATAATCCGAGTAACAATTAAATTTTACTTCAGGTTTTCATACCTGACCCGTAAAAGAAAAAAGAATCATTATGATGACAGAATAGAACATGAACTGGAAAAAATCATAGCGCCATTATTTGTCCAAAATCTAGTTTATCAGCAGTGTTAATTTTTCCGCCATCTCTTTATTTTGAGCAGTCTATTACGAAAACGATCGCGAATTACAAACACATGCATAAGTTATTTGTTCAGAATAGAATGGATTACCCTTGATTGAAAAAAATTAGTACGATACGATCATTTATGACGGAGTTACGACACGTTAACCTCAGATTTCTATTCCCCTGTAAATTAAAAGCGTTTCGAACCAGAAGTGATATCCATTCAATTTCAAAATTCGATTTGCCAACGATTGACCCAATTTTTATGACTATCAAACCGATATTTACCATTTTATAAGCGATTGAAATATTTACGAAAGTTGTCTACGTGAAAAAACAAAATTCACTTCAACGCGCTTCGAAAACGACGGATATTATGAAAGAACATTTCATTTTAAAAATTGGTTAGTGGTTTCAGCTTTCAGAAAATGTTAAGTTTTTTTTTCAGATCGGACGATCATTTGCTTGTCAATTACGAATTGAAAGAATTTTACCAATTTTTGCTATAAGAAATTTTCGAAATATTTTTTTATGGAAAAAGGTCCATCCGCTGTATGCACCTCATGCACTTCTTGTAGAATCATATTAAAGTTAACTTGTAACTATATCAGCGGCGATCTTTGCACAGTGCGTTGTGTAGGGTGCTGTTAACAAGCCAGAGAAAACCCAGCTGAAGTGACACCGGCTGTACTTATAATTTACTTTGGGCGAAAACTATCGACGATTAACAAGGCCAGAGAATTAGTTATATATTCGGAACGGGTTTCTTTCGAGTGAAATTAAATGCACGATATGATCTATTAACGACGGAGAAACGACACGTTAAATTCAGATTTCAGTCCCGTTTTAAAACTGATTCGATCATTACCGGATGTGACGTCATCGATATCCATCAAATGTAAGGATTAGATTTGCGCTGCCTATGGCAACAACTCGACCAATTTTTATGACTATTGAACTGATATTTACGACTTTATAAGCGACCAAATATTTTACGTAAAATGACTAAGTGCAATTTGTTTTCCAACTCAACGCGCTTTGAAAACGACGAATATTTTGAAAGTATATGTCAATCATCAAAGTTTGGTATTTTTGGAACGTGAGGTTGTTGAATGCAATAAGTTCCAAGGGATAAAACGTATTTCATCAACACGCTTTACCATCAGTCCAGACTGTTGTTTCACCTGCAATTTTGAGCAGACAAAGTTATTTAATTCAAGCACAATAAGAATGCGCCTTGAAAAGTAACGCTAGCAAAATGAGTTGGCTCTCAGACCGTCACTTCTAGTTCTCCCGATCGGCCAGTGAAAACCAATAAATATTCTCTGCTGTTTTGTTATGGTATGTCCAGAATTGATTATTATGTGGAAGTAAAGAATTCTGTGATGTGTGCTAACTGACATCCGGGTAGATTCCCATCCAGTATGTGATACTCTTGAGCTCGTCACTGCGATAGACAGACTCTCCATCCCAGTAAGAAACAACGCTGCATGACACCTTCACACACACCATATACCGCCACATTTCTAGATGTACAAGTCAACGAACCTCAATTTTACACCTGAATATGACGGACATTTAACTCTTAGATAACGATTTCAAAGAAACTCCTTTCTATTGATTCATATAAGCCTCTTTCGTAAGGCAGATTCAATGTGTATGGAAGATTCATTTTAAGTCCCATTCATTACTGCACCGGGATCTAATCAGTTAATGTATGTAATATATCTTGTACTGTTTTAAAAATGGAATGATTCGTTCCACATTATAGAATATTTACAGATATATTCTTAACAAATTACAACTAGCACAACTACAACAATCCGATTGTTGTACGATTCACTCACCGACTTTCCAACATGCCCCACAAGGTAATCTTCATAGAGAATGGCAGTCAATTTCGCACATGTCACTTTGACCAATGCTTCATTGTAGGCCCGAACTGTCACGTCGAATCTTGCTTCCTCGTTCAGCGATTCATACCACACAGTGCAAGTGAAGTAGAAACGGAAAACGGTTCTAAAAAACTCGGAAGTGTTTGGACATATAGGTGGTGTCACTGAAATGTCTGTCACTTCGGGGCCACTGAGGGTAGGGACGGACGTCATCGCTGGGTATTGATCTTATAACAACAGAGCAGCGGAACCAATAACATTAATATTTACATCTGATGACTTTACAGAGTTTAGTTTATTTGAACCAACACCATAATCTACCACTAACTGGTTGACTGGAGGAGAATAAGAAATAGGATCTCTAAGAACTTACTCTCTGTCCAAGCATTTTTAACCCACACTTGGACAGGCTTCTCCTTCACCAGCACAATAGGCCATGTCACCGTAGGGTGGTTGTTGAAGCTGGTAGACGATGTAGCTATCACGGCCGTTAATGCAACTGCCGTTAGTGCGTTCGTACCATAGGCACGAGAGCACACTTGCTAGAATGCATTGTATTTGTCTCAGATTGACTTTCACCGATTAAATACGTAGTGTTTCGAAACATAGAATATCGCATTCTAAGTCATGAAAGAGGTTATCTGTTCAAGCCATGGCACAGGTTATGATAAAGGTAATCAGTAGAAGTCACGATACAGGTTATCAGCTGAAGTCATTACACAGGTTTTTAGTTGAAGGTTATCAGCTGACGTGATGATACAGGTTATCTGATGAAGTCATTATATAGGTTATCTGTTGAAGTCATTAAACAGGTTATCAGTTGAAATCATTGTACAGGTTTTGAGTTGAAGTCATGATACAGGTAATCAGCTGAAGTCATGATACAGATTATCAGTTGAAGTCATTATACAGGTTTCCAGTTGAAGTCATGATACAGGTTATCAGCTGTTGTCACGATACAGGTTATATGTTGAAGTCTTTATACAGGTTATCTGTTGAAGTCATAATACAGGTTATCATTGAAGTCATTTTACTTGTTTTGAGCTGAAGTCATTGTACAGTTTATCAGCTGAAGTCATCATACAGGTTATCGGTTGAAGTCAGGATACAGGTTATCGGCTGAAGTCATGATACAGGTTATCAGCTGATGTCATGATACAGGTTAACTGTTGAAGTCATAATACAGGTTATCATTGAAGTCATTGTACTGGTTTTGAGCTGAAGTCATTGTACATGTAATCAGCTGAAGTCATGATACAGGATATCAGTTGAAATCATTGTACAGGTAATCAGCTGAAGTCATGATAAAGGTATCAGGTCATCAGTTTTTCAGTTGATTCATACAGTTTTTCAGTTGAAGTCAATGAGGTTATCTGTTGAAGTCATGATCGGTTATCAGCTGAAATCATGATACAGGATATCTGCTGAAGTCATTACACAGTTGAAGTCATGATACCAACGTCGTGGCAACAACTACGAGACAGATACAATCAATAATACCCATAATGAGACAAATTCAATGTAGATTTCATTCAAACGAGTCAAAGCAGTGGAGAAATTTCAGTGTTGTACCCAATTGTAATCACTGACCGGCCGTTGCAGTCATCAACAGGTGGCATTCTACGTGTAACTAGTTATCGATAAAGCAATAAATTACACAATCAACTTAAGACTAAGAGATTCATTTATACAAATCGAAAATATTTAATAAATGGTTATGATTGATGAAAACGTTAATTATACTGCGAGATTTATTTACCTGCACATTGATCAACCAGATGTCACTTTACCACGCAAAGATCAACCAGCTGTCACTTTACCACGCATAGATCAACCAGCTGTCGCCTAACCACACATAGATCTACCAGCTGTCGTTTTACTACACTAAGATCAACCAGCTGTCACTTTACCAGACAAAGATCAACCAGCTGTCACTTTACTACACTAAGATCAACCAGCTGTCGCTTTAACACACTAAGATCAACCAGCTGTCACTTTACTACACTCAGATCAACCATCTGTCACTTAACTACACTAAGATCAACCAGCTGACATTTAACCACACATAGATCTACCAGCTGTCGTTTGACTACACCAAGATCAACCAGCAGCCTTTTACCAGACGAAGATCAACCAGCTGTCACTTTACTACACTAAGATCAACCTGCTTTCACTTTACTACACTAAGATCAACCAGCTGTCATTTTACTACACTAAGATCAACTAGCTGTCGCTTTAACACACTAAGATCAACCAGCTGTCATTTAACCACACATAGATCTACCAGCTGTCGTTTTACTACACCAAGATCAACCAGCTGTCGATTCACTCTGAGACAGATCATCCGACGGTAGCCTCAGTTGTTATGCTTAAAACGCAGCAGTCGCCGACGTAATATTCTTATCGACCAAAACCAAATACTTGGTAGTCATCCAAGGTAATTCCACCGCAAGTCTGACTTAAACTACTTCTAGTCGCACTTCCTCCCTGACAGCATACCTAAATCATTTTTTTAATCGAAAGGTAAATATGGCCTATTTTGCATGTTGACAAAATGGATGCAAAACGATGCTTGTAAGTGTCTCGTGATCTGGGGACATTCGGGTTTATTCAATATGCACATTTCACTCGATATATTAAGTTCGCTTCACAACATTCAATAACATTCACTCATGCAAATATGGGAAGTTTCTGCGGCGACGAAAATCGGCGAATCAGTAAACAAGTGAGCTTACTTCCTGGTGTAACATGCCATGACATTTACCCCGTGTAAATACGGGCATTATCATCGGGGCAGCGGGTACCAATGCACCAGAGTGACGTCTAAGGGAAAATCTCATGATCATAAAGGCCTGAACTGTGCATGCTATTATATACGGGAAGTCCAATCCAAGTGGACACGCGATGGTTTCTCTAATATAGGGTCCGCACAGAACTCCCCCACATCACCCCATTCACACACACCCCATGCAGGGACAATATAAGTTATTATCTGGGAAACCAACGGTTCAGAATTAGTTAACGTGATGGAGAAGAAAACCCACTAACAGAACAACGATGATCCTATACACATGCAAAACCCACTAACAGACAACAATGATCCTACACACATGCAAAACCCACTAACAGAACAACAATGATCCTTTACACATGCAAAACCCACTAACAGACAACAATGATCCTTTAAACATGCAAAACCCACTAACAGACACAATTTTCCTTCACACATGCAAAACCCACTAACAGACAACAATGATCCTATAAACATGCAAAACCCACTAACAGACAACAATGATCCTTTACACAAGCAAAACCCACTAACTGAACAATAATGATCCTATACACATGCAAAAACCACTAACAGAACAACAATGATCCTATACACAAGCACAACCCACTAACAGACAACAATGATCCTTTACACATGCAAAACCCACTAACAGACAACAATGATCCTATACACATGCAAAACCGACTAAAAGACAACAATGATCCTTTACACAAGCAAAACCCACTAACAGAACAATAATGATCCTATACAAATGCAAAACCCACTAACAGCAAAACAATGATCCTTTACACATGCAAAACCCACAAACAGACAAGGGAGATCCTTTACACATGCAAAACCCACTAACAGACAACAATGATCCTATACACATGCAAAACCCACTAACAGACAACAATGTTCCTATACACATGCAAAACCCACTAACAGACAACAATGATCCTATACACATGCAAAACCCACTAACAGACAACAATGATCCTTTACACATGCAAAACCCACTAACAGAACAACAATGATCCTACACACATGCAAAACCCACTAACTGAACAACAATGATCCTATACACATGCAAAACCCACTAACAGAACAACAATGATCCTATACACATGTAAAACCCACTAACAGACAACAATGATCCTTTACACATGCAAAACCATTTCTTGCCACTTGTCGTATAGGGGTTCGGTAACAGAACTCCGCCGGAGATATATTAAGCAAAACAACAGCAGACGTGAGTTAGGGAGGCAATTGAGCAGATAGGGTTTTTCCTACGGGACCATGAAAAAAGCCAAGAACAGACATCAGTCCCACTACTAGCTACGTCACAGACACTCATAGCGATGACAAATCGATAATAGCGACGGAACAGCCACTAAAAGTCACGACACAGCTACTTATAGCGCGACACAGTCACTTACAGCGGCGGCACAGCCACTAATAGCGACACCGTCACTAATAGCGACGACACAGCCACTAATAACGCGACACAGTGGTTTAAGGCGGCGACACAGCCACTATAAGCGAGTTCACAGCCACTTACAGCGACGAAACAGCCGCTTATAGCGCTACACAGCCTCTAGTAGCGACGATGGAGCCGCTTATAGCGCAACACAGCCACTAATGGCAACGACACAGCCACTAATTGCGCTTAACGTCAATATATTTTTACTGTTGTATAGTGTGTCGGACGATCGATTGAAGGACAATGACAACAAGAAGTCTATTTTCCAATGGCGAAACATAGTGAAGTATACCATCATCATTGTCATCGTCATCATCATCATTGTCATCTGAATCTCCATTTCCATCATCAGTGCTGAGGTAATGCTAAACGCAGTACAGTTGAGTTATACTGAACGTTATCATGCTGAAGAGCTCCAAGTTATAATACGGGAAGGGCGTTATTCTTTGTCTTCACCATGTGTACTTCTTGCAATAAACAACAAAGCTAACGTGAAATATCTTAGACGGCACGGGGTAGCGGTAGCGCTTTCGTCTGACATGCAAGAGGCGGGTGATTAAATCCGTCCGTATCTTTTTTTAAATTTTCGTGTAGCTACTTTTGTAAGCTTAGTTCATCAGAAAATCATTAGGAATTTACAACTCCATGTGAAAATTATTTGGTCGGAATAAAAATGGGCTCCGATACGACCATTAACGATGGAGAAAGAGCGTGTCCAATTTTAGTTTCGCTATAACTTTTATGCTTTCTGAACATGAATAATCCATAAAATATTACGAATCGATTCGCGCTGTTTATGACCAGTGGCTTGCCCTCTCTGCACACTCAACCTTTACAACTGCCTACGGTTGCCAAGCCCTTCTAGATTGGATACCATGTCACCCGGTGACTGAATGTGATCTGACTCACACAGCAGTACCTCGGGAACAAAATTATGTACTGTTAAAGAGATATCAGTCAATTCATTTGGAAGTTTAAACAATTTCAAATTCGGCCCACAATTGACCAAGTTATTATAGATTTTCAATTTTTGGTGACCCCATGACTTTCTTACTTGGAACAATATTTGAGTATGTTTCGCAACTATTTATTACCTGAGCATTCAGTGATAGGTTGTGTGGCTAATTCGGGGTCTGGAGGATAAGTTAACTGGGTTACAATGAATATAAATGACAGGTGATGTGTTCTTTGTTTACGTTTATGCAGCATCTTTCTTATCTCGTCAGCTTTGTCGACTCTTTGGCATACATAAATTCATGATATAATCTCTGCACCCCACCGACCCCCTATATTGATGTCAGGTTCTGGATTAACGACCTATTCTGGTGCATTTGTTTTGCAATTAAACGATGCCCAGATGAAGAGCACGTACTTGACAACGATCCTTGCCAAGCTCATCCCCATAACAATTACAATGTTACTATACAATTTTAGGATTCGATGACCTTGAACTTGGTTTACAATCAAGGTCAAAATAAAACTTCTGGGTCCTGCACATCTTTAACACCTTTAAATTAAAAAAAATAATTAAAAAAATCTATTGAAAATTGCGTTTTGTATCGCGAGGAAAAAAGTTAACAAACATTGATTCAGAAGCAAGCCAACGTTAAACGCAAGAGGGGTGAAAGGGGGAACTTGGCGAATGGCTAAGACAAAATGACAATGATTTTTTCTTACTCGAGGAAAAGTTTTGTTTTTTATTTTATATTACCGCGGCGTATCATGCTTGACAGCTAGCCAGTGAGGCTAGCAGAGAGTAGCGGCGAGCTATGTGCAGCATGATGAGTAGGCTGCTGTTATTAAACCAGTGATAACCCAGCCGAAGTGACACTCACTGTACTTCAAGCTTAGCTTGTGGGATTAACTAAGCTTTCAGAAAATGCAATATTTTTATAATCGAAAAGTTTAGAGATTTTGGTTACCAAAAATTTTCTACTTGCTACAATTTTGATGCTTTCGTCACCTTAAGTGACACCATCGACATCCGTGAAATCTTAGGATAAGACTTAAGCTGTCACCACTGGTCATTGACAACGTATTATTCACGGATATATCAGGGATTACATATTTTCAATTTACTTTGTGGTAAAGGTAAAAACAAAACTACTGGGTTTTACGCATTATTGCTTTCAACCATAAAAATTTTTGGGGAAAAGGTACGAACCTGTATTGTGAAGCAAAAGTTTTCTAACAAACATCCCACATACATTGCATCAAACGCGGTTGATCAAGATAACATGGCTAATACAATTTCGCCAAGTTAACAAGAGGCTCATGATATGGTCAAGTCATGCTGATTAGTCTCATATTGATCTTCTTAATCATAATCATTGTCTGTAGTATCATTAATTCCAGTTATTACTTAAACAGTTATATTTTCCTTTGTCATTGTAATTCATAATTACTAGCATCATTGTCATCCTATTTATAGTCATTATCAACACAATGATCATTGTTGTTATCATTATAAGCAGCGTTATTGTAATCATCATCATGATCATCAATTTCATTATCACAATCTTCATAACATGTGCTTCGTGTTCACATTATATAAGAGTAGCTGATGCTGTTTTTATTATCAGTCTAGTGAGTTTTACTGTTGAATTAAGTTGCTGAGTGCGCATGTTACGTATTAAGGAGTATTTTTTTTGCTTCATTTTGATATGGATAAGGTATGGAAAGAGCATATGCTGCTATGAGGTTTTGGGTGTTGCAAATTATTGTGTGATATGGAGGTAACAAGTATGCTTATTATGATATTGAGGATAGGTAAGCAGTAGCATATGTGCCGTTATGATTAAGGGTTTTACCAAAGAGTATATATGTTCGTCAAGAGCGTTACTGTAGCCTTCCGCCCGAGGAAATATGTGAATTCCCCAACGGTGAACCGAAGCGTTTTGTCCCTTTTTCTTGTCATAGCGTCTCAGCATGACATTGATGCTTTCCTACAAGAGCATGATTACGTTACTTTCCGAGAAAACATTCCATCCCAGACTGATCATAACGGCCAACATGGCATCATGATATGCCTTTCAAAAAGACAGCAACCAATTGCAGTGGATAAGATCAAAGTTGCTGCGTTAGAGTCATCTGTTGTTGCCTTACAAACTTCCAAATCCCGTTTAGTTGTGGCTGTTGTGTACAGAAAACCTTCTCATTCTTTGACCTCTTTCGTACTCAAGATGGAAAAACTGTTACTGCTTATGCCTTTGCAAGTGCCAACATCTGTGATTGGAGATTTCAGTGATGGCCTACTGCTTGGTAACATCTTAATGTCAAGAACTGATGAATTGACATGGATTCCAGCAATATGTCAAAAGTACCTACACCTGACAATGGAACTTCACTGGATCATATTTACTTCCACCGAGTTGCAGAAAGCCACATTGATGTCCATGATATATATTATTCTTACCATGTCTCAGTGTTCATAACATATAAGGTGATAAAATTGAAATGTGATACAATTGATTATGTTAATTGATTTAATTATAAATGGTTAATGGATTAGTAGGTTATCCAATTAAGTTCAATCAAATGTAGTGTAAGTAATGAATAACATCTTAATGTGAGGCAAATCATCTGAAATTTATTTCAACAATTGTTTGCATTCATCATAAATTGATAGAAAGAATCATTAATGAAGAAATTATTTCTATGCGATAATATTTTACGTTATTTATGCAATAACAAGATTCATTGACTTGGCCACACCACCCGACGGATACAATGGGCGATAATGACCATCAAAACATCTTCATAGAGTCATGCATCTCACTATGGCCGACCACCGAGCACAACTTGTAATACCTGATAAGACATGCTAAAACGCCTCATAAGGAAGTGGCTAACTAACTTCTACATATCCATCAAATGTCATGCCAACAGTAAACATGTCCGAACCATATCCAGGCTTTCATCCCACGCAAGGTTAGTTCATCAGTTAGTTGAGTGCAACAGGAGTCATTTAACTACTGTCAAAGAAGTACTCCATGGTGTGAGTAATCGATAAACAAAGTTAGTATAGTTATTAATTGTCCATGTGAATGGTGTTACCTATACATACCTCTTTTCATACAAAATGTGTTAATGAATACTAAACACAGATCTGTTTGCCTTGATAGGAAAATAACTGAATGGACTAGATGGGAAAACATGTTGAAACATTGAACTACTAAAGGACGTACAGCCTGCTGCCTCTAGCCTCTCGATTAGCCAAAATCCGCTGACATGAGTCACAACTCATC
>CM067352.1:9848548-9878730 GCA_034190875.2 Urechis unicinctus | reverse complement strand
AAGATGGAAAAACTGTTACTGCTTATGCCTTTGCAAGTGCCAACATCTGTGATTGGAGATTTCAGTGATGGCCTACTGCTTGGTAACATCTTAATGTCAAGAACTGATGAATTGACATGGATTCCAGCAATATGTCAAAAGTACCTACACCTGACAATGGAACTTCACTGGATCATATTTACTTCCACCGAGTTGCAGAAAGCCACATTGATGTCCATGATATATATTATTCTTACCATGTCTCAGTGTTCATAACATATAAGGTGATAAAATTGAAATGTGATACAATTGATTATGTTAATTGATTTAATTATAAATGGTTAATGGATTAGTAGGTTATCCAATTAAGTTCAATCAAATGTAGTGTAAGTAATGAATAACATCTTAATGTGAGGCAAATCATCTGAAATTTATTTCAACAATTGTTTGCATTCATCATAAATTGATAGAAAGAATCATTAATGAAGAAATTATTTCTATGCGATAATATTTTACGTTATTTATGCAATAACAAGATTCATTGACTTGGCCACACCACCCGACGGATACAATGGGCGATAATGACCATCAAAACATCTTCATAGAGTCATGCATCTCACTATGGCCGACCACCGAGCACAACTTGTAATACCTGATAAGACATGCTAAAACGCCTCATAAGGAAGTGGCTAACTAACTTCTACATATCCATCAAATGTCATGCCAACAGTAAACATGTCCGAACCATATCCAGGCTTTCATCCCACGCAAGGTTAGTTCATCAGTTAGTTGAGTGCAACAGGAGTCAATTAACTACTGTCAAAGAAGTACTCCATGGTGTGAGTAATCGATAAACAAAGTTAGTATAGTTATTAATTGTCCATGTGAATGGTGTTACCTATACATACCTCTTTTCATACAAAATGTGTTAATGAATACTAAACACAGATCTGTTTGCCTTGATAGGAAAATAACTGAATGGACTAGATGGGAAAACATGTTGAAACATTGAACTACTAAAGGACGTACAGCCTGCTGCCTCTAGCCTCTCGATTAGCCAAAATCCACTGACATGAGTCACAACTCATCGCTAACAGATCTGGCTAATTAGCCAAAGAGTTTATAGCTTGCTACTTTTTGATTAAGCTAAAACCAATGTGTCAATATGCCCCTGTGGTTATGAAGCTCTGAAACGACGCGTGTCTAGCTCCGAACCCATGAGTGACAGAAATATCCCTGAAAAAGCAATCCAAATGATCCATTCTATTTGTTGTATGAAAGTATGATCATGGACACTATGAAAATGAAAGTGTATTCCAGCATTTGCATTTTTTATATATACAGCATTGACACTTTCTCTTATATTGTGTTATTGCAATTAGTACTGAATATTGTGATAGTCAGCAGTATACATTACTTGCAAATGGTTGATAATTTTACAGAGCATATTTAAAAAGTGAGATATTGGAGAATAATTTGTTGTTTTGAATGGTTTGTAATAGTCATTATCGGACAATTCGTCAATATTTGTTGGAGGTATTCAATGTGAATTTAGATGTGTAATATTAATTGTTGAAACACACATCCATAAACGCAATTCTATTTGAGCCATTCCAAAGTTAAAGCTCAGTGTCACGAAATTATTTGTCACAATGATGTTAGCCTCTATAACATGTGTGTTAGTTCAATGTATGGTATTAAAATCCTACAGACACAATATCCGGAGGGAAATTGAGATATGGGTGAAGACAACAGTGCATGATAATCCTTGGAATGCCCAGAGACTTTGTAAGGAGGGAATTTGAGATCTGGTTCAAGGCAACACCACATTATAATTATAGCACTTAGAAACTTTATTTCTGGAGGTTAATTGAGATGTGGGAGTAGGCAATGTCATATTTTAATCCTCATACTGCCCAAAACATCATACATTCATACCAGTAGGAATATTGATATATGAGTGTAACGAATATTGATATATGAGTGTAACGAAAAAATCACATTCTTACCCTAGAAATAGCGCTCTGACAATGGCCAGGAGAAAATAATGCCAATGCCAAATAAAGCAAAAATGCAAAATACACAGGAATAAATTGATTGTTATTCTACTGATGAAGGATTTCATTAGAAACTTATGACCAAAGTATATCTTTAAAATATTTGCTATGTTTTATTATTATGTGTTATGTCAATGGAAACGGATGTTTCATATATATAGTTTCTAAGTGATTATATGATTTCCTTATGTAATCTTTCTAACTGTCTGGGTTAAATGCTTATTATCAATTTGAAAATCAATAAAATTGATTGCATTGTTTTACCTGAAATATATCACGGGCAATAAATGATACACAAGATGCAGACACAGTCTACATGCAATAACATTATCATCAAATAAACATAACAATTGTCACAATCTATTCGCAACTAGTGGACCCTACTATATAACAGTGCAGTGAAGAAAGATGATGATGATGAAACTAGTAAGTTACGTGGTTATGAACTTCGACTTATTGATGTGATGCTCCACAGGGCAAAGGCAAATGGCAAAGGCGAAGGATGGTAGGGATGATCACAATATTATCGCTGACCTTAAAACATTTGACCCATTTTTCAAGACCATCGATCACACATTGTCGATTTTATAAGCGATTGAAAATGTGGTAAAACGATACATTTGGACTGATACCACGATGTTTTGCCCTGGGGCTCATGGGAAAACTTGTGGTTTGATGCATTGACATATGCATAGAATAAGTTTGCAATTAAAATGCGCTAAAAATTGATGCAAATTTTGTAACGATCCGACCATTATTAACGAAGTTGTTCCATATACTAATGTTTCAATTGTTCGATGACCTTGACCTTAGCTACCGGTCATGGTCAAAATAAAACATCTGGGTTATACGAATCATTGTAAAAAAAACAATTGTGAAAATTTTTGAAAATTGCTTCCCGTAAATAAAGGTTTACTACCAACAAACCCAAAAACAAATCAATTTATCAATTGATGATCATGGCGACGAGCTAAAACAAAGTTACGATACGATCATCACATTCAAAATAAGTTTTTCAACTGCTATGATGACAAAATCTTCCATGATTACTGGCCGAATCATAGTGCGGATCTGGGTGAATTGCTATTATGACAATCATTGCCGATTTCTCTTCCGCTGGAACAATAAACTAATTGAACCAATTGACACAATTTTTATGACTATCAAACCGATATGTACTATTTTATAGGCGATTGAAATATTGACGAAACCTCAAACGCTTCAAAAATAACGGACAAGTCATCATAAAAGTTTGTTAGTGGTTTCAGCTTCCAGAAAATGTTAAGCTTTTTCAGATCGGACGATAATTGGCTTGTCAATGAGAGACCGCGTTGCCACTTAGCCCGATAGGTGGCGGCACACTGCAATGCGGTCCCAGGCGCCGCCGGAAGTTATCGTCTCAATGCGCTTACTTCACAGTTGACGCGTAAATACACAAGATTAGTTTCCATTTTGTTCCACTTAGACGAAGTCGGCAATACATCATGATGTTATGTGATTTAGATGGTGGCGAATTGTTTAGAGTAAAGTTATCAATGTCAATGCGCTGGGCGTCGCAGTCAACAAATTTTAAAAATGGAACCAATGAACCACTGTGAGGTCCAGATTTCCTCAGGCATAATCTGTGTCTGTTATATGCCATGTAACTTTCGGCAATGCATTGTCTCAACAACTGCCTTACATGATGCGTGGTGTTTGTAAAATGCAGATAAGAGGATATCAAATGTATCTACGAATGTCCCACTCAGGGTGTGATATTATATGAATCTCATTAAAAGGTATTATCCCGGGGGTTTTATATAGTTGTCATGTTATACCATGAACTGATATATGTAATTTATAATATTCCTTCAGTCAAGTAAATGTTGTAAAGATAACTGGAGTGTCACTGAGTTCATGTTTTTTTGTTCACACTGACCAGGTATGGTACAATAGGCGACACCATCTTGTGAGCCCCAATCTGATTGACAAATACAAACCATGTCCGTTTTAAATGTGGCTTTACATAGCCTGCCAAACTGGGAGGACTTCAGTCTCTTGCATCTTTCCATGTGTCAAGCTATTTTACTGGCTTTTCTCAGAGTTTTGCCCCTCGCCTCATGGCATTGAGTCTCTGTGACGTAGATGACGGCTTTATGCTGAAGGAATTCTTCTTGTGGAGAAAGTGGTCATTGGCAATTCCATATTGGTTTGCTGAGGGAAGAGCTGCAGGATGTATTGCTGATCACTACACGGAGATATGTCTTTTTGTATCTTTGGTAATTTCTGTATTGTGGGTGCGGAGATATGCAGCCACCTGGGCCATATCAATGCAGGGTGGCAGGGTGTCACTATACCTGTTAATACACAAACACAATAGGCTTAGAACACACAAGCATATTCAACTTGCTGGTATAAACTGGTAAGCTTACAAAGAATCAATCAGGATATTCCTTGGTTCCCTCGGGTGTGTTGATGTTGTATCCCTGGTCAACATCTTCTACTCCGTTGAAGTTGTTGTTGAATCGTTAGCTTCAAGCCTGCAGAAAAGATGGCAACCCCTCAATAAACCACAACTGCATTGACAGGGTTATTAATGTGGCGATAACAAGCAGTTTCCTAATAATCTTGTATTCAACTAGGTGGGGGTCAGGGTAGGAAAGACAAACCCGGTGTTCTTGTTCTTTATAAAACAACTGCAGCAGATTGTCTGATAGCAGGGGAGACGAAATGGCATTTATAATTAATAAGAATAGGAATAGGGCATTTACATGGAAGGAACTGGGTCAGATAAATGAGTCATCCCAACGTAAACACACAAAATACGGATCGAGCAAACGATTACAATACATCTTTCAATAAGTAATTTTTTTCGTCAGCTAAGCTTCGTCATACGGCCGTGATTATCCATGAGTGATGATTTTCTCTCAGGATATCAAGATATAACGATTTTGCGATCCAAAACAACGTAGTACTCTATCTACTATGTAAACCGTGCGTATTAGACCACCGGAAGCGGGCGAGGGACCGCACCGCATCATGGATTAAAACTCGCGGTCTCTCCCTTACGAAATGAACAAATTTACTGATTTTTGCTATAAGAAATTTTCAAGCTGCGCCAATGTAATTAACAATGGATTATTTACAATTACATATATATATCGCATTCGTAAATGACTTCATCCATAACCATGTTTTTTTAGGATGCAACTAACCGTGTTACTGACAACCTTCGACATAATGTTAGTTGCCATTGAACGGTTATTAGTTTTATAGGCAACTGAATTTTTTGGGGTTAGTTTTCCTAAAATTTGGACTATCTTATGTTTTTTGGGAACACTATTGATTTATTACCACGGTATATATATATATATATATATATATATATATATATATTTATATATATATATATATATATATATATATATATATATATATATATATATATATATATATATATATATATATATATATATATATATATATATATATATATATATATATATATATATATATACAACACAGTTGGCAATTTATTTAGCTACAAAGTGGTGTAAATTTTGTAAGGATCGAATACTAATCCCTGGAGTTAATGTGAAATTAGATTTTAACATTTTCGATGACCTTAGTAGTTTCAATGAAAAATCTAAATACAATGCCAGCCAGTCAACTTGCCCACATGAATTTTTCGATCTTTATCATCATCATCATCATCATCATCATCATCATCATCATCATCATCATCATCATCATCATCATCATCATCATCATCATCCATCATCATCATCCATCATGATCCATCACCATCCATCACCATCCACCATCATCATTCATCATCCATCATCATCATCATCCATCATCATCATTCATCATCATCATCATCATCATCATCATTCATCATCATCATCATCATCATCATCATCACCGTTGCCTTCTTTATCACCATTTTCATAATCATCATCACTGTCATCGTAATCATCATCATGATTATCATCAAAAACACCATCTACATAATGTACATTGCTATCATTATCCTAACATCATTGTCTACTATCATCATTGGTGGTACCTTAAGCAAGATCACAACCATAACAAACACCACATCATTGTCTTCTCCATTTTCAGCATCAGCGAGGAGGTAATTATAAACGCAGCACAGTTGAGAAATACTGAACATTATCATGCTAAAGAACTCCAAGTTATGATGGAAAAAATGTGTATCCCCTGTATGCAGCTAATGCACCTATTGTATAGTTATACAAAAGTTAACTTGAAACTATATCAGCGGCGATCTTTGTACAACACGTTGCGTAGGCTGCTGTTAACAGGCCAGTGAAAACCCAGCTGAAGTGACACCGGCTGTACTTATAATTTACTTTTGGCGAAAACTATCGACGATTTACAACGCAAGAGATTTAGTTATATATTCAGGACGGGCTTCTTTCGAGTGAAATTAAATGTACGCTATGAAGGACGGAGAAACGACACATTAAATTCAGATTTCAGTCCCGTTTTAAATTTCATTCGATCGTTACCGGATGTGGCCTCATCGATGTCCATCCAATGTGAGGATTAGATTTGCACTGACTATGGCAACAACTCGACCAATTTTTGAACTGATATTTACGATTTTATAAGCGATCAAACATTTTACGGAAATTGACCAAGTGAAATTTGTTTTTCTAACTCAACGCGCTATGTCAATAATCAAAGTTTGGTATTGAATCAGCTTTCGGAAAATGATGAAGTTTTTACGGTCGGATATTAATTAGTGAATTTACCCTTAGAGACTGTTTGCCAGTTAAAGTTGCCTATTTCTCGGTATATCGAACACTTTAAGAAATAGGATAACCACAGCCAGTGACTTAGAAATAAAGCTGTGTTTACTGCACACAAAGGCTAGATTTTGATGTATTTTATTATGAACATTCTTCGCTTTTTACGCTGCAATTATTAAGGTTATACTACCAAGGTCCTGCAGTCGCAAGTATTACATTTTGGCATGTCTTATTTCCGGGGTTGTGTGTCTTTTTAGGTTATATTGCTAACTGATTGGGGTGTCAATGGTCGCCGCAAGTAGGACAACGTTAAGATAACGCCCATTATATCATGTCCACCTGGTGGCCGTGATTTGAATGCCACGTGACAACAGCATATCGGAGGAAATAACATATCACTCATGAACAATACACCATCCCGAATATGGTCGCGATAAGCCTCGAATTCAACAATGTTAAACTTGTGATATCTCGGGAAATCAATGGTGAGGACCAGGAGGGGTAGGGGGCGACTTTTACACGATGTTAATCAGGGGGGAGGTGGAGACGACTTTTACACGATGTTAATCAGGGGGAGGTGGGGTCGACTTTTACACGATGTTAATCAGGAGGGAGGTGGAGACGACTTTTACACGATGTTAATCAGGGGGAGGTGGGGACGACTTTTACACGATGTTAATCAGGAGGGAGGTGGAGACGACTTTTACACGATGTTAATCAGGGGGAGGTGGGGACGACTTTTACACGATGTTAATCAGGAGGGTAGCTGAGACCACATTGTTGCTAAACAATACTCAACTAAGACAATGTTTTAAGTAGACTACTAAAACTCACCTCAGCTGCTTGTCCATTTTATTTACTTAACGTTAATATAGCCTGTAGATTCCTCGTCTTGCAAATGCTCTTCGGCTAGTAATAGCGCGTCTAGTCTAATGACGTAGTTAAATACACGCACAGCAATAGCAGATATACAGGCCACGTGGTTATGCTTTCCACATTTCGCAAACTTGGCTTGGATCTGGAAAAACAGACGTTGATATGAAGAGGAGGCAAGCACATCATGTTTGGCGAGAGAAGAAAGAGAACCTACCTCTACAGAGCCTCCTGGGGCCTTCCACACCAAGTAAATGCCTAGATTACCCCATAAGACACATAGTAGCCAAAGTGTTTTCTGCCTCTCAGGACAACTCTATCAAGATGAAGGCAACGGCATAAGATGGAGAGATTATCTAAATGGCTATACACTATTCGCTTTTGATCTGATTCCTGACCTGGTTGATAGTGGAACTCATTTTAATTTGTTGAATTTTTTGGTACAGCCCTAGAACGTACCATTAATGTCATTGTGTACGCCGAATTCGAAAATATGATTCAAATTGACCGAAACCGTAACGTTGTAGTTGATTACACTGATTAACAATGGATACCAGGCAATTATGCGAGCTCTTACAAAAAGACGCTTTCACTCCAGCTACTGTGAGTGTTTGCACGGAATAAAATTACCCCGCAATGTAAATTACCCCAGTGGTTTCGTTTGTAACACGATACCCCTTCCAAACACTGGGTCGCTATTTTCATTGATCATATTGAAAGAGGCGAATATTTTGATTCTTATGGACTGCCTCCTATACATAATGTATTTGTGAAGTACTTGGACAAGCGTTGTGTGAGCTGGACTTATATTTCTAAGAAATTACAAGACTTCAATTCCAGTACTTGTGGACTTTATTGTGTGTATTACAATTGCTGGATGTATTTACCGACGATCATTCAACCAACGATGATCTGGTGACATGTTTAATTCAAGGCAAATAAACAACGCGTGGCGTTATTATTCTTAGATTCTTACACATCATTTAAGCATCAATTTCTTACATAGCGCACATCCATTGATTACATAAAACATTAGCTTCAGTTTATCACATAATAACACATATCGATTTCTTAAATAGCATATTTACCTATCACACATCTAATGGTTTAGTGCTTACACCATCTGCACTCACAATTCTTTTGGGTAAAAAATAACTTAATCCATCTCTAATTTGCGTATACAAATACATTGTGTTGCTGTTAACGCGAAAACCATGGTTCACACCATGCCCCGGTTTTTGTTTTACTACACAGTCCTATAAAGCCATCTCCACTGCAGTCCACTTTAAATAACCCCAGGTACGTTTATCATATTTTTTGCGGGTCACACAGCAAGGATGAGGTACCCACGGGGTTCCATTCAATTTACACTGTATAAAGTTGTTGGTGTGATCATCACACCCTACAGCTGGCAACCACTTAGGGTAATCTTGGTACAATTGTTTTTTTTTCATTTTGGGTTTAATGACATCAGTCAGATGTGCATTACTAAGGGCAATCAGTGTCCATCTGTACATAGGCAAAATCAGATCTCACGACATACTTATCAATATAATCATAGTAAAATTCAAGCATTCTTAATTTTGCGTATTGATAAACAAAACAGCCTATTTGTTGTGGTTAGTTGAGATATATGGTGGTTTTGGCCATGTCGAATTCAAACAGATTGGGGGTTAATTCGTTCATGGTTCTGAATCTTTGTCGTTGACAATATATTTACCATATGCCGAATAACCAAGTTTCGGCTATAACAGTCTGACTCGAGTTGACATCACACCCACGACTACACACAAACAAGAACATTATCAAAAAATTCAACGCTTAAAAGTGTATAACATATAACTACATGCGTGTATTCGTACATACCTGGCGTCTGATACGGTCTCGGCAAATCTTTTGAAACAGGCTGTGGGCTCATACTCCAGGGTTTGGTATATCTTTGTGATCACCTGAGCATGTTCCAAGTACCATTTCAATAGTGGGCTAGCAAGCAATATTTGCACACCTTTGTAGCTCCCTATCAACGTCTGCGATTCCGTATATATGAAAATAAATAATAGAAATCGTTATGACATCATAACGATCGCAACAAAATTCCTTGTGACTCCGCACTCCTTAAATTGCCTGTGTACTCACTTTCATAATGTCCCGTTGTTTGTCAAAGTCTCGCATAAAGAGTCCGATTTCATCTTGTGTCAATTCTATGTTTTTGAATATAAGGGTCATTTCACTAAAATAGTCTTTAAGGGTTCCTGATACGTGTATGTCTACTTCAGCCATTCAAAAAAGGTTCCATTACGTATATTGGCTATTGCTTCAAAGTGGCTCGTGGTAGTCAAGGTCTGTTTTCCGTATTTTCTCCCATTCACATCCCCACTCAGCTACGACATTATAACCTAACCCACTCAATTAGTAGTATAGAGAGTGGGGTACGAGCGCAGTTTCCAAATGGACTCACATACAGAAAATGAGCCAGCCTGTGGTGCGCTCACACCTCCCCTTTCTATACTACAGTGTCAGCCAGCCCTTCCAGCCGATTTTCCCCAGTGCCACCAAAGAGGGCGATAGCAATTTCAACAATCTACACCAAGACCCTGTGGAATAAGCTCTTCTAAACATCTCACGCGCTCCAAAAGGTCCTCATACCTTAATTCCACATCCCTCAACTCTATCTCAAGGTCCACCTTCTTTACCCGCAGCTCGGCCACCACATTATGATCGGTGCGTATTATAAACCTCAGCCCTCATCTGTTCAACAGATCGACTCGTGCCCATAGGCCAGAGTGTCTACGCCATTCTCAGCTATCCACTGCTTTGCGTCAAAGAGGTAGAGAGACACCTTGTTCACGTGGAGCCCATATATTTTGTGGCAGTCACTCCTGAGCATATTCATTCCGTGGCAAAACTGCTTTTGGGCAAACGGCGACTGTGCCGTAGATGCTTCTTTACCACTACCTTCTTCACACCTTTTGCTTTTTTGATCTCATCCCGGCTCGTCATCAAGATCGAGTACATCTTAGGGTGCAGACCAACATACTCCTTGATGGGCACGCCGGCGCACTCATTCTTCATCTTCCCAAGAACCTTCTTGTTCACACTGCTGTAGAGGCTACGGGAGAGATGAAAGTTACTAGTGTCAAAGAGATGCCCATCTTCCTTCATGTCAGCATACACGTCAGGCGTGCGTATCTCCATAAGTAAAGAATCCGTATCCGTGTACAACAAGCCAAGGTTCTTGCTGTATCTGGGCTTCATGGTATTGTAATAAAAGTCGTACATCAGGTGTTTGGAGAGGTCGAGTATACACATGCCCACATACACTGGGAGGTTCAGTACCAGTCGAGTCTTATGCATGTGCAGAGTGGCCAGGTCATCATCAAACACCTGATGACGCGCAAAGGCGAGACTTGCGATAAGCCTACGCATTCTTTCTTCTTCAGTAGAGCGCAAAATCTTGACATCGACCAGCCTGCGGAGGTTCTCCATGAATTTGCCAAACACAGAGTTGTTCATAAGCTTATACAGGTCCTTCTCAAAGTCGCTGGTGGCAACATTACGCAGATCCGCATTCATACGAATATAAGGCTTCATCCAGAGACTCTGGTCAAAGACAAGTGCACGATGAATGTTGGTAAGTCTCATCCCCAAAGACAGATACAGCTTGAGGTTCCTGTAGTGCAGCACAAACTTATTCCGCAGGTTTGGCATCAGCTTTTCAACCTCGCCCAAGGTGCCACCCAACTAGCCTATGAGGTTCTTCTGATAGTCCGACAACCAATCGTTCTCTACAAGAAGCCGCTCCTGAGCCAGCGGGTAAGTAGCTTGAGTTCCTCGCCTGTGCTCTTAAGCAAAGCATCCCACGACAAACCGGGGCTGGTATAGTAACGGGCCGGATCTAACCTGTACTGCTTAAGACAGGTCTTGCAGAACACCTCAAACACATCGGCCAGGAGCAGTACATCTGTCCGGAGGTACAGGTCATGGTAGTCACCATGTTCTTACATCCGAACACGCTCCAGACCTTCTGTGCATGGGCATAGTCTACAGCAGATATACCCTCCTCAGAGAGCTTGCTGTAGATCGGCGGCAGCGGGGAATCAAACTTATCCCAGCCGTCCATTAACTCATAGGGGAAGACTCCCTTGCGCAACAGCAACCACCGCTTCATCTGGTCTGGCTCATATTCCGCCGTCACAGCAAATGCATCTGGGTTGTTAGCAGACACCAGCTTATCAAGCGAGGCCAGGAGGAACTGTGCACTGTCAATGAAGCGCAACTGTCCAACTGAAAATATATTTCTCCATGTTGTTGTGGATACAGTTGATGTTCCCCTCCACTTTGCTTATACCCTGCATCAAGAGATGTGAGTCATAGACCCGCAGGTTATTGAACACCACAGAGATGGGTGTTGTCTTGGGACTCAGCCGAAGTTTCAGGTTACACACGGAAGGATAATATGTTCTTCCCTTCCTCAGACATATCCACTCGCACATCAGTTTGCCCTATCCCCATGCACTTGGGCTTGTGCACCAGAAGCCGACCCTGTGTGGTATATCTATGCAGACATAGCTCACAGAAGAACTTGCGCTCTTTATGTTTGGTCTGGACATACATCAAGCAGTTCAGGTCTTTGATTTGCGTGTAATGATACCTCCCGTCCTTCTCAATAAGCATGAGGTTTATACGGGTACCAGAGAGCTTACTGATGCGGTGTACGATAGTGGTCTTCCCATCCCACCCAAAAACGTTCAAAGCTAGGTTAGCATGCTTTTCTATCTTCTCAACATACGACACCGGTGTAGGATATTCTACACTTGCACCCTCCAGTTGATCCAAAAGCCACTGAATGTTATATTTTGGTGGTCGCTGTGGTTCCTTGGCAACCGGGTGCAGAGCAGCTACAATAGCCCATAGAATGCAGAAGTCGTCCCAGTTCTTTACGTTTACCAGTGGCAGGTAGGAGCCACCCTTCAACGGTTGGTAGTTGGCAATATTAATCCATAGAGTTGTGACGGACTCAAACTCCCAGCCAGAACCTTGGCTTGTCCACTTCTCCAACCGCTCTTGGATATTAACAGCACTCTGGTCCAACGCAACGTCCAGGTCTTCTGAGGAGAGAACCACCTGCTGCTTATTACGCAATACAAGCTCAACATCCTCAGTGCTGCCATCATTGGTGTGCTTGGAAAGTGTTACCTTCACAGCAAACTGACACTTGAGCCCACCCAGCTCATCCAGCTCACCAGTCAAAACTTTATGCATCTTCCGACGCATGCCCTTAAAGAACATCATAAGGTCCGAGCTAAGGGGGTTCATCACCCATCCACGCAAATAGTTTTTAATAGCCCTCTTAGTCTTCTTGAAGGCAAGACGCACTGTGGGGACTGGTAACTGGGTTGCACTTATTGTCATATACTACCATTGTTATATCTATAGATCTCTATTGTCTAATTGGCAATACCGTCTGGTGGCAACTGGGTATCAGGCAGTACCACAAGCAGCTCCTCCTTTACAAAGCCACGGAGTGGTTCATCCAATAAATAGTATAGTACAGGCTCACAAGATTTAGTGACAGAGCGCCCAATCCGGTTAACATTGAGTGACGACACAGGGTCAGTGGCCCGCCGCCGGTAGTCTTGCTCGACTTCACCAGGCTGGTATGGGTAGCAAACACCCATGCAGCCTGAACAGATTGAAGCTGCTCGATTGCCATATCATGGCGTTTACGTTCCGCGTCCACCCCACCACCCAGAGCCATCTTAGCAAGCTTGGCATAACCTATTGAAATACCGGGAACAACTGCACCGTGGTACATAGCGTTGATGAGCATTTTTCCATCAGTAATTGGTGTTGTCATCTTATTCCATATAAAAAGGATCCTTTAAAAGAGCGTCCAGAGGCTTTTGTACCACAACCTATTTAGGGTGAGAGGCTACTAGTTTGTGCCTGTACCAATACAATGCTAGTCCAAACATCCCAACACCACAGACGACCAAAGGCGAAGCCCATGTTGGCCAAGCCCATCTACCCGGAGCCTTGCCCGTTGATATTGGCTCGACAGCTTCGTCTCTAGCATCTGTAAGCGTGGCCTTAGCCTCTCGGAGCTCTCTCAGAAGCTTATTTTGATTGCCTTTTCGAGCTGCAGCACCCTTTTGTCCTGCCGCTACCCTCTTAGCGTTTTTTGTAGCGGTCACTGATGTTATCTCCTCCCCTTGATTCGTGATCGTTTCTTCCATGTTTACTTACTAAATTAATTTTGTCCAATTGACAGCTCTTATTAAGCACCTGTTATAGCAGAGTTAAGCACCTGTTAAAGCGGAGTTAAGCACCTGTAATAGCGTAGTAAAGCACATGCTATAGCGGAGTTAAACACATACTGTAGCGCGCAAGTCTTCCTCTCCACCGAGCCCTGTTGATTCGGTGATTGTTTTTCCAAATTGACAGTGCTTAACTGTTGTTAAAGCCGCGGTTAATGGAGCTAAAAACATACCATAGCGATGATACAGCTCACAAGTGAAAGGGGTCAGTCTCGAGGTCTGTAATTAGATTGAGCTGGTGTTCTGGTGGGATTGGTAGAAACATACAAACAGTATAGATGTAGCACTGTCTGACCTAGAGTGCGTGTCATGCTGGCGCCTAGCCAAGCCTTGTATCTCACATACAGCTTTATGATCTCTTCATCAGACATTGATTCAACCTGGTCATTTGTAAGGCATTGTTCACCAAGGTACTGACGGGCCTGACCGCCGGCTATGACGGCAGCAAGCCTATCTCTCTTAGAAGACATATCTACATTTCCGTTGCAACTAGATTCAGCTGCCCCAGACTTTGCCCACTAAGCTAGTCGTGTACTGTTAGGAGTTTATCAATAATGGTATCAGGATACATAAATATACATATACGCCTTTGAGCTTCAAAATACTGCACCCCTACCCAGATGAATAAATCTAAATTGGTTACTGAGGCAGCGGCTGCTATCAAGGCTAATATAACTTCAATCGACAGCATATGCAGTAGGTTGATCAGTCTTCAGCAGCAGTTTTGCGTGCTTGGTCTTTGCTAGTAGTTGGAGTACTGGAGCACGTTCCTCCCTTGTTGTGATCGCATCAATTTCACGTAAGGCGTCTTCAAACGAGTCACGGTCATTGGTGTGAAAGAGCACCATTCAGCGAGGCTGCTCACGTAAGTCCTTCAGCACAGAGTTGTACTTTTGTGTGAGGACCCAGACACTTTGTTGTGCATGGCGGACGCTAAAAGCCAGTTTGGATAGCATGTCTCTCTTCTTGGTAAAGGCCTTTGCAGCCAAACAGTCATCAATAATGTACAGCGTTGGCTCGCCTTTAAAAAAATGGTAGAAAACCCTCAAGTGGTCATGGAGCCACTCCCCCGGATCAACGACGTAGACCTCTGAATCATCCCACACCCATGACCGTGACTGATAGGCCTCGTTAAAACGTATGGTAGGGCAGAGGATTACAATTTGTTCGAAGGCGACGAAGAAGGGCCCTTGGAGGAGGTCTAGGATGAATATGGTTTTCCCACATCCTGTCTGCCCACAAACAATAGCCGAACTGGGACCATCTGGAAATGTAGACTGCGCTGCCGAACCTGCCATCTTTAATGTTAAGCTGTGCATCCTTAACAATTTACATATAGACGTTCAATGCGCCGACCGCATCTGCTTTTTTGTGATCTGTATGGTGATACCCTCAGACGCATTCTCCACTACCGTGCAGCTGGTCGTCATCACTCGTCCTTAAGTCGAGCCACAGAGCATACTTGGTGGTTAGGTACTCTCTTAGGGACACGTCTGACAATGTCAAGTCTTTTGCAGCTATTGCTACACTGGGGTCTCGTTTACTCGTTGCTGCAAAGGCCTTCTTCACTTCATCCCACTGCTGGTAGCCGCGCATACCTTGGGCATAGAGTTGGTTGGGGATGCCCTTAAAAGTCACCTCAACTTTTGTAATCTTTGGGTTGTAGAACGAATCTGTCTTCCTGGCGAATGAGGCATTGGCTGGGTCTTCAAAGAGCAGTAGGATGCCCTTCATGCTGCCGGCACGTTCAGGTTGATGTTGCACACTATATCTCTTTTATTGTATACAAGCTTCCTGTGACGAAGCACACGGTCATACAGAATTGCAAGTCGACCTGTGTACTGGGTGCGTATCATGCGGGCCAACTCTGGTTGGGTAACCATGTCATACTCTAGGGAGATGCCACCAATTTTGTAGATGGCATCGATGTCGCCTGTTGCGTGGATTACGCGGTTGTAGTCGTTAAATGTGAGCTCGTATTCCAGTCTGACACTAAGTGCACTCTGGTAGAATGGCATGTGGCTCTCGAGGAGTTCAAAGTCCAGCGGAACGTAGAACCTGTTACCATACACATCGGCTACGGTCTTGTCCTCTTCCTCAGTCTCATCCTTGTCTCCTGCCCCCACTCGTGTCTTTGTTGCGTTTCTGTCATCTGATGTGGCAATGCCCTGATACTGGAGGCCCTGTCTCTCCTGTGCAATCGCCATAAGTCGTGGTAACAGTGATACACATCACTGTCATCAATAGACATGACCTCATTGCCAGAAATCTTGATTGTCATTTTCATTACCACGGCGCGACCTAGATTTTGCACAACCCTGCTGTTAACATCAGTCAAGGTCAGCGTGATTGTACAGGCCAGCTGTGCTGTCCCTGTAACAATGACGTCGTCTGCACCTAGATTGGGGAAGCGAACCAGCAGTTGTTGGTTCTGGTAAATAGTGCTTGGATTGTTTGTAACGACTACAGACTAGGGAAGAGGGATGAGACAAGCTCCACTAATGATGAGAAGAATAACCTCATTGACGAAACTTAAGATACGTCTAGTATGACTAGTATAGACTTAACGAGAACAGAACGCTAGCTGAGCGTGTACGCACCCTGTTCCGGGAGCAGGGCATAACAATTGCCTCCATCCTCACTGCGATTGGATTGGCAATCTCGACCCTGGTAGCTGCTTTGACGGGTAGAGGGAGCACTAGTGCAACCCCGGCACCAACACCGACGCCGGCTGATAAGCATGGTGTAAAGGAATGGATTAAAAAACAACTGAACTCCTTGGCAAACGTCTTGAATGGCCTAGACGGTAAGGCAGCAGCAGCCCTTCCAGGAATCATTGGCTCCATCGTATAATGACTGCTTAAGTCAGCTGCAAAGGTGGCTGGTTGGGTGGCAGAACATGTATGGGCCGCAGCTGTGGCGGTGGGTGGGAGGGGGGGTGGGGGTTATCCTCCTGATATTCCGTGACCTACCATGTAGCAAACCAAAGCAAGCTAAGCCTACAGCGATTCCGCCTACAATAAGAGCGGTTTTCTCATCCTTGTGCGCCTTTCCTACAGTTATTCGCCGGGCTCCTATCCTTGTTTCTCCTCTGTTTAGTCGGTGTTGTATTCGGTTTTGTAAGCTATGTGCTATCCAAGCCTACGCGTCGAGTACCCAAAGGGTACCTAGGTTAACAGAATAAGGGACCTAATTTTCATTAAAAAATGCGGTGCTAAGAGAGGTTGTTGAGGACGAGGTTTATGATCAGAGAGGTGGTTAATGACGGGGTTTTTGGACAGAGATGTGGTTTATGGCGGGTTTGTAGACAGAGAGGTGGTTTATGACGGGGTTAGTTGACAGAGATGTCGACGATAGCGCATTCTTTTTTTGACGCGAGGGCATGTGTCTGAGTTAACTAATAAGTCCTTTGTGATGAATACATTTTCTCTTTCAGACTGTTGTGTGACGGCGTTAATGAATAGAAGATGTATTGTACACTGGGAGACTTGGGTTTCTCGATAAAGCGCCAGGTCCTACAATTACTTATAGGACTTAAGTGCAAATAATCATTGGCAAACATTGTGTAAGCAATTGTGTTGAACCGAGCTAAATATTTTACCACTTGTTCGACTTTTCAAGTTGTGTGGTATTTACCATTTCTTTACAGATCGATTCGTCAGAGGTTTTATTCAACTGCTAATAATGTAGTTTTTTTTTTAAAACCATGTTTCATAATACTTATCAAAAGTCCAAAACTTACAATGTAATTCTAACAAGCACAAATGAAAGCAAAGTAATAAACCACGTCAAAATAACCAGGCAAACGATGTTAAATGATCTAAACAAAATCTGAATAAACTGCGAATCTATTGAAAAAGGACATTTACAACGGTTCACAAGCAAGTTAAACAAACAGTTCAATAAGTCACTGTCAAAAAATTGTGTTTCTATCTATTGATATAGATATGACATAGAAAGGATAAATTTAACGTAATATTCTTGGATAATGTTCGTAAATACCAAAAATCTAAAAGTAGCAATGTGATCATTCATTCGACACGTCAACACAAAAACCAAAATACAAATAAAAAGCCATCGTGTGTATCAATGATTCACAAATGGCGCTCAATCAGTGGGTATTCAAATAGGTTGAAACATAGGGCGACTCGCTGGTACGCTACTGGACACCACACTTATGGGAACGCTGGATGCACTGGCGGGACGAATGCTGTCGTAGGTATGGTCAGTGTCGGAAGCGTTAGGTCGATACATCGTGATCTGATATTCTACCTTGCCTGTTTGGCTGTTACAAACATCACAACAGAGTTTATTAATCTTCAGATGTAGCATCAAATGTGTTAGATTGAACTAAATATGGCGAGAATTCTCACAGGCATTTCTTGCAGGCAATGGTAACAGCCACCACAATGGTGAGTGCAACACATGCTCCGACAACAGCAGCGAGGATTGTTGTCCACTTGTACTCTAGCAAACAAACCAGTTTCATTTCTTAAGTGATGGATTATGAGTTCATGTTAGCAATTACAAGATAAGGAGAAGTACAAATACCTCAATGAGGAGAAGTACAGCTGCTTCAATGAGGAGAAGTACAGCTGCCTAAATGTGGAGAACCCGAAATTATTTTCACATAATCATGGAAATAGACGTACTGTTCTCGGCGGCAAGTGTGATCCGCACTGTGTTAGTGACCGACGCTCCACACTCATCAATGGCTGCCACTTCAATATCCAGGTCTTGACCGGTGAGTGCTGACCACACCAGCTGGCCGTCCGCACTCACTTGTACGTTGGAGCCAGAAATAAGCCGGAATGTTATGCTATGACCCTCAGCATCTGTAGCCTCGAGGTGCTCTTCTCCAGAGTCAAGAGATGTTACAATAGCAATGGTTATCAATTCCGGCGGGCTGTTGTCTGGATTAAATCATGATTGACCGTGTGGACAGATATTGATTCATATCATGTGCATAATGAGTTCATAATTTGACAGTTGAGAATTTTGAAAACACTTCCAAAAAAGAAATCTTGCAAAACTTAATCATAGGGCAATAGGTTGATGTTAAAACAGGACATAATGTCAATTACAGAATACATGATCTAGGTCGGAATGAAAAAATCCAACGATAGCCAGTTATAAAAGTGTCAAACTTCTTATTGACCACAAATCGACTTAATTAAGGTGATGTCAGAATAATAAAAAGATGGCTTCCCGATGAACGACCGCAATGTCATTGTGATATCAGAATTTTAGAAGTTACTAGCTGCTTATTGACCGCTATGTCTAGGTGATGTCAGGATTATAAAGTCTAACTGCTAGATGACCGCTATATCAAAGGTGAAGTCCGAATAATATGTGACTTACTACTTAATAACCGTTATGTCAAGGTGATGTAAAGGTAATAAGAAATGACTTGTTGGAGAATGCGTGTTGACCGCTAATGTCAGTAAAAAAACTAACTTCTTGAAGACCGCTATATCAAGGTGAGGTCAGAATTATTATAAGTAACTAACCGCTTAATGACCACTGAGTCATGCTGACGTCAGAACGACACTGGCGACATATATCGTCGGGATGAGGATCTCCGTCAATGTAACATAGCTGGCTTATGTCACAGGTTCCAGGCTGTTGGGGGAAATTAATCCTTTATACATAATCATCATTCATAACAAAATTAAACTCGGCAACGATGGTCACTAAAATAGGACACAAGCCACTCGGAAACAGAGTTAAAACAAAAACCCTGGACTGAATCCCGACATCTTCATTGTATTATTTTGATAATTCGAATTTATTACATTTTCAATCTTTCTTTGGAAGCCTACCTTTTGAAAACATGCTGTAGCGTTGAGGCAGGTTTGGCAGAGAGAATCATAGAGCGTATAGCGATGTGGTTCACTGTAGATGAGCCGGTCATTAGTGAGCGAGAGATACCATGTATGGACTGATGGACTCGTGTCGCTGTCGTCTTGCCCGGGGTCAGCCGAGTGCAGAGGACTCTCAGGAAGTTGACAAGACACCTCTGAGGCAGTGACGTAACCAGCAGGTTCCTCTGCTACAGACTGCATCTCCGTCCCATCTTTCAGCTGCCGGTTGATATTACACAAAGTACTTTGGTAATTATTGTATTTGATGAGTACTTCAGTATCCGGTATTTCAAAAGGTTTGAGATATTACTCAAGTTTTTGCTTGGGTAATTTTGCTTTACCTGAATTACTATGAAAACTTTACACATAAGCTTTGGGCTATTCAAAAGGTTAGATCCATAGAGCGTTGTCCTCCTGCATGCACGTATTGCTATGTTGCACAACCCGCCACCTAGCGAGTCAATGATCTGTGGCGGGAGACTCAATTCTACCGCGCAATCAATGTCGGAGAAACCTGGGTTATCAAAATACACACAGACACACACACAGACACACACAGACACAAACACAGACACACACAGACACACACACACACACACACACACACACACACACACACACACACACACACACACACACACACACAGACACAAACACCACACACACACACAGAGAGAGAGATAGAGAGAGATATAGAGAAAAGAGATAGAGAGAAAATAGATAGAGAGAGGGATAGAGAGAGAGAAAGAGATAGAGAGAGGAGAGAGAGAGAGAGAGAGATATATATCTCTAATATTTTTCTCTCTCTATCTCTCTAGATATCTAGAGATATATCTAGATCTCTCTATCTCTATATCTCTATATATATCTATCTATATATATATATATATCTATATATATATATATATCTATATATATATATATATATATATATATGTGTGTATGTGAGTGTGCGTATACATCAACGTGAAATTTTGCATTTATACATATAGGTTAACATTATTATATATATATATGTAAATTTATACACATCCAGGTGAAATGTTCCACTCATACGTGTAGATTGAGAATAATACCAGGTTGGCACAGACAGGAGCCGTTGATGCAGTCGCCATGACCGGAGCATTGATTAGGGCATATTTGTTGGACAACTGGTAGGAGGTCATCCGGTACATATCTCCCGCTGCTGTTGTCATACACTAGTTCCTGTCCTGTCATATTGGTTGTGGCGATGACACGTGATATGCAGACATCTTCCATAAATGTTGCCAGTCCAGAACCCACATCAGATAAACCCGTTATCTAGAAGCGCCATTAACAACAATAATACAATAGCGTATTTTAGGCGACTAAGAAACTATTTTATCTTGAACTATGTATATTTTTTTATGTGAAATTTGTAACTGTCAGCGTTAGACATCATACTGACCACACGTGTAACTTGTATGTGTATACCTGGATATCAGCTACACAACTTCTCACGATGTCGCGCGTGACATTGTTGGCTTGCTGCGAACAATAGTCTGCGATGGGCGAGCGATTGAGCTGCTGTTCACAGATCGCAGTCGCTTCCGCTTCCGTTATACCGCTTGCTGTCGGCCACTCCAAAGTGAGGCTAACATTTTGGTAAACTTCGGGCTCCTCGTAATTGTAAACATCTGCCGGGTCCAGCCAATCGTCAGCCCCGTCAGCCGAAGATGTACTTCGCTTTCTTCGTTTTCCGGGGATGGCATTTACATTCATGACCTTTAGGAGTTTCACAACTTTAGCTAGGTTCGCGGCGCAGCGGATCTTACCGTTACTACAGCCACATTGCTCTCTGGTGATAGAGAAGGTTTTCTTTTGGGGAGGGCTGTTAAAGTAGTTTGGAGATATCCTTGACACAAATTATGATCGTGGAAAATATACACTGTGAACGTAGAATGCGTCATAGAATCGACAACAGTAGTCATGATGTTACTATCCTACCTGTAACCTTCCGGAAAAGTCCCCGATTTATGTCCTGCGTTCACTTGATGATTTTCGGATATTTCTTCTTCGTTGACCAGATCACCGTTGAAGTCGCCACAAAGACCAAACATATTTTTCCCTTTGAAGCTTGCGTGCGCCTTTGCGTTCACATTAAGATAAAGTCCATTGAAAAAGGCACTTGGTCGCCGTAATTTGAATGCCACTTGACAACAGGATCTTGGATGAAACAAAACCCTTATCATTCATAAACAACATGAATATGGTCACGATAAACACTGGTGTTCAAAACTGTTATAACATGAGACGAGTCGGGATGAGAGGTCCATGGGGTGGGCGGGGAGGGATGTGGGGATGACTTCTGAACTATGTTAATACAATACATGTAGTATGTGTGTTACTAGGAGACATTACGAAACGGTCACTTGTAGCTGAAAATCCTCACCTCAGCTGCTCGGCCATTTTGTTTACTTATAACGTTGATATAGCCTGTGGATTCCTCGTCTTGCAAAAGCTCTTTGGCTCGTAATAGCGCGTCTAGTCTAATGACATGGTTAAATTCACGCACGGCAATTTCGGATATACAGGCCACGTGGTTAGATAATCCGCATTCAACAAACTTGGCTTGGATCTGTAAAAATAGACATTGATTTGAAGAGGAGGCCGGTTCAGCATGTTTGGCGAGAGAAGAAAGAGCACCTACCTCTACAGAGCCTCCCGGGGCCTTCCACACCAAGTAAATTCCTTTGCCGTATGCATCGTAATATCTGGATATTGGATAACATTAAACATCAACAAACTGTGCGCCAGTAATCAATACTCGTTAAAAGGGACATGTCAATCAGCTGTTCACTTTGATCTTCACCTTCCATCAAATGTTGTGATGTGTGGATCCCCTGTAAGCATGCACATTGAGTCCTCGTCTGTGTCTTCGGTAATAATCTGAAATTCATCTTCATGTTAATTCTGCTTTTCATCAAGTTAACAGCACACAACGATCTGTTTTTGTTATGAAAATGAAATCATATATCGGGAAGACATTATCAGTTCGGAGATGCGTTTGGGAACAATTACTATTTTATATTACATCAATAAAGTACCACAGATTCAAGATAAATGATTGGTTTCTTAACATTAAAAAACAAACAAAACAAAACACACCTCTAGGGTAACAATAATAATAATTGATACCTTAACGTTCTCAATCTGGTATGATTGGAACGTGTTATTGGTGAATCCAACTATAGGTAGAATATATAGGAAACTTATTTCATCAAAACGCTGTTCCATCAGTCCAGAATTTCGTTTCACCTAGAGTTTCGAAAAGCCAATGATAATTAATTCAAGCACAACAAGAATAGGCAATGAAAAGTAACACTAGCAAAATGAGTTGGATCTCAGACCTGCACTTCTTGTTCTCCCGATTGGCCAGTAAGATTCAAGAAACACTTGCTGACACCCTGAGTACTGTTTATTTGAGCCTTAACCAAACAATCTCCAGAGCATTCTCGTATGGTCTGACTGTTTGAGCAGTCAAACTTTTCTATCATTTCTTTGCAATGCCAGCATGTCACTGGAATAGTGGAGTTGAATTTAAGTGTAAAGAATGCCGGGAAGTTCCTTTCATGCAGAACGACTTTATTATTCTAAAACAAAGAAGGTTTATTGTAAATATTTGTTATGATTTTTAAAACATTATCTTTATTATGGTATGTCCAGAATTAGATATTATATAGAAGTAAAGAATTCTGTGATGTGTGCTAACTGACATCCGGGTAGATTCCCATCCAGTATGTGTCACTCTCGAGCTCGTCACTGCGATAGACAGACTCTCCATCCCAGTAAGACACCACGCTGCATGCCACCTTCACACACACCATATACCGCCACATTTCTAGATGTACAAGTCAACGAACCTCAATTTTACACCTGAATATGAAGGGCATTTAACTCTTAGATTACGATTAACAAGAGACCTTTTTCTGTTGATTCATAAAACAGGTTGTTATGTTCAGCCTCTTTCGTAAGACAGATTCAATGTGTAAGAATTGAAAAGCAATGAAAAGGTCCCATTCATTACTTCATCGGATCTAATCGGTTAAAAACATGCGATATATCTTGTACTGCTTTAAAAATGAAATAGAGATTATTTGCACATATATATTCTTTTGAATAATTACTAGTACAACTAGAACGATCCGATTTTTGTACGATTTATTCACCGACTTTCCAACATGCCCCGCAAGGTAATCTTCATAGAGAATGGCTTTCAAGTTCGGATTTCTTAAAGTCGTTTGATGCAATACTACATTGTTGGCCCAAAATGTGACGTCGAATCTTGCTTGCTCGTCCAATGACTCATACCCCACAGTGCAAGTGAAGTAGAAGCGGGAAACATGTAAACAACTCGGTAGTGCTCGGACATGTTGGTTGTGTCACTGAAATGTCTGTCACTTCGGGGCCACTGAGGGTAGGGACGGACGTCATCGCTAGGTATTGATCTTATAACAACAGAACAGAAGAACCAACAACATTAATATTTACATTTGATGACTTTACAGAGTTAAGTTTATTTCAGCCAACCCCATAATCTACCATCAACTGGCTGACTGAATGAGAATAAGGAATGGGATCTATATGAACTTACTCTCGTTGCAACCACCTTTAACCCACACTTGGCCTCTTGGACAGGCTTCTCCTTCACCAGCACAATAGGCCATGTCACCGTAGGGTGGTTGTTGAAGTTGGTAGACGATGTAGCTATCACTGCCGTTAATACAAAAGCGAACCCCAATTGTAGCCTCCCAGAAGCAGTCACTTCTACCATAGGCACGAGCGCACACTTGACGTTCTTCGATCCCATCTGAAATGTATTATATATTGCTCAGATTGACTTTTGTATATGTAATGTTTATAAGTCATGATACAGATTATCTGTTTAAGTCAAAATGCAGGTTAACTGTTCATGATACCGTAGTGCGCTTATCTGAGGTGTGGCAGCAGTGGTAACAACAATTAAGAAGAATGAAGGACTTGTACCTTCCGGATGCTGCTCTGTCATGGAGATGGGGTAGAAAGTGCCACACAAGTCATTGTCGATGGGACCAGTCGGAATACGCTCTCCCACGTGAGCCGTGAAGCGGTAATAGCGTCCTGTTGATAAACCAAGCTTAAATCTGCGAAACAGCTTGACCAAAATAACCTTTTACTTCTAGGAATCAATATATGTAGATACATACATAGAGCCATCTTCAGATTACAGGAAACAGATGATATCGGAATATAACAAAGGGACATAAGGGAATACTGGAACGCGTTTACCATTTGTGATGATGTTGAAGTCGCTTATTGTTCTGAAGTTATCCACTTGGGATACTTCATACGCCACACTACGTCTGTCATCGTTGAGTTCTATGTAAGATGTACACGGGTCGAGTTGTACCAACGTCGTGGCTACAACTACGAGACAGATGCAATCAACAATGCCCGTCACGAGATAAATTAAATGTAGATTTCATTCAAACGAGTCAAAGTGGCTGAGAAATTTACACATTGAACCAAGTTGTAATTACTGACCGGCCGTTACAGTCAGCAATGCACGGAATGGTATCTGAACAGGCGCCATTCTACGTGTAGCGAGTCGTCTATAAAGCCCTATATTACAATCAACCCAAGACTATTAGATTCATTTATACAAATCGTAATATTTAATAAATGGTTATGATAGATGATAACGTTCAATATATTGCGAGGATTATTTTACTTCACTAAGATCAAACAGCTGTCACTTTACTCGGAGACAGATCATCCGACGGTCGCCTAAGTTGTTATGCTTAAAACGCAGCAGTCGCCGACTTTATATTTTTATCGACCCAAACAGAATACTTGGTCGTCATCCAAGGTAATTCCAAAGGGAAGCCTGACTATAAATACTTCTCCAGTGGGGTTAAACAAACAGTCGCACTCCCTCCATGACAGCATACCTAGATCATTTTGTTAATCGAAAGGTGAATATGACCAATTTTGCATATTAACATAAGGGATACGAAACAAGGCTTGTAAGTGTCTCGTGATCTGGGGACATTCAGTTCGGTTTAATCAATATGCACATGTCACTCGATATATTAAGTACACTTCACAACATTCAATAACATTCACTTATGCAAATATGGGATATATCTGCGGCGACGAAAATCGGCGAATCAGTAAACAAGTGAGCTTACTTCCTGGTGTAACATGCCATAACATTTACCCCGTGTAAATACGGGCATTATCATCGGGGCAGCGGGTACCAATGCACCAGAGTGACGCCTTTCATCTGATGCTATTTCGAGCTTATTTTACTGCTTCTTACGCTCCTGAAAATGTCAGGTGTTTGTTGGGTGCTTCGACAAAAGCAACGGAGGTCAAAGGTCCCTCCGGGCACTCTGTTCATCAAAAGGGACAATCTCATGATCATAAAGGCAGGAACCGTGCCTGCTGTATACGGTAAGTTCAATCTCAGTGTTCTAATATAGGGTCCGCCCAGAACTGCCCCACATCACCCCGTCACTCACACCCCATGCAGGCACAATATGGCAGTAAATTCATTCAAACATTTGACAAGTTATTGGTAGTTATTATCGGGGAAACCAACAGCTCGGAATTAGTTCACTTGATTGAGAAGAAAACCCACAATAATGATCCTTCACACATGCAAAACCCACTAACAGACAACAATGATCCTATACACATGCAAAACCCACTAACAGACAACATTGATCCTATACACATGCAAAACCCACTAACAGAACAACATTGATCCTATACACATGCAAAACCCACTAACAGAACAACAATGATCCTATACACATGCAAAACCACTAACAGAAAAACAATGATCCTATACACATGCAAAACCCACTAACAGAACAACAATGATCCTATACATATGCAAAACCCACTAACAGAACAACATTGATCCTTCACATATGCAAAACCCACTAACAGAACAACAATGATCCTATACACATGCAAAACCCACTAACAGAACAACAATGATCCTATACACATGCAAAAACACACTAACAGAACAACAATGATCCTATACACATGCAAAACCCACTAACAGAACAACAATGATCCTATACACATGCAAAACCCACTAACAGACAACAATGATCCTATACACATGCAAAACCCACTAACAGAACAACAATGATCCTACACACATGCAAAACCCACTAACTGAACAACAATGATCCTATACTGATGCAAAACCCACTAACAGACAACAATGATCCTATACACATGCAAAACCCACTAACAGAACAACAATGATCCTATACACATGCAAAACCCACTAACAGACAACAATGATCCTTTACACATGCAAAACCACTAACAGACAACAATGATCCTATACACATGCAAAACCCACTGACAGAACAACAATGATCCTATACACATGCAAAACCCACTAACAGAACAACAATGATCCTATACACATGCAAAACCCACTAACAGAACAACAATGATCCTATACACATGCAAAACCCACTAACAGAACAACAATGATCCTATACACATGCAAAACCCACTAACAGAACAACAATGATCCTATACACATACAAAACCCACTAACAGAACAACAATGATCCTACACACATGCAAAACCCACTAACAGAAAAACATTGATCCTTCACTTATGTAAAACTCACTAACAGACAACAATGATCCTTTACACATGCAAAACCATTTCTTGCCACTTGTCGTATAGGGGGTTCGGGAACAGAACTACCCCAGAGATATTTTAAGCAAAACAAAGCAGACGTGAGTCAGGGAGGCAATTGAGCAGATAGGGCTTTCCCTACGGCACCATGGAAAAAGCCAAGAACAGACATCAGTCCCACTACTAGCGACGTCACAGACACTCATAGCGATGACAAATCGATAATAGCGACGGAACAGCCACTACAAGTCACGACACAGCTACTTATAGCGCGACACAGTCACTTACAGCGACGACACAGCCACTAATAGCGACACCGTCACTAATAGCGACGACACAGCCACTAATAGCGCGACACAGTAACTAAATGCGACGACACAGCCAATGACAACACAACACAGCCACTATAAGCGAGTTCACAGCCACTTACAGCGACGAAACAGCCACTTATAGCGCTACACAGCCACTAGTAGCGACGACGGAGCCACTAGTAGCGCAACACAGCCACTAATGGCAACGACACAGCCACTAATTGCGCTTAACGTCAATATATTTTTACTGTTGTATAGTGTGTCGGACGATCGATTGAAGGACAATGACAACAAGAAATCTATTTTCCAATGGCGAAACTTAGTGAAGTATACCATCATCATTGTCATCGTCACCATCATCATTGTCATCTGAATCTCCATTTCCATCATCAGTGATGAGGTAATGCTAAACGCAGTACAGTTGAGTTATACTGAACGTTATCATGCTGAAGAGCTCCAAGTTATAATACGGGAAGGGCATTATTCTTTGTCTTCACTATGTGTACTTAGACGGCACGGGGTAGCGGTAGCAAGAGGCGGGTGATTAAATCCGGCCCGTATCTTTTTAAAATTTTTCGTGTAACTACTTTTTTAAGCTTAGTTCATCAGAAAATCATCTGGAATTTACAACTCCATGTGAAAATTATTTGGTCGGAATAAAATGGGCTACGACACGACCATTAACGATGGAGAAAGAGCGTGTCCAATTTTAGTTTCGCTATAACTTTTATGCTTTCTGAACAGGAATAATCCATAAAATATTACGAATCGATTCGCGCTGTTTATGACTTGTGGCTTGCCCTCCCTGCACACTCAACCTTTACAACTGCCTACGGTTGCCAAGCCCTTCTAGATTGGATGCCATGTCACCCGGTGACTGAATGTGATCTGACTCACACAGCAGTACCTCGGGAACAAAATTATGACCTGTTAAAGAGATATCAGTCAATTCATTTGGAAGTTAAAACAATTTCAAACTCGGCCCATAATTGACCAAGTTATTATAGATTTTCAATTTTTGGTGACCCTATGACTTTCTTACTTTCTTTCTTCAATTTTTAACAGTCGTGTATATTTCAAAAAGTATACAATTGAATTTGGCTTCTAATATGCAACACTTATAACGATCAAACAATTTTCCAGGGACATATTGATGATTCCAATAGAGGAAAACAAAAGCTCTGGGTTCTGCGCATCATCAACAACTTCCAATTAAAAGAAATATTTCGAAAATATTTTGAAAATTGCGATCATGAGACAATTTTTTTTGCATGATTAACACTTTCTATTATTTTTTTTCGGGGGGGGGGGGGAACCATGTATAACATTGTACCATGTATTGCATTTTACCTGCGATAAAGTAGATGTTGTTTCCAGCCATTGAATAAACCGTCGCTGAATAATAAATACTTGAAGGGAATGAATGACTGTTTTAGCTGCCACTTGCCTCTATTATATGGCCAGAGCGAGTATGGTAGGCTGCACATTTAATCGTTGTAGAGCTTCATGTTTGATTTCAGTGGAGATATTCAGGAATGTTTGATGTTGACAAAACTGTCACATATCGTAAAACGCGGGCTGATGTTAAGCGTCGCCCCATAAGATATGCAAATATAGCGGGCTAGTGCATACTAACTTTATATGCTTTTCTTGAACAGTACTTGTGGTTAACGATCCTGAAATAAAGTTCATCGACCAAGACATAAACAGAACTCTTCAGTTGAGGGTGATCACTAAAGAGGACGTGACTCGAATACACTGGAATGTGATGCGAGGTGAGATATTCAACATTGGGTAGATATATTCTAAATGAAATTATGCTTTAAATTCAATGGTGAGGAAAATATAGGATACACCTTAAATTCCATATATGACAACGTTAATTAGGTGCACTCTTTAAGTTATCAGTCCTACCTGTAAAATGTGTTAACATGGTATATTAACGAATCTTTCTTATCTCGTCAGCTTTGTCGACTCTTTGGCATACATAAATTCATGATATAATCTCTGCACCCCACCGACCCCCTATATTGATGTAAGGCTCTGGATTAACGACCTATTCTGGTGCATTTGTTTTGCAATTAAACGATGACCAGATGAAGAGCACGTACTTGACAACGATCCTTGCCAAGTTCATCCCCATAACAATTACAATATTACTATACAATTTTAGAAGACCTTGAACTTGGTTTACAATAAAGGTCAAAATAAAACTTCTGGGTCCTGCACATCTTTAACACCTTTAAATTAAAAAAAAATAATTAAAAAAATCTATTGAAAATTGCGTTTTGTATCGCGAGGAAAAAAGTTAACAAACATTGATTCAGAAGCAAGCCAACGTTAAAC
>CM067352.1:9782636-9848448 GCA_034190875.2 Urechis unicinctus | reverse complement strand
ACGCTATAGAAGACTTAGGTACACAAACAGACGACGAACTACCACTCAGAGAGCTTATAGGGCTTGACAAGGCTATGCATATAGATGGGGAGATAAAACAGCAGGAAGCTAAAACCGCATGCCTGGAGGAGGATGGGAGGGGTGATACTCGAGCATGGAAATTTCAAGCAAATGCGCTTGCATAACTGCAAGAAGAAAGACAAGCTGCTTCTGTAAACTAAAAAATACTGCGAAACCAAATCAACCGCATCAGGGAAACCATCCACAGACTTTCATAATGAAGACACAACGCTAGCCGAGCGTGTACCCACCCTGTTCCGGGAGCAAGGGGTTATAATCGCCTCCATCCTCACTGCCATTGGATTGACAATCTTGATCCTGGAACTTGCTTTGACAGGTGGAGGGGGCACTAGTGTCACCCCGGCACCAACACCATCATCAGCTGACAAGCCGGTGTAAAGGAATGGATTCAAAAACAGTTGAATTTCTTGGCAAACGTCCTGAAGGGCCTAGCCGGTAAGGCAGCAGCTGCCCTTCCTAGGATCATTGGCTCCTTCGTATCATGGCTGCTCAAGTCAGCTGCAAAGATGGCTGGTTGGATGGCAGAACATGTATGGGCCGCAGCTGTGGTGGTGGGGGGAGTAATTCTCCCGATACTCCGTGACCTACTACGTAGCAAGCCAAAGTATAACTAATCCTATTTCTGGAGCAGGTTTTGATAACTGCTGATGGATAAGGGAATGTCAACTGGTGAGTTGATAGCATCCTCAATATTAGCCTGAAACTGCTAACGGGTGTCAAAGGATGTGCCTGTACCTAGTATCTCTGAGCGGGTCTGTGCCTGAGCACCAAGATAGCCCAAACATAGGTTTGAATACTGTCGTTAATCCGTGACTGGGGCTGTGATTCCCTCAGATTTTTCTAGTGCTTGCACCCACTTGGTTTTGCTTAATATAATCAATATGTAGCTTGACACCCTGGAAAACAAACCGTCTGTTGATTTGTCAAATGTTTGCCTGATGGATTCGTACAAGTGGCCTTCCTACGTGTGTCTCGGGGTCGGTGTAGTAGACCCGCCCGAGGCCCTGGTATTCACCTTTTATCCTCCAATCGGTATTTTTAGCAACACTGAACTCATGGCAGAGTTCATGGTAGATTCTCTTGTCAAAGGTATTATCGGTGGCTGACCATGTAGCGACATCCCGTAGAGCTGCCCTCATTTCGTTCAGAAGTCTCCCAATTGAGTACAACACGTGAAACCTATAAAGATCCCTTATTGGTGGGACTCCAGAGTTAAGGTGATCCAATGCGGATACACCAAAGCCGGAGGTTGGGCACCATACAACAATATTTACCTGGTTCTGCCAGTATTGCATGTGGTTGGTTCTCCAGTTTATCGTCGCTTATGTTTTGCACCAGTAGTGCTCACACAGGTTAGAGAACACCACCTTGAGCGCCTCTGTACTCTGTCCGCTTGCACCTGGATGAGGAGATGAGTCAGCTGCTCAGCTGCTATATGGGGTGGGTACAACGGGCCTGGTTTGTATGTTTCATTTCTATTGAATTTAAAGGCTTGTTTATCCATAGTGCTATGTATCAAACTCTGACAAATGTTCAGAGCAGCGAGGCTGTGTCCCTGTAAAACGCTATTGACAACAGTGCAGGTGATCTATGCGCAGTTTTTAGGTCAATCACGTATACTGTGGGTTGGTAAAACATTGAATCAGATATGACCACTTCATGGCGGTCTGAAACTACAAGGACTTTATGTCCACCTCGATCAAGTCAGCACCACACACAACATGCTTGATGGTGCACCCACTATGTTTCTTGGTGTTGTGGGCTTTGAGGGTGGCTCTTTTGTTGATATTATTACCACAAACATCGCCAATCCTGTGTCAAAACGTGTTACTGGCGGAGCTGTGAACGAGTTAGAGGTTCAGTTAAGGAATAATAAGGGACGTCTATCGAACAATCACAAACTTCCTGTTAGTGTTGTTTTTCAATTAACAAGATGCCAATAAAAGTATTTATGGACCTCAACAGAAAACGGATCAGGGCGCCAACCTCTCTGAATAAGTTAAAAAACCCTATGTTGATGCGCTTCACAACCAGCCCTCACTGAAGCCCCTCATTACTATTTGGGCGGAAGAATGAGGTTAATGGAACGCGTGAATGGTCATTTGGTGATAGTGTGCATGGTGTTGACCATGGATATCCTAATATGGTGCCGGGTCGAGTTTTGCGTATGGGGCTATCAACTAGACTGAGTGGATGGGCTGCCCTTATAGGTGTAACTATTATTGTTAATCGTGCCCAAGAAAGCATATATAATGTTACCAAACAAAGGAATGATTATGTAGGCGTCCGAATGTTACCACACCTCTCGAGTTGGCTGCACGTGACCAAATCAATTTTAGAACACGTGGTAATGCTTCCCAGGCATCAGAGTCAGTAGTATCACTCCTAATTGAGATAGACAAGTAGACTTATGTATAAAATAGCAGTATGAAACAACAACCAACCATTCCGACGGCACCGTTATAACCGTAGCTGCCTTATGAAAATCCAGGGCACTCCTATCGGTTGAATGAGATTAGTCTCAAGAAGTAATACCTTGTGAAAGAAATTGAAAAATATTGTGCTATATACAAGAAATATAGGCGTGCAGTGAACTCAGTGGACACAGTAGACACTGCTTTAGTTGCTGTTGGTATGTGTCTTGGTGCAAGTGGTGCAGGTATAATGTCTACAGTAGTTGCCATTCCTATTGCCACAGTGTTGGGTGTTACTGGAGCCGCTTGCAGGTCATTTGGAATTGCTGGAAAATTTGTCAGACGGCGACTGACAATCAAGGTGAAAAAACATGATCAGATCCGCATTCTAGCGCAGAGCAAATTGAATACCATTGCTGACATAGTATCGACAGCTCTAGAAGATGGTAATATCTCGGATCATGAGTTTAAACTCGTTTTAGCTGAGGTCACAAAACGAAAACGTCCGTCTATCCAGCAGGCAAGACGCAATTACAAAATAGGAGAAGCCAGGGCTAAATATATCCGTACAGGTGTAAAGCCACCACCAAGACCGAGAAAAGCTGCAACATCAAAGGCTAAGAGATCTGTGTAGACACCTTGGCCTATGGACATGCTAGTTTACCTACAAACTAACAGTCGGGCCCGATGCGCATTTCTCCTTGGCCTATGGTCACACTAGCCTACCAATGAACAATCATGGCGAAGTCGGACCCGTATAGGGATCGGGTCCGACAAAAATCTTGTATAAGCGAGATGAGTAGATGAGTGGGGCTGGACCAGAACCCCCAATGTCTATACTACTTCTGAAGTTATCCTCTTGGGATGCCTCATACGCCACACTACGTCTGTCATCGTTGAGTTCTATGTAAGATGTACAGGGATCGAGTGGTGCTCCGAGTTATACCAAAGTCGTGGCTACAACTACGAGACAGATGCAATCAACAATACCCGTCACGAGATAGATTCAATGTAGATTTCATTCAAACCAGTTAAAGCGGTGGAGAAATTTCAATGTTGTACCCAATGGTAATTACTGACCGGCCGTTACAATCAGCAACGCACTAAAGGGTGTCCGAACAGGCGCCATTCTACGTGTGGCCAGTCATCGATAAAGCACTAAATTACACAATCAACTCAAGACTATTGTATTCCTTTATACAAATTGATAATATTTAACAAATGGCTATGATAGATGAAAACGTTCAATATATTGCGAGGGTTATTTACCTGCACATAGATCAACCAACAGTCACTTTACCACACCATGATCTGCCAGGTGTCGCTTTACTACACGAAGATCAACAAGCTGTCGCTTAATACACTAAGATCTACCTGGTGTCGCTTTACTGCATTAAGCTCGGGATTAGTTCACGTGATTGAGAAGAAAACACAGTAACAGAGCAACATTGATCCTTTACACATGCAAAACCATTTCTTATCACTTGTCTTTTTGGGGGGTTCGGTTCGGGTTCTCCGCCAGAGATATTTTAAGCAAAACAAAACAGACGTGAGTTCAGGGAGGCAATTGAGCAGATAGGGCTTTTCCTAAGGCACCATGAAAAAAGCCAAGAACAGACATCAGTCTCACTGTGACGTCACAGCCACTCATAGCTACGGCAGAGCCACCAGAAGCCAATAATAGAGACACCACACGCCATTAATAAAACCGACGCAACAGTCACTACAGGCGACGACACAGCCACTAATAGAAACGGTGGCGACGACACAGTACACAGCCACTTATAAACACGTCACTACAGGCGACGACACAGCCACTAATAGATCGACACGGTGGCTTAAGGGGACGATACACAGCCAGCCTAATAGCTTCTATACAGCCACTTATAGAGTCACACAGTCACTACAGGCGACGACACAGTCACTAATAGCGAGGACACAGCTGCTAGTATCGACGACACAGCCACTAGTAGCGAGGACACAGCCACTAGTAGCGAGGACACAGCCACTAGTAGCGAGGCGATAACGAGTTAGAACATGTGTTAGCGTATACAGGGCTGTTGATGTCTAAAGTACGGACGGCCCTTCTCGTGATAAATATTGGCAAACAAACCATGTCATCGAAGTTACTTGCAGCCTAATTAGATGAAGTCATTGTGACCATACACGGTACTCATTGATGTGTTTCCAAAGCGTCATGGAGCATTAGGTCTTCATAAGGGCGACATACAGGGCAAACACCAGTACAAAGTCACTCCAACGCGCGCGATCAGTATTCCAGCTAAAGTATACGTCAAGTGCTAAGTGGCAAAATATGTTCTTGGAATGCATGACAAATGAAGACTCCTTGACAGTTGAAGTTTGGCCGTGCGTGGGCCACACGAGATGGTGGGCGCCAGAAGCAATCGGCCTATAAATAAAGCTATCATTGACAAGCCAGCATTTGGTTGTGATTAGCGACACAGAGTGACCTTTTCACAGCTATGAGGGACATCATCGTTGTGTGTTTTCTGTGCTCTACCTTTGGGTGCGCGGTAGCACGGCCAGATGAAAGCATAGAACGTCTGGAAGAGATGCTGGAAAACGGGATGGAGGAAATTAATCATCTTCTACCTGAGTTGAGGGAGTCCAGTCAACGAGGAGACGAGAGTAAGCGAGAGTTCCAGGAGCTGACGGAAATGGGATTGCCGCCACCGGAAAAGATCCACGAGGATCAATCAATCAATCACTCGATCGATCAACTACTCGATTGAACAATCACTCGACCAATCTATCAATTACCACACAATCAATAAATCTGATTCATTAATTCATTTTCAAATGAATGAATTAATCAATCAACAAATCTATCGATCTATTGGTGAATTAATCATTGATTAATTAATTGAATAATTGATCGAATAAATGATTTATTATACACTGCCAAATCCATGAATAAAGAGTCACTTTGTCTGAGGGTAAATCTGTTGTTTCAGGATTATCCATCCGCAACATGTGCCCTCCAAACTACGTCTTCCTGCGAGAAGTCCATGGTTGCTTCCTCATCTCGTACGAGACCGCCACATGGCACGACGCCGTCATCCGATGCAGGGAGACCAGCGAAGGCGCTCAACTGGTCCACCTCGATTTGGCCACCAAGGAATACTATATTCATAAACTCATTCATGATTACAGCGCATGTAAGTCGACTTTTCTTCTCAATTTTACTTATCTAAGCATAACACAAGCACACATTGCCGATAGGTTTTAAAACTTTTGAAGACTTTATGATTCCGTTGTCTATCATAATGCTCCTAAATATCGATCCACCACTCATATCATAACGTTTGTCTATCACGCGCTGGTGTGAGATCACAAAATATGGATTTTATTCACCTAGACATATCATTCCTATCCTCAACATCTGTTCAGCTAATTGCGCGGCCTTCTGGACGAGCGGTATTCGGGTGGCGTCTGGCAGCTCTTACCGGTGGCTGTGGTACACCACAGGTCGGGACTTGGACTACGGGCACTGGAACCCCAAGCAGCCCTCTTACAAGGGATCTAAGTCGTATTGTCTGGAGATGGTTAACTCGAAACTGCTGTGGTCGGATACTAGCTGTAACACGAAGAGATGCTACGTCTGTGAGGCTCCCGTCGGCTACTGACTCAACGGAATCTGGTCGCACATGGTTGAATATACCTGAATGAAATAAAAAAAAACCTGAATGATTTAAAACGAAAACACCTGGTTGAAGTAACATGAATGAATTGCAATAAAAAAAACTGAATGAACACACCTGAATGATAGAGAGTTATATGTAGCTGTTTGAAAAGAATTGTAACGAAAAAAAACCTGGTGGAACATTTTCTAAACATTACTATTACCTCCTGCACACACGACAACCCAAGTCTTCATCCCCTAGCCAAATAATACCGCACGTGTCACTGTTATACCGAGGTTAACAGCCCAAATCGGCGTCGGGCATTATAGTAGATATCATCAATGGCGTGTAGTGTGGGTTAAAGGTGCATGGTCCACTAACCAGTCACGATAAGCCAAAATCCGCAAAGAGGTTCTGTAGTATATCCTGGAGCTGGCCTGTTAACCTTGACCAACAATGGGTTTTTGTTCGTCGGTGAGTTCACATAGACACTCACGATAAGAGTGCTATCTAAACTTGCCTGTTCATACAAGGCACGGATGTTGCTGAATCGAGTTTGCGGGAGGAAGAAGACAAGAGGGCTATCACTCCGGGAGGAAGAAGACAGGAGGGCTGACACTGCAGGAGGGAGAAGGAGGAAGGAGGGCTGATACTGCGGGAGGAAGAAGACAGGAGGGCTGACACTGCGGGAGGGAGAAGGAGACAGGAGGGCTGACACTGCGGGAGGAATGTTAAAACCAACTTGATGATCTACCTAAATTGGTAATGGCGGCTACAAATAGTAGAGATTCATAAAACCCAGCCTGGGCTGAATAAACTGAGAAGTGCGTGTGAATTAAATGTTCGCCGGACCACTGGCCTATATCTCAGAAGGCCACGTCTTCAGCATAGACCTACTGGTTTCCTAGGAAAGTGAGCGCCTACAGATCCAGCACCAACTGATGTGTATGTGGTAACTGACGTGTATATGGGAACTGACGTGTATGTGGTTACTGATGTGTATGTGGTAACTGATGTATATGTGGTAACTGATGTGTATATGGTAAATGACGTGTACGTGGTAACTGATGTGTATGTGGTACTGGTTTCCTGATGAGCGCCTATGTGGTAACTGATGTGTATGTGGTAACTGATGTGTATGTGGTAACTGATGTGTATGTGGTAACTGATGTGTATGTGGTAACTGACGTGTATGTGGTAACTGATGTGTATGTGGTAACTGATGTGTATATGGTAACTGATGTGTATGTGGTAATGTGTATAACTGACGTGTATGTGGTAACTGATGTGTATGTGGTAACTGATGTATATGTGGTAACTGATGTATATGTGGTAACTGACGTGTATGTGGTAACTGGCGTGTATGTGGTAACTGGCGTGTGTGTGGCAACTTATGTGTATATGATAACTGGCGTGTGTGTGGCAACTGGCGTGTACCCTCTTGGCGTAGCTCTAAGGGTTGTGTTTGAACCATTTATTACAAGCGGGATCGGTTTGTGCGCGTACATTTCAGGACATGGTACGGATATGGCAGATATGGGGGAGGTCAAATGGGGTCAGAATGACTGGGAGTTTGGTGTCTGAGGAGCTATGCGTGAGGAGATGGGATAGTGTCAGCGTGGTTGTGGTGAGAGTGGGGTGGTGTCAGCGTGAATTGGTGAGAGTGGGGTGGTGTCAGTGTGAGTGTGGTGAGAGTGGGGTGGTGTGAGTGTGGTGAGAGTGGGGTGGGGTGGTGTGGGTGTGTGTGTGAGTGTGGTGAGAGTGGGGGTGGTGTCAGTGTGTCAAAGTGAGTGTGGTGAGAGTGGGTGGGTGTGGTGTCAGTGTGGTGTCAAAGTGGGTGTGTGAGAGTGGGGTGGTGTCAGTGTGGTGAGAGTGGGGTGTGGTGAGAGTGGTGGAGTGGGGTGTGGTGTCAGTGTGGGTGTGGTGAGAGTGGGGTGGTGTCAGTGTGAGTGTGGTGAGAGTGGAGTGGTGGTGTGTCAGTGTGTGTGGTGAGAGTGGGGTGGTGTCAGTGTGAGTGTGGTGAGAGTGGGTGGTGTCAGTGTGTGGTGGTGTGGTGAGAGTGTGGGGTGTGTCAAAGTTTGGGGTGGTGTCAGTGTGAGAGTGGGGTGGTGTCAGAGTGGGTGTGGGTAAGTGGGTGTGGTGTGGTGTGGTGAGAGTGGGTGGTGAGAGGGGGAGTGGTGATAGTGGTGGTCTGTTTGGTGTCAGTAGGAGTGTGGTGTCAGTGTCAGTGGGGTGGAGTGGAGGGGTGAAGTGGTGTGGTGAGAGTGGGGTGGTGTCAGCGTGGGTGTGATGAGAGTGGGGTGGTGTCAGCGTGGGTGTGGAGGAGTTTGAAGTGGTGTCAAAGTGAGTGTGGTGAGAGTGGGTAAGTGTCAGCGTGGGTGTAGAGGGTTTGGAGTGGTGTCAAAGTGGGTGTGATGAAGTGGGGTGGTGTCAGCGTGGGTGTGGTGAGAGTGGGGTGGTGTCAGTGTGAGTGTGGTGAGAGTTGGGGTGGTGTCAGTGTGAGTGTGGTGAGAGTGGGGTGGTGTCAGTGTGAGTGTGGTGAGAGTGGGGTGGTGTCAGTTTGAGTGTGGTGAGAGTGGGTGGTGTCAGTGTGGAGTGTGGTGATAGTGGGGTGGTGTCAAGTGAGTGTGGTGAGAGTGGGTAAGTGTCAGCGTGGGTGTGGAGGGTTTGGAGTGGTGTCAAATGTGGGTGTGGAGAGAGTGGGATAGTGTCTGTGTGGATGTCATAGGAGTCGGGTAGAGTCAGCGTGGGGAGTGGTGTGGGGAGGGGGAGAGGGGAAGTGCCAAAGTATCGGCTGGGGATGGAGTTGTGTGGTGGGGGGGCAGGGGATGGATGGTGTGGTGGGGGATGGGGGGGGGGGGATGTAGTGGTGGGGGGGGGGATGGAGTGGTGGGGGCGGGGGTGGGTGGTGGGGATGGAGAGTGGTGGGGGGATGGAGTAGTGTGGGCGGGGGATGGATGGAGTGGTGGGGGAGGGGGATGGAGTGGTGGAGGCGGGAGGGATGGATGGAGTGGTGGGGGGGGCATGGAGTGGTGGAGGCGGTGGATGGATGAAGTAGTGGGGGCGGGGGATGATGGAGTGGTGGTGGGGGCGGGGGATGGAGTGGTGGAGGCGGTGGATGGATGGAGTGGTGGGGGCGGGGGATGGAGTGATGTGGGCGGAGGATGGAGTTTTGTGGGCGGGGGAGGATGGTAGGCAGATGTTGGTTCAGTGGCCGGGTTGATGGGAACCTCTTGCCCGGGTTAACGGCTACAGCGGAATCCATCACTCGCTAGAGGGCGCTTGACAGACACCAGAGGCAATTCATTCAGCCAGCATGCTCGTGTGCGCCGTCAAACGATAGTGATCTAGGTAACTCGGACGACAGCATAGCAAAGGTTGGCAGATAATTGAAGCAAGAATCCTCCCCTGATGCTGTCCGTCCGACACATCCCTTCACGAGCCTTCACCAACGTTAGAGGAATCACCACGAGGGAAGTCGACTCAGTACGGCGAACGGCGCTCAGCTGTTCCGCCATGGTGTACTGTCCCATAGCAATTCCGCTATTGACCGCCCATCAAGCGCGCATTTGCCTCGCTGTATCGACCTACAACCGTACACATACAATATGCTTAGATGTGAATTGCAAATACTCCCCGATGACATTTTCCAACATCATCTTCGATATAAGTGTACGTTCACTCGATGTCGAGTTAGAGAAAAAGACGTTTCAACACGAACAATAACGCCACATAAGCACTAATCTGGCGCAAGGCTGGGTGCCCCGTGCACGTGATCCATATACTATATGGAAACACCATCCACCATTCACCCAACTCAAGTATTAGTGGAATCATCCCATTCACCCAACTCAAGAATTAGTGGAATCATTCCATTCACCCAACTCAAGTATTAGTGGAATCATCCCATTCACCCAACTCAAGTATTAGTGGAATCATCCCATTCACCCAACTCAAGTATTAGTGGAATCATCCCATTCACCCAACTCAAGTATTAGTGGAATCATCCCATTCACCCAACTCAAGTATTAGTGGAATCATCCCATTCACCCAACTCAAGTATTAGTGGAATCATCCCATTCACCCAACTCAAGTATTAGTGGAATCATCCCATTCACCCAACTCAAGTATTAGTGGAATCATCCCATTCACCCAACTTAAGCAGGAAATTCCCGTGACTCTCTGCTGCAATTTCAACGACTCACTACCGCAATTCGCTCGAATTATTGTGACCTTCCTCCGCTGCAAATTCCGTGAATTACTGTAATAAGTCTCCCTACACTTTCTACAGCGAATCCATAGAATTACTGCCGTAAATCTCCACGGCCGTTTGCAGCAGTTTCCCCGTGTAGGAGTAGAAAGGTCGATCAGATTGCAGTAAAGGAGTCCACCAGCTCAGACCTCTCTGCTGGTCTTTGACTGGCCAGCCTACCTAATGATTCGAGCCTCGTGTACGTACAGACGGAAATCCTCAGGGTTCACCTCTTGTTAAACCAGGCCGTGTCGCTTGACCTTTACTGCGTTGAAGCCAATCGCAAACGTGTACACTCCTCAAGCCAGGACCAATTCAATGAATAATTCATGAGGGTTATTATTCATGAGCTACTTCATTAGGTGTGCTGCGAATAGTGGGCTTGTTCATGGTGGGCTCAAGCAGAGAGAACCAGTGACACATTAAGGAGAGCAATTGGTGCGGAGCATTCGGCGATAATTCAATGATATAACATCAATGCCGTCGTCATTCATGGGTTTTATTTAACAGAATGGATAGAGTTTGGCAGAGAATGAGAAACTTGAGTTTGTATTACCGCTGGTCTAAGCTGTACGACCCGGCTATAGCCACGCTACTAGTAATTGTCCTCCTCCAGTTTTACGTTGTTCTGCAGAACAGCAACCAACAGGCGAGAATTTCCAAGAAAGAGCCACGCCGCAAAGTGCCGTTAGGACGCGTCGCAGGCGTGAAAGCCGCGCGTCAGCGAGTAGAATACAATTATGAATTCAACCAGACTGTAGGGAAGAAGTTCTCCATCTCCGAGGCCCTCCTACGGGACCACGGAATGCCGCTCACAAATTTCGTCATCCCTGACACAGAAAACGCAAATGATTTTGCTTTCGTCACAGGTTCAAGCGCCAACCATTTTGAAGAAAGTCGAGACGCCGTTGCCAGCGTTCAGCGCTATTTCCCCGAGCGAATTCTCTACTACTACGACTGGGGATTACAACCTGCCCAGCGACGAATGGCAGAATCCTGGTGCAACGTCGAGCTGGTGACATTTAATTTCTCGCGCTTTCCCGCACAGGATGCCCTCTTTGTTTACACCCGAGTCAAGTATCAGTCATCTAAAGTGTTTGCTGTCATAGAGGTCCTCAAACAGTACCCGTCCGTATTTTGGATCGATGCTTCCATACGATTTGTCACAAACGATATATCGCATATCATTAACAAGGCGATCAGTAATGACGGTTTCGTGCTTTTGACATATTCATTCATGCCATACGGGAGTTTTGAAATGACCCCTCCAGAAACCTTTGAGTATTTGCCATCCAACATGACAATCGTTAAGAAGATAACACAGCTGCCAACCAACCTGTTCTTCATCATGCGAACTGAGCCTGTCTACAGTAACGTCCTCTGGTGGTGGTATCTCTGTTGTACCGAGAAGCAATGCATCTTTCCAACCGAGGAAGCGGTTTGTGAATTTCAGAAGAAGAAGACGCCGGTAGAAGAACTCAGCGGTTTGAAACATATTTACCAAAACTGCACGCGCGCCGACCAATCCGTGCTGAATGTACTAGCAGCTAATTATTATGACTTTGAATTGTCACGATTTAGTATCGGGCCGCACGAGTCTAGCGCTATGAGGCATATTAACCGAGATGGAAAATCAGTCCACATCCCACGAGTGTGTAAGGAATATCCTAGCTATTAACGGAGATTCATTTGACAATTTGTACCACTATCATGAGAGCTGTGACGTTCAATGTGTATGGAATTCTCTGATCGCCTCTGGTCCTCACGGCCAGTTGAATTGTACGAAGGCTCTGTGCTAGAGTTAATAACTGCTGTTCGGTTGTGTGACATTCAAAAGTCTGGGACTTAATGTGGTTCTGTTTGTTCACGTCTGTGCGTGTCATGGACCGGTATGATATCACGTCTGTGCGTGTCATGGACCGGTATGATATCACGTCTGTGCGTGTCATGGACTGGTATGATATCACGTCTGTGCGTGTCATGGACCAGTATGATATCACGTCTGTGCGTGTGATGGACTGGTATGATATCACGTCTGTGCGTGTCATGGAATGGTATGATATCACGTCTGTGCGTGTCATGGACCGGTATGATATATGCAGAGGGAATTACCAACACAAAACTTGATTTTTTGAGGATCGTGGTAGCTGTTTGAAGGCAATAAGTGTTTGAGGATCGTGGTAGGTGTTTGAGGATCGTGATAATTGTTTGAAGCCAATAAGTGTTTGAGGGTCGGTGTTGCATCCCTTATCGTCTTAAAATGCTGTGGTTCACCTGAAGCCAAGAAATAGTGTCACTCGTGTCATTATTTATCCTACAATATATTCTGCAATGCAACGAATATTAAAGATGAATATATTGGACTTTTGGATAGTTTGTTGATAATGGTTACGAAAGCTTGGCTGTGACAATGAAAGACTACTCACCTGTAACTGGCCATGCTGGGAGCTGACTGTATGTGTCGACCAGGTGGGTGGTCAACTGACTTGTATCCCATGTGTTTCAAAGGTGGCTGCTAAGGATACCAGTGAGGTTTACAAATGGATTGTGTTTGAGTTTGCTGTGAGTGTACTAGTATTGGGTGGTGTGAGGCCACTTTACTGTTTTATCAATCTCAGTAACATAGACATTTCCCTCGTTACTTACTATGTTACCAGGATGAAATGGTTAGGATTAATGGTTCCAATCGCTCCCGGCGCGGACAACCGATGTAGCCATTGGGAGCATGCCTGTGACAGATTGTAATCACATAGGGGGTCTTGTTGCGTGTCATAGATTTATTAAGCGCTTCTCTGCATTTGTTACGTTTTAGTTTTTGCTTTTTGCATAGTTCTTGAGAAGGTGTCACAAGGAGAAATAATTTATCGACTAATATTCATTTGATTTTCGGAAAAAAATTCAAAAATTAGCAAAAAGAGGAGCATCCTTGTGGTGCACTTGGACATGCATGTTTGAATCCGGAAAAAAATAAACTCATTGAGTGAAAAGCCATCAAGCATATGGCGGTTTTTACGGGTGTAGGAAGGGTTGGAGAATAACGATGGTTGGGTAATCTACGCACATTTCGTGTGTCATTGGATGAGGCTCTCACTCGTCGGCGCTTGGTTGTGTGTTTTATGACATATGCCATAGGACAATGAAGTTGGCACTTGTTGTTTTTTTGCAAGTCCAACTGGATATGATGATAGGACTGATTGAAAAGATATAGGATTCAAACGAATCGAGTGTATTCAACTGGCAGACAGCGGTGTGTAATGCGTTCCACATTCTTGGTGCGGCATCTATAAGCGCTCTGTCAACCCTAGTGCCCAATTGGATAGCGCAACTAAAACTTTGCTGGTTTAGATTGCAGACTGAAATCAACGAATGGCAACAGCCGCGCCATAACGTTGTCATAGAATGTTGTATGTGACATTGGAGATGGCAACAGCCCTGCCAATACTCGACATGTTATGTGTATCTGAATAAGTTGTGACCTTGGAGATTGCAACAGCCCTGTCAATACTCGACATGCAATGTGTATCTAAATAAGTTGTGACCATGGAGATGGCAACAGCCCTGCCAATACTCGTCATGTAATGTGTATCTGAATAAGTTGTGACCTTGGAGATGGCAACAGCCCTGCCAATACTCGATATGCAATGTGTATTTAAATAAGTTGTGACCTTGGAGATGGCAACAGCCCTGCCAATACTTTACAGGCAATGTGTATCTAAATAAGTTGTGACCTTGGAGATGGCAACAGCCCTGTCAATACTCGACTTGTAATGTGTATCAGAATAAGTTGTGACCTTGGAGATGGCAACAGCCCTGCCAATACTCGACATGCAATGTGTATCTAAATAAGATGTGGCCATGGAGATGGCAACAGCCCTGCCAATACTCGACAAACAATGTGCATCTAAATAAGTTGTGACCTTGGAGATGGCAACATCCCTGCCAATACGTTTTAAAAAGAGCTGCTGATGTTGGTCCCTCGAAATCTTTTCCAAAACGGTCAGAGGAAGCTAGTCACGTGATTCACGTGGCAAGTGGGATCTTCCGTTCCTAGGCGGCAGTCAAGTTATCTTGGTATAGGATACGCCTCTGCCTACCTACGAAATGCGGCTGGGGAGTTTCCACTCCAATCTTTTATTCTGTTTTCATTGTTAATGGTGAGCACGTATATGTACTCCTAAAACATAATTGTTTAACCGTTTCAGTAGAAGGCTTCAAACTGTCGGCTTACCAGTAGAAGCCAACTGCGCCCCCACCCCCTACCCTACCCCCCTCATTTAATATTGTTCCCTTATAAATTATACCATCGTGTTTGACGTAAAAAAAAATTAAGAGCGACGGAGACATTATGATGTCGAGTAAATTTTATTATATTGCCACGTGATAAATCACGGGTCACATGAATTCATAATTAAACTTTTATTCTAGTCTTCAAAGGGAGTCTAGATCAATATATATTTACTTTCAGAACAGAGCAAACTCTGCCACATATGCAATGTACACCTGGCCGCTACGTTTGACCAATGATTGTACAGTTAATCGATTTTTTATAGAACATATAAGAACTTATATAATATTCATCCATCCCAGCTGGACAGCGGACCAGTGTTGGGGTTACCTGCATCAAAGTGTTACCTCTCATCTCATCTCACCTCTCAGCTCACCTCTCATCTCACATCAAACCTCACCACTCATTTCACCTCTCATCTCACCTCTAATCACAACTCTCACCTCTAAGCTCTCACCTAACCTCTCACCTCATTTCATCTCTCATTTCACCTCTCATCTCACCTTACCTCTTATCTCACCTCTCACATCATATATCATCTCAACTCACCTGTTATCTCACCTGTTACCTCTCATTTCACCTCTCATCTTACCTCTTATCTCATAACACCTCTTATCTCATATGTTACATCTCTTCGCATCTCACCTTCACCTCTCATCTCACATCTCACCTCACTTCTTTTCTCACCTCTCATCTCACCTCTAATTTCACCTCTCATCTTACCTCTTATCTCATCTCATCTCACCTCTTATCTCACCTTCTAACTCTCATCTCACTTCTTTTCTCGTCTCACCTCTCACCTATCATATCACTTCTCATCTCATAGCACCTCTCACCTCTCCTCTCATTTCACCTCTCATTTCACCTCTCATTTCACCTCTTATCTCACCTCTTATCTCACCTCTCACCTCACTTCACCTCTCACCTCACCTCTCATTTCACCTCTCATCTTACCTCTTATCTCATATGTTACCTCTCTTCACATCTCACCTTCACCTCTCATCTCACTTCTCATCTCATCGCTGCTCTCACCTCTCACCTCTCCTCTCATCTCACATCTCACCTCACCTCTTATTTCACCTCTCATTTCATCTCTCATCTCACCTCACTTCTTATCTCACCTCTCATCTCATCTTTCTGCTCACCTCTCGCCTCACATCTCACCTCACCTCTAATTTCACCTCTCATCTTACCTCTTATCTCATCTCATCTCACCTCTTATCTCACCTGTTAACTCTCATCTCAGCTCACCTCTTATCTCGTCTCACCTCTCACCTATCATATCACTTCTCATCTCATAGCACACCTCACCTCTCACCTCATCTCTCATATCACATGTCATTTCATCTAACCTCTCCCTTCTCATATCACCTCTCAGCTCACCTCTCATCTCGTCTCACCTCTCACCTATCACATCACTTCTCATCTCATAGCACCTCTCATCTCTCATTTCACCTCTCATCTTACCTCTCTCATCTCATCTCATCTCATCTCATCTCTCATACCACCTCTCATCCGTCTCTAATTCTCTCTGCATTTGCCAAATGCTGTATGTCAACATACTCCCCAGTACCCTTATTAAGCAATAAACCAACATTCTATCGTGACTAAACAATTACAGCATTGTTTTTATCACCAACCTTCATAAATCTGATAGAAGCTTCCCATTGTATCTTCCATTCCGCCCTCTGATCCTCTCATAAGCAATGATAAAACTACAGCAAACCAAGGAGGACGAACAATTCTAATCAATTTTGAACATCAAAACATTCAATATAATATTTCGAGCCAAATATCATATCTCAAACATTGATGACAATCTAAACTCCCTAGACCCAGATCAATACCAGCCTTTTCTCAATCTCCCACAAAATATAATAGTTTTAATGCCCATCATTGTGTGTGCTTGTGTGAGCATGTGTTCATACATTTGTGGTCACTATAAATATAATTATACGGATTTCATAAGACGGATGTCCAGCTCAATTGATGATTCATGCTAAAAGCTTAGGTTGAGTAAAATGACTTTAGAACCTGGAATTAATAACTTCTGAACAGAACCTAAGGTAAACGGTACGCCACACAATGACACACAGCTTAGAACGGTAGGAATATGGTTGACTGGTCAAACAGATGTATCGTAATTCAAGGACAAGAATATGTGTGGTTTGATTCAGTATTGCAGGGAGGACAATCACCAAAAAATCTAAATTCTTCTACCCTTTAACTATTTCGCTGAGCTGGTATAGCTCATTTTTTTATTTCTACAAATTGGTCCGCTCATCACAAATCTATGTCAACTGTAGTGGCCTGAACAGTGTCGTTTTTGGTAGCAACGAACAAATAATGCTCTCGATGTAAGCCACTTGTTATTGACAGATGATGTAAAGATGGACTAATAGTTCCCTAACATTTTGAAATTCAAAAAGATGAATATATGGAATTGAAGTTCACATCAACAAATCCCAGCAGTTAAAAATCATGATTTTGTCTTCTTAACTTTGATTTTTATCAATATGTCCATTTTACATTTATAAAGACTTACAAGTTGTCATCAGCCTATTTGACTTACAAGTCTGTTTTAGATTTATTTTATAGACCTCCCAGTTGTCATACGCCTGTTTTAGCTTTGTTATACAAAATTACCAGTAGTCATTAGCCTGTTTTAGATTTGTAATAAAGACTTACCACTTGTCATTAACCAGTTTTAGATATGCTTTATTGGCTAACCAATTGTCATTATCCTGTTTTATATTTGCTATGGAGACTAACATGTAGTCATTAGTCTGGTTTAGCTTTGTTTTATAGACTTTCCCGTTGTCATAAGCCCGTTTTAGATTAGTTATAAAGACTAACCTGTTGTCATTAGCCTGCTTTAGATTTGTTTTATAAACATTTCAGTTTCCATAAGCCTGTTTTAAATTTTTCATATGGTTTATTGGCAATAAAATGAAGGTTAGCTCTCTATTGCGTTGGAAGCAATTTATGTGGAACTGTTCTTTTGGTCAATGACCATCGATTCAATCATCAGAGCTAAGAAATTTTGGAATGACCTTTGACTTCCATCCCAGCAGCAGTTGGAGTGTTGGTCCTTTGGCACGCTGAGGATGGGATGCTGACCAAGCACCACAGTCACCGTGACCCATTACCTGTCGTTATAACACCTAAGTGGGGATAAATTAATTAATTTGGGCTCTTTTTTGTCTTGTTACTGGAAAGTTATGCAAATGTTGTGTTTAGACGAAGTGATAATGAGATAATCAAGTTTGTGGTTAGCCATTAATGTCATTATAACATTGATATTTTTTATCAAAGGATAACGCGATGATGTTAGCATAGGCCTTGTAAACTGATGACAAATGGGGGTTACTTCTTTTAATTCACACTGCTTAGTAATATTCAAAAGCAATGAGGCTATTTGGATACATATTCATCATTTATCGCCATCCAGACATCTAAGATTTGATATGTTTCACGGCTTTTTGTACTTACATATCCTGACTAATTCTTCTTAGTGCCAGATGGGGATGCTTATACGTTTAATACATAACTGCTTAATCTCCCCTGCCGCTTTTCTACGCTTGTTTTTATGTGCTTTTAAAGTTGCCCCTCCATAATTCTTCCTTTGTGCTATGATAACATGTGTTTTAATATAAAACAAAAGAAGTTAGGCAGATATATTTCATGTATGGGTTCTAGTTTGAGGCCATTCCTCGTTAGCATTTGAAGTCAAATCGGGGAACATTAAAGTCGTAATCGTGAGTGTGGGAAGAAAAAAACAAGGAAGTCTGCATGCGTACGACATCCGACAGCTGAAACTATACAACGCATGCGGTTGTTCTGATAATGATGATGGGAATAGGTATCCTGAAGGGACTGAATGGCGCGATTTACAAGGCGCCACCTCTCGGACCTTACAGCAGTTAATCTTATGTAGCGCAACATTTCGGTCACATGCCGTGTACTTCCTGAGAAAACGAAAGTAAACGTTAGTCTGACGACCAGGAAGCAGCCAGGAAGTTAGCAGGCAGAGCAAGTCGCACAAATTATCTCTCTCAACATCGTCTTATCTTCGTATAAAGTGTAAGTATAACTATATGTATCTCGTGGTCATTTATGTATGAATTGGATGAAAAGTTAGCGTAAAATAATGTTTTCGGAAGACATACACTTCGACTGTCGCTATCGCAATAAGCCTAGCCTAGGTTATGGCATATATTAGCCGTGCACGACGTTTATTAACGTCGTGCAAAGATCGTAACCGAATGCGCGTGAACGATACATGAGTTCCAATTATACACGATAATTTCACAAATGTACATATGAAGAATAATTTTTCACATAAATGAATGTTTATTAAAGGTCAACTTCAACGATTTTCATCATTTCTTTATTTTGTGTTTCAAAATGAAGATTAATAACTCATTAACCAACGGGTACTCATAATTCATTGCACCGCTATGCATAACTACTAAAAATCCACCGATAAGGTTCCACTCGGAAGAAAATACGAAGCCATCTTCTCGATGCCATTTTGCCTCAGTTGGCCGCTAGGGGCAGGTTGCGTGACGTCATTCCTGCTGCGAGGCCTCAGAAAGAATTTGACAGCGATCGAGCGAGCGAAGCGAAAAGCGATTGTTTGGATTTTAGTATTACACTGTTTTTAAATGAAGCCATGTCGTCTTCTGATGAAAATTACGAGGCCCCATAGCATAAAATTGGGGCAAATTATGTCCATGACTATTTATTTGAGACAATACGGACGGGAGTTGAAAAATCCAAGTCACACTTCGAAATGACACCGGGAGCTCTAACTCGCTTCGGATGAAGAATCCACAAAAGATTTCGACGAATGGTGAGTTTAAGAATACCCTTCCCCAGCTTTATTGAACTACGTTAACTGGTAAAAAATAATCGTTAGTATCAATTACCCAATAGATTTACACATTCTGTAAGTTGAGGATGGTATGTTGACAGATGTAACTATTACAACAGATAGAACTTGGCTAGTGAATGTAGCTTTGCCATTGTACCCTCAGCACATTAAACATTTTTGACAGATGATTACATGCAGTATATAAAGTATTTTCCTGTTATATTCAGTCAGCACTGCATCCCAATGGACGAAGCCAGAGTGTGCATCAGAGGTTTGGAGAGAGTGATGGCTATAACAGAGGAATGGACATGCATCACCAAGCAGCCAAGATTCCTGGCAAACTGCCTGAATAAAATGTGCTGGAAGCTTCCAAATTTGAATCTATTCAAATGGATGGACCTGTTGGAGATGAGGTCTCTACAATGAGTAAGTTAGCCATTATTGCTACCAAAAAGGACGGTTTGAGGTTGAACAATCATATTTATTACTAAGGGAACATCAATCCCGCTGTGTAAAACATTCAGTGTTCATATTGATAAACTACAATATATTTCACATAGCCAAGAATAAATAAAACCATTAACATGAAATCCAGAGGCAGAGCTTACAATTACAAAGTGAGGGAATGGTTGACAAATGACAATTGTTTTTTTAACTATGCAACTTATTTCAAAACCATAGACAACTTATTGACATATTGCTTCTGATAATTCAGGTATCTAGCCTACCACCAGTTTACATTATGGATATGGCACAGACTGGGCAAAAGAAACAGAAAAGTGCTGGCAGGAGTGGAAGATTACTTGGTCAGGTTAAATCTGCACCTGTGAGCACCTACGAGAAGATCCTTTGCAGGTTTCTCGTACTGGGAGGCAATAGGAGGTGGAAGATTCCTTTCCTCTGCAAGGACATCAGCAAGTCTGTAGCTTGGGTATTTTTGCCTGAGATCAAGCACCTCAGCAATGAACTGATGTACATAGTCTGAAGGAAATCAATGATATTCATATTTTATGATAGTCATAAAACAAGTTAGTTATAAAATATGCCCATTTGAATAGGGTTACAATGTTTGTGCATATGAAACTTATTTAGGTTCCGGTAATAAATGTCAAAATAACATGTGTTTCATTTTAGATTAATGCACCTACACACCAAAAGTAATTGGTACTTTGACCGGCTTGACAACTGGGTCTCCCTGTCTGGCTTTGGGATAAGACACTCCATTGTGACTGACCTCCTTTAGTGATGGCTTGAGCTCTGTTCGAGTTTTCATTGAAGTGAATTACTGCTAGGAGCAATCTGGATATATATATATATATAGCAGGTTGATAACATATTGCTAAGTAAGAATTGAAACTTGAGCACATAATTATACAAAGAACATTACAGCTGCCAGTACACAAATGTGCTAAACTTCCATACAACAAATATACACAACCGAATTTCAAACTTATTTCATTGGTATTACCTGGCCTCCATGGTGGCATAGGGATAGTGGACACTCTTTGGTGCGAAGAATGTGACCACTTTGTGATACGATTCTAGGCTTGATGTCTGCTCTGATGGGGAAAGCCTGCCAATGTCATTTAGGAGATGCTTGCTGGAGACTATCAACTCCAACTCTTTGTGTGGCTTTGATCCTATTTATGGTTAACACATATATCAATACAGATTACATTTCTTTGGTAAAGTAGTACCACAAGGACATGGATTTTACCTTTATGACTCATTTAATTACACTACTACTTAAGTAAATATTTCTATGTAAACTTATATGATTAAAAACTAACACTGACCCTTCAGTATCCACTTCCTGTCCTCTAGTAGTGCATTCCGGGTACAGATCCCCATGCCCCACGTGCTCATTGACGACATGCCTAGTGACAGAGAGCCACTTGGCTCTGACCAGACCTGCATCTCCATCGCTTGAGGCAGCACACCAGTAAACATGATTGGAAATGCTTCTGGCCCACTCACCCAGGATGTTGCAGTCTTTTCTTTTCCCTTTGGCCAGTATTTTCTTCTTGATCCCTTCATTTACAAATAAGTGTGTGTTTGTCTTTAATGCTATCATATAAATTTGGTATTCTTTAAAATGTTACACAGAGTGTTTTGAGTCGGCTTAAGTCACACAAAGAAACTAACCTTTGGCAACATGCCACACATCAAACCAGTGTTGGACTGTAGGTTGCTCTTCCCTTATGTACTTTTTCACCCCCAAATGTCTGTCAGTAGTGATGGATTCAACGGTCAATCCATTCTCAGACAGGGATTTCATACCAAGCTTCAGACCAGCTAACTCCATAGCATTAGAATTTTTAACTTGGTTACTCTGAAAGAAATTAACAGGCAATTGATGGTACAATAGACATTAAAGAATCATATACTGGTCATAAATTGTAAGTTTTATACCTGAACAAGTTGCATGTCTAGAACCTTTGAAGTCTTTAGGTCCATCAGGGTGTAACTGCCATACTTAGCAGTGTGGCCTGGAGAACAACATCTTGCATCCCCTCCTACAGAAAGTGGTGTACCTTGGCGAGCAGTTGTCAGTGATGTCTTTTGGGTCCGCCAGAGTCGTCTTACAGCTGGAACAAGATAGCTTCTCTGAATGAGATAGAATGTTGACATAGATATGGTTGGGATATTAACATGCCTGAACATGTTCAGTGTTCTAACAGCACTACTGCCGCTAACAAAAATTCCTGAAGCCATTAACAAATTCCCTGCAGGCATAGCTCCTGTAAAAGGTTGGCTATCCCACATCTTACGGTGTCCATTCACGCAGATTTGTTCAAAACAAGCAAAACTCCCCTGTATCTGCTTGATGATGACTCTGCAGGGGCCCAAGCACAGGAAGCATGAGAGCAGCAGGGTTCTCAAGCAGCTCTCAAACACAATAAATTTTCTTTGATTCTGACTAGGGCCATCCTCCAGATCAACACCACTGTGAACAATGAGAATGAATTCACAATATAAGCATTCTGTGAGCTAAATTTTTCTTCCATCAAATAAAACCCTGTGGTTACACTATAAACAAAACAATATTTTCCTTACACTTCTTCAAACTCCATGTCATCATCAGTGTCCATCTCGGCATCATCACTGACATCAATGAAGTCATAGTCGGGGTCAGTTTCCATCTCATCATCGCTGTCCACTAGTTGAACAAATTCCTCCTGGGGCTCATATTGGGTGCCCCTGGTGACACTTTGGATCAGCAAATTGCACTGTGTCCCGATGCAGTGCTGAGATGGGCTAACTTGGGTACCTCTGGAATATTTCTTTATTCCAGGAAAGAAGGAACTCTGTGTCTGCAGGGACTTGTCAGCCATCTGTGGTATCAATACAATAAGTATGCTACAATTTCATTCATCATAGCCTTTAAGGATGTAAATGTTTACAAATTGACTCTGAAAAGACACATGGATACATTCAACAGAAGTTATCCCTGCCAATGTGACACTCACGGAAACATTTGCCTGCACCCCAAATGACAAGTGAGAGCAAGCTTCATGTTCTGCAGACGGCAAGGCACTCGCCCCTGGTGTAGCACACAACGCGGATGCTGTCAGAAGCGAAGTTTCTTCGCCTAGGTCGGCAGTGCTTGGGTGTGAAACCTCAGTCTGTGGTTCACCACTGTCACTTGATTTATGTTTCTGCTCAGCTGCCAATACCATTTCATTTACTACCTGCATGACAAGAAACAGCTAGATTGATATACTGGCAACTTGGTGATAAATTCATTAACATCTAAATGAGTATACGTCAACATAGCAGGACTAGCCTAAAGGTTCAAGCCAACAGATCTCACCTGTTGTCGCTGCCTTTTCTCCGAGGCACTCCGTCGCTTACTTTGACTGTCATCAACTCCAACGTGGCTAAAGAGAGTTGGTATGGCCTCTTTTCGGAGCCTAGGTTTTTTACGAAATCCTAGACTTTTGAGCAGCTCTGGGTCAGTATCATAAGCACCATTCTCGAAATGATCAGAACATAGAACCGTCGTGAGTGTAGGACTCCAGTGTTTACGTTTGACTTTCGACACCCATATGCGGCGCATTTTGCTGTCTTTTGGAAACAGAAACAAACTCACGCCTGACTTCTCATTGTTCCGACAACCAAACGCACAACAATAAGGCATAATCCACAACAAGAAACGCACCAGACCGTGAAGAAAGACGAGTAAGTCACACGCTGTCAACCAACCGTGAAGGCTGAAGATGGCGAGGAATATTCGCGAACAACCTGAATGACGTCACTGTCCGGAAATTCACGAATTTTACCGAGCGGTATCTTGTCAGATTCGACGTGGAAAATGTACATTTAAAAATCATTTTTCTAAAAGAAAAAAAGCGCGCAGTCACCTTATTTTGGTTACGATACCCTTTTAAAACATAGAACTTTTGAAAAATGGAATAAAAAAAATCTTTGTAGTTGACCTTTAACAAGTTTAGTTAGTTTACGTGTGAGATTTCGTCAAAGGCGATTTAATCCGGCCACACAAATTCTGAAAAGTTCATGTTCATTTTGAACGACAAGATCGGTTTCTGCGCGCATGCGCAGACAAGGTTCCTCGCAAGCAAACTTTTTCTTTTTGAATTTTATTATTTGAGTATATGTGTCATTTTGTCAATGATTATCTTTTGGAAATATCTACTTTGAAGGGCGATATGTATTCAACGATATCACATTGACATTTAAAAAAAAAGATAACACTTATTGATTCCCGTAGTCTGGAGGGGGCACTTGGCCTTGTCCTACGTAGGGTTGTGCCCCGGGATCTCAAAAACCTGTACCCGTCATACAAGGTAGAAATGGCAAGAGCATACCCCATCCTACAATTATGAGGTCAACAAAACCCGTCGGGAGGCCGAAAAAAACCTACCCCAACACATGTATACTACCTCTATATACTTAAGTGCCCCCTCCTCCGGGACCTGCAGCCACATGGCGAGTGAAAATGAAACTGCGTAATGTGACGTCATATCTCCAAAACTGGGGCTGCCGTGAATGAAAGTTGTGATTCTAAATGTTCATTTGACAATTGCTAAATAATCACGAGCCAGTGGATAACCAAAATAGTGCGGAGAAGCGGATATTCATCTCATTTGTCGACATATATATTTACGTAAGTACACAACATTGATGAGAAGCTATATGCACGCGAAATACAAAAATTGCCACACGACCCACATATCCTCAATCACGACGGAGGCATATATATATATATATATATATATATATATATATATATATATATATATATATATATATATATATATATATATATATATATATATATATATATATATATATACAGGGCACGAAATTGGCTATTTCTAGTCGGCGCGCGCCGACTAAATGTTTATTCCGCCGACTCATTTGTCAAAGTAGCTGGTCCGCCAGGCCGATAATTATTCTGTAACCATACTCGACGTCAAAAGATAAAAATGTTGACGATCGCGCAATTTGTTTGAAATTGTGAACTGACCTAATTGACTTGACCTCAGCTTTCATCCAGAATAGTTCGGTTATTTCCGTAATGACGTAAGCACACGATTATCAATGAGATCGTATAACTCGTTTTTATTGGTCAGTCTATGTCACGTGCACAATACAAATGAGTGTCGAATTTCCCTGGCGTTACAAGTCTCCTATGCATCACTGATTTGATACTTCGCGCAAATTATTTTTCCAAAGTTTAACAATGGACAAGTTTATCAAACGTATACAGGTGAGAGAGACAGGGAGAGAGAGACAGGGGCGGAGTGCATTTAAGAGTAGACAGAAAATATATATATAGGGGAGCATAAGAGGGTAGGGAGAGGTAGATATAAGATCAATATATACCTAAATTCAGCTTTTTCACTTCTACTTTGACGGTGATGAATTAGAAAAAAGTCCACCTTCATTCAGCTTTTTCACTTCTACTTTCGGCATTATATATATGAATATACAAATCTTAATAGTATACATGTATATATATACATGTGATATGTCTCCCCTCTCCCATACAAATATTAAATCGATATATGTATATATATATGTATATTTATAATATATATATTATATTGTTTATATATATATATATATATATAGATATATATCTCTCCTTATATATCTATATATATATATACTAATCTATATCTATATATATATATATATATATATATATATCTTTTTAATCCGACTTTGGTCTAAGGGTGTTGGGATTGTTTGGTCACACTATCATCCTGACTAACCTAATAAGTGACTCGTTAATGGAGTTGGCAGAAAGCCAAACACTTTTTCGTGGTCATGTATAAAGTCCCATAATCAGTGCAAGCTTATAGAAGATTGTGTTCTTTTTGAATGTCAGGCTGATCCCAGGATAGCCTGGTTTATCGGGACGGTTTTTTATAACACAGTTGACAGGTCATCCAGACTTACACAATAACATAAATCTACCTAAAGACATACAGAGACATGTTGTATATACAAACATTATCATTGAGGTTGAGTTACATCAGCATCACTGAACATAAGATAAACTACTATAGTTTTTATTTAACGTCTAAGGGAACAGTGGTGTCTATTGACAGGAAACTAATCACTATTTTAGGTTTTGTGACAATATGTTGTGTTTACTGATATTGTTATCCTGTCATATCTTGCTCTATCAGATCCTTAGGGCGGAATACCAGCCCCCACATTGTCAAGAGACCATTGCCATCGAGCTCCTACAACTGATTGTAAAGCTAAAAGCATCAATGACACAAAACACTGGTTTAACTTATGGTGGCACGTTTCCTTGTCAAGCAAGCTTCCATCACCAAATAACGTATGGCTGTAGGTTGAATACTACTAAGCTAAAAGTATTCAGCCTTGTGTGACTTTGATGCTTGAGTAATAAGAGAAAAAATTAAATCAATTATCTTTTGTCATATAAACCCAATAGAGGATATTTGTTGATGACATATTGTCTTATTTAGGAAGTTTGCTGCCTGAAATTACAAATAGACCCATCTGGCGAGGAACTTGGTCTTCTACTGAAGATAAGTTATGCATGACCTTTGACCACTAAGTTTTTATTGGAAATCTAATGCACCATATAAATCCAAGGAAACATTACTTGTTAATGAAGGCAGCTTAAATAACCTCATTTCTTATCAGTAACTCTGATGATTTGATGTTTGTATATTTTGGAGGTTTTATCATCATCTTTGGGGTTCAGTGGAGGCACTACATTCTGAGTAGGTGAGGACAGGGATCGTGGGGGTCGTGAGATGGCGAGGAAAGGGATCGTGGGGGTCGAGTGATGTTGAGGAAAGGGATCGTGGGGGTCGAGTTATGTTGAGGAAAGGGATCGTGGGGGTCAAGTGATGTTGAGGAAAGGGATCGTGGGGGTCAAGTGATGGTGAGGTAAGGGATTGTGGGGGTCAAGTGATGGTGAGTAAAGAGATCGTTGCGGTCGAGTGATGGCGAGGAAAGGGATCGTGGGGTTCAAGTGATGGTGGGTAAAGGGATCTTGGGGGTCAAGTGATGGTGAGTAAAGGGATCGTGGGGGTCGAGTTATGGTGAGGAAAGGGATCGTAGGGGTTGAGTGATGGTGAGGAAAGGGATCGTGGGGGTCGAGTTAAGGCATGGGAAAGGATAGTGAGGGTGGCATGATGGCAAGGGAAAGGATAGTGAGGGTCGAGTGATGGTGAGGTAAAGAATAGTGAGGGTCGAGTGATGGTGAGGTAAAGAATAGTGAGGGTCGAGTTATGGCAAGGGAAAGGATAGTGAGGGTCGAGTGATGGTGAGGGAAAGGATAGTGAGGGTCGAGTGAGGGAAAGGATAGTGAGGGTCGAGTGATGGTGAGGTAAAGAATAGTGAGGGTCGAGAGGGAAAGGATAGTGAGGGTCGAGTGATGGTGAGGGAAAGGATAGTGAGGGTCGAGTGATGGTGAGGGAAAGGATTAGTGAGGGTCGAGTGATGGTGAGGAAAGGATAGTGAGGGTCGAGTGATGGTGAGGGAAAGGATAGTGAGGGTCGAGTGATGGTGAGGGAAAGGATAGTGAGGGTCGAGTGATGGTGAGGGAAAGATAGTGAGGGTCGAGTGATGGTGAGGGAAAGGAATAGTGAGGGTCGAGTGATGGTGAGGGAAAGGATAGTGAGGGTCGAGTGATGGTGAGGGAAAGGATAGTGAGGGTCGAGTGATGGTGAGGGAAAAGGATAGTGAGGGTCGAGTGATGGTGAGGGAAAGGATAGTGAGGGTCGAGTGATGGAGGGAAAGAATAGTGAGGGTCGAGTGATGGTGAGGGAAAGGATAGTGAGGGTCGAGTGATGGCAAGGGAAAGGATAGTGAGGGTCGAGTGATGGTGAGGTAAAGGATAGTGAGGGTCGGGTCGTCGAGTGATAGTGAGGGTCGAGTGATGGTGAGGGAAAGGATAGTGAGGGTCGAGTGATGGTGAGGTAAAGATATAGGGTGAGGGTGGTGAGGGAAAGAATAGTGAGGGTCGAAGGATGGTGAGGGAAAGGATAGTGAGGGTCGAGTGATGGTGAGGGAAAGGATAGTGAGGGTCGAGTGATGAGGGAAAGGAAAGGATAGTGAGGGTGAGGGAAAGGATAGTGATGGTGAGGGAAAGGATAGTGAGGGTCGAGTCGGTGAGGGTGATAGTGAGTGAGTGAGGGAAAGGATAGTGAGGGTCGAGTGATGGGAGGGAAAGGATGGTGAGGGTCGAGTGATGATGAGGGAAAGGATAGTGAGGGTCGAGTGATGGTGAGGGAAAGGATAGTGAGGGTCGAGTGATGTGAGGGAAAGGATAGTGAGGGTCGAGTGATGGTGAGGTAAAGAATAGTGAGGGTCGAGTGATGGTGAGGGAAAAGAATAGTGACGGTTGCGTGATGGTGGGGAGTGCAAGATGAGGTGAATTTGTGTTTGATGGATATAGCAAAGATCTTAGAGTACGTGAAAATGATATAATTTAAGCCACATGGTGTCTTGTCATTGCGTCGCTTATAACCACATGGAATTTTCTGATTATTTTTGGGGCGTGGTCGCCTCGATCATTTAGATGACTCCATGGGCCATATTCATAAAGAGTCCACAAGCTCAGGTTTTTCAGACGGTATGCTGAGTTGGCCGTGTCAACTGTATTCATAGAGAATATTAGGCCTCCTGGTGATCTCAACTCTGAGACGGCTCGGTAGCTGTCTTAAGTTCGAAAGCTCAAACTTAAAAACGGCTGTCAAACGGTAATATTTCCCGGAAAATGCTTTCACATATCTGAATAAGAACACGTATGTTCTTAAAATATACCTAAACATAATCAGCCGTTATTATTTATGACACACCAATTCTTATCGTGCTATTTAAATTAATTCCGCAGCAAGTTGTTTTCGTAAAAATTAGGCGGGTCGCTTTGGAAATGCCGCTGTTTCCATGAAAGCTTGCAAAAGTCTAGATCCGAATGAGTGGTTTGCTGTATAATCTGAGTAGATGGGAGTTTCCAAATGAATCAAATATTCACGCGCGATTGGATGAATTTCTTAAACTTAATTAATAAAAACAACGGCGCCAAAATTCACATTTCGTATTATTGAATATAAGGAAAGCAGGTACCAAGCCTTCAAGACTATGAATCCACTTCATGATATAACATGACAGATATTGAAAGTGCCCCCAAAGCTCACCAACGACAAGGTTTTTTTGGCGATAAACACTCCATTTCATGCGACAAAGACAAAAACACGTCATAGGCTAATGGCGCACAGTGACCCCGTAACGCGCGTATTCCAACCGACTGTCTACACGGCAATGGAGTGTTTGTATTCATCACGGAACTATAATGTCGTGCAACTATCGTTGAATTATTTCCCACTCCTGTGGATTTGCGGGAATTACATTGCCGATTATTAGACCTAGTTAGTGTGTATATCGTCTCCAAAAGAAACAATGGTTCATCGTGCCGTTGGCTTTGTGGTTATGTTCATGGATAACAATGCCGTAGCTCAGCGTGCTGTGACATATGTGTAAACTGTAAGTGAAACTCGTGGCAAATGCCAATGGCTAAACCATATATTATACTTGATATCATATGATATTGTCTGATTGAATGGAGGTGAGTGATATATTCATAATAATCGGTTTTTGAGGCTATTCTTTTTTGTTTTGACTAACGATAACGACGGTAGTCTAGTTAGTTATTTCAATTCCTTTGTCTAAATCTATCATTCTCCGCCATTTTGTTCCATTTTCTGTCTATTGAACACATAACAGATGATTTTTTTCGCGTAAGAAACGAACTAATCAACACGTAAAATGACTAGTTGACACGCAAATTACTAGAGAACACTAAAACGACAAGTTAGCACGTAAAATGACTCAAATGACTAGTTTACACATAAAATGACAAGTTAACACGTTAATTAACTAGTAAACACTAAAATGACAAGTTAACATGTAAAGTGACAAGTTAACACTTTAAATAACTAGTAAACAGTAAAATAACAAGTTATTACGTAAAATGACTAGTAAACACGTTAAGTTACTATTAAACACTAAAATGACTAGTTAACACGTAAAGTTATTAGTAAACACTAAAATGACTAGTTAACATGTTAACACTAAAAAGACAAGTTAACACGTAAAATGACTAGTTAACACGTAAAATGACTAAAATGACTAGTTAACACGTGAAATGACTAGTTTACATGTAAAATGACAAGTTAACACGTAAATTAACTAGTTAACACTAAAATGACAAGTTAATACGTAAAATGACTGGTTAACACGTAAAATAACTAGTAACAAGTAAATACGTAATATGACTGGTAAACACTAAAATGACTAGTCAACACGTAATGTTACTAGTATGCACTTAAATTACAAGTTAATACGTTAAATGACTGGTTAACACGTAAAATGACTAGTAAACACTAAAAATGACAAGTTAACACGTAAAAGTACTAGTTTTACACGTAAAGCGACTAGTTAACACTTAAAATGACTAGTAAACACTTAAAAACTAGTTAACATGTAAAATGTACTAGTTTTACACGTAATATGACTAGTTAACACGTAAAGTGACTAGTTAACACGTGAAATGACTAGTTAACACGTAAAGTGACTATTTAACACGTAAAATGACTAACAAACACGTAAAACGACTAGTTAACACGTAAAATGACTAGTAAACACTTAATAACTAGTCAACACGTAAAATGCCTAGTTATCACGTAAAATGACTAAGGACAGGAAGAAGACATCGAGCGCACAATGACGCTTCAAATGCATTGTTTTTGTGACGCTATGTCAGCGACTGTAGTCGACCGGGGAGCACGGATGGATTGCAATCCGAAACTCGTTCACATTTTATTTCATTCAGAGAGTTTTCGTCTGGTTGACGATTACAGTGGTCGAAATCGGTTCTGTAAATCTCTGAAGCTCTGCAAGTCCGTATTAGAGTCTCTTTGATGTCGGCGATCTTTTAATTAGCTTAGACAAGATGTTTGCGACCTTCTAGTAATTGGCAAAACTGTTATATTTAATTGTGCGCGCTAGAATAATTCACTATATTCTTAGTTGAGTTACAGTGATTAATGTATTCTACCAGGCCTTGCAATTTGAAAACAACTAATTGAACTATGACTTGTTGATTTCAGGTCATTGACAACAATCAGGATGGCTTCCAGTGATCCATTCGTGTCCAAAGGTGGCGCCACATTTACCTCTGAGATACCCAGCGCCATTGACACTCGACAAGTTCAATGGGAGCTTTATAAGAAGCAGCAGTTCACTGACTTCACGTTGATCACCCGGAGCCAGGAATATAAGGTGCATCGCGTGGTCATTGTGGCATTATGCAGCTTCCTTCTGCCAATCCTAACTGACAACCCCTCCTTGTCCAGCCTGGGTCTGACCATCAATGACGAAATGATGCATTTCCTGTTAGAATTTGTCTATTTGGGGCGGGTTGAAGTGCCCCAAGAATTTGCCTCAGCGCTGGGAGACGCGGCCAAGAAGCTGGGCATCAAACAGCTGGCGGACGACTGCCAAAGAGTAGTGCTGACTAACTGTGTACCAAGTGTCAGTAACTGCCTGAGGGGGTGGGCCTCTGCTAACCACATTAACGACCAAATGCTTATCCACAAATTTGAACCTTTAGCCTTGCATAATTTTAAGGAGCTTGTAGACGATCGTAGTTTTCAATCTTTAGATCTATCATCAGTGAAGCTATACATTAGCCATGCTTCGCTTGCTGTAGAATGCCCTGATGACCGACTATTAGCTGCCATAACTTGGGTAAGCGCTAACACACAAACCAGACTGCGTCATCTTCCCTCAATAATTGCTTGCCTAGATCTAAATAGCATGAACAAATTTAATTTGAAATTCATAGCTAATCGTGATCCGGTAGTAAGCACCCATTCCGCTTCCCGTGCCATCTTAACAGCAGCTGCAGCAGCATCAGTTAAACCCGCATCTACCATGGCTTCCGCTTCCCTTATCACTACAGCTTCCTCTGTATCCACAGCTTCACCAGCTCCCTCATCATCAGCTGCTCCCTCATCATCAGCTGCTCCCTCATCATCAGCAGCTCCCTCATCATCAGCAGCTCCCTCATCATCAGCAGCTCCCTCATCATCAGTAGCTGTACCACGTCAGTCGTGTACGGCGACTGTGTGGGGATGGTTCATCCAGCCTGTCTATCTACCCTGCGTCCTGGACGTCGCCTCCACGCGAGGTGGACTCCCCTAACACCACCACTGGTCAGCTTAATCACGGCGTCGCCTGCTGTGGTCTGGGGGAGAGTATATACATCGCCGGGGCCGGTCAAGACAGGAGAAGCATTATGAAGTATGATGTGATACAGGAGAGCTGGCAGACCTGTGGTCAGCTACGTCACGCTCGTCAGGGGTCCTGTATGTGTGTCAGTGACAGCAGTCTGCTGGTCATGGCGGGATATAAACCTGGTTCTTCCTCCTACACTGGTAGGTGAGGTGGAGGTGGTGGACAGCACTACACACCGTGTGACTGATGCAGGTCGTCTGCGGGGAGTATCATGTAACGCCTGCTGCTGTGTGTGTGACGGCGGTGACGTGGCTGTACTGGGGCCGCGTGATGACAGCGGCACGTGTCTACTACAGCTGTACGGGGTGAAAACGAGAGCCCCAGCAGGCTGTATCAAGCTTCCATCCGGGTACAGTGGTTTACCATGGGGCATCGTCCACGTCAATGGCCAGCTGGTGTTTATAGATGACGGCGGCTCTATCTACACCACACCAGTGTCTGCTGTCAGACAGCAGGTAGCGACTCACGTACAGAACATCACCCGCTACAAATCCCCCACACAAACGCTGTACTGACACAGCGTGACTCACAGCTGATACTACTGGGAGGTCCCAACGCAACACACCACGTCCACACTGCTGACGTCACAGAGGTGCTGGCCAACCAGGGACGGGGATGGTCTCCCATTAGCGTCCAGTGGGCTGAGGAGAGGTGGTGTTATCCCGGGGCCGTCTGCACGTTGTCTCTACCTGGCGGCGCTCTATAAGATCACAGGTCACGCTATCACAGCGCATGTCACGTCTGGCTGCCTGAAGACGACAGAGCTGACTCTATTGTAGCAGTATGTCTCCTGTCAATCCAATGTGTATTTTGTCCTTAGCCATCTGTTGTAGGAATGATCCATGTCGCTGCGTTCACATGTTGCTGTAAATATTGTTAAACTTGACATATGATGACCTATGTTGGTAATAGTGAGATTTATGTAGTTGACTTGTACGGGATGTTAATATAACTACACAGGACTTGTGTATATGGGATGGGGGGGGGGGGGGGTGTGCATATTTTATTCTGCCCAACGTGTGGAGATTGAAGCAGCTATTTATATTCCTCTGATGGTCTGTGTCTGGTGTCTTCAATCAAGTTGGTGCTGTCTGCTATCATAATGTTAACACAGGCTGATGTCTGCTATCATAATGTCATCACAGGCTGTTGTCTGCTTTGCAATCTCACTTTTTTTTTTTTTATTATCATAATGTTTTTGCAATGCTGTTGTCTGCTATTGCAATGTTGCACTGGATTTTTTTCTATTATTGTAATGTTATCTCAGACTGTTGTCTGTTTTTGCAATGTTATCACCGGCTGTTGTGTGTTATTGTAATGTTATCACCGGCTGTTGTGTTTATTGTAATGTTGGGTAAGCTGATCGCGATGGTTGTGTGTAAAACTAATCGCATTGAAACCGTTTGTTCACATTCACCGGCTGTGTATGTTATCACCGGCTGTTGTGTGTTATTGTAATGTTATCAATGTGATGTTTTCCAAGATGGAACTCTATAAAAACTCCATGATATTTTAATGTTATCGCAACCGGCTGAAATTTTAAAGATGAGTTCTACAGATAGCTATGAAATGCTAGAGATCGTGATATAATTCTAAAGATCAAGATGGAATGCTAGATATCACAATGGATTCCAAACAACGCGAAGAAATTCAAAAGGTCGCAAATAAAGACCACGATGAAATTCTCAAGATCCCGACTGAATGCTAAAGATCCCGATTGAATGCTAAAGTTTCTGATTGAATGCTAAAGATTCCGATTGAATGCTAAATATAACGATAAAAATTACGATAGAATTCTAAAGATCGTGATGGAGTGCGAAATATCACGCTGAAGTAATAAATATTATGGTGGAATTCTAGCGATCGCGATAGAATTAGAATGCTGACCACTTGATTTTCAAAATAGCTTTATAACGGTAGATTTATAATGCATACAAATGGTGTGACACCACTAAGGAAATATATATGAACAGCAGCACCATGGTAGAAAAGTAGCTCTTGGGGAGTTCAGGCGTCGCTGCCGAGCTGGACTTTCTCGCCCTACGGAGTTGGCTTTCCTTCTTGGTCGATACGACGGTAACAATTGATTATCACCATGTTTGGACAAGGGATACAGATATCTGTATGTGGTGCTGTCGTTCGCAAGCAGTGAAGGATTTAATTTGAGGCAATGGACATAAGAACGAATTGGGAAGGAACTGGACGTGATCCGCCGGGATTGCTATTTAACACCAACAAAGGTTTTGGCCAATGAACATAGCGATTAGTTCAGAGTACGTTCAGTACGTGGGTTTGTTCTCGATGACAGGAGTAGGACCTCACACATGTTGACCACGCTGATCACGACAACAAACTACACAAGGCATTACATGTATGTAATATGTACGGCCACAGCTTTCTAATACTTTGTCCCACAGAATTTTGTCTCACACCTGACCATAAGCCGCCCTGACGCAGCTGGATGGCGATGCTTAAATGTTGAGTATTTTCCATGAAATGTGGCGATATGCGCGTATTAGAATGAAAATTGTCTGACGAACTCAAAGATTCCCGGATCAATATCTCAGATCCCCAACATTCATTTTAAACCTTCCGGCGGCCACAGCACCATTCATTCATTGACCGATAAGCCATTGGACTCGTTCACGCTGACGAAAAGTTCCTCAATGTTTTAGTTTTCTGTCGCCATGCATAAACATGTGTGAAACATAAGGTGGGCGTGATCATCGCTGATAACAGAACGCCCCTCACACCAAACACATTCTGATTCCCTTCAGGGTGTGGCTTACAGAGGTGACTGAACGCTCTCCCTCCATATTGAAAGTTTCATAGCAGGAACTGTCATTCATTTAGTCTCGGAAGGAAGGCTGTCCATTCTGGCATTCTGGACAGTCGTTAACGATTGTCATCACGAGTTGCTTGTCGACGGACTCGTGGTGTTAGTTGCACGTTCGTTTAACAATGAAGTAACTGTTCGCTGTTTGAATGGACTATGTTCGAGAGTTGAATATTATTGATTCCGACTACAATTCTCCTTGTTTGATCCATCCTATCACAAGGCGATTACTTATTCTCTTCTACATAACCAGGTCTCGCTCTAGTGCCAGCCGATATGTAAACCGAGCCATGATTGGTCAATTTCATATTAGGAACATTGTCCTGATATACTCAAAAGTTGATGATAATTTCTGTATCAATGTGATCAAATTCAAAACAAATTCGATCGCGATCAAAGTAATTTCAAATGTTATAAAAATGGTATTAATAGAATTTGACTGTGAACCATTCGATAAATAATCAATAAATAATTGATCGCGATCTTAAGGGTTAGCGAATTCCTTAAATCCGTCCTGCTTGGTTAAACAAGGAGTATTCATCGGCCCTTAGAAGGTTTGAGCATGTAAGTGTCTTTGTACAACTCTATAGAAGTCAATACTCAAGATGAAGAGCTGCTTCGATGCCTTGTTACTTGACTTTATTCACCTCTGCTTCAGTCACGACGCGTTCCATTTTGTCACCTCTTGAATTAACTGATTCAGTTTTGTAATCCGCTTTCGACTGACGACTGTTGTTAAATTTGTCGACAAAATGAGAACTAGCTCGTCTCTCTTGTCGAGCAAACCGAATTGCTTTTCGACATTCGTCAATGTCCAGCAATTTGTTTGAATCTCCAATGAGTTGAACAGCCCGCGATGAGATCGGGAACGGGATTGGTCTTCGAGTGTGGCAATGAGGTATTCCCAGCAGAGGGTTTCATTGGAACTTGTACTTATTGGATGAAACGAAGCCATGGAGCCACGGATATGCGAGATCAGGGAACGCCATCTTGATAACTTTGGGGGTCCATCAACAGACACAACCACGTTCAACTGACCGCGCAGACTTTTCCGTCCGGTCACTATAGCTATAGAATTCCCGTCGATCACTAGAATTCCCGCAAAGTGAATGGGATTCCCGTCTGTTACTAGAATTCTCTCTTGTTACTAGAATTCCCGTTGATTACTAGAATTCCCGCGAAGTTAATGGGATTCCCACCTGTTACTAGAATTCCGGTCTGTTACTAGAATTCTCGCCTGTTACTAGAATTCCTGTCGATTACTAGAATTCCCGCGAAGTTAATGGGATTCCCGCCTGTTACTAGAATTCCGGTCTGTTACTAGAATTCTCGCCTGTTACTAGAATTCCTGTCGATTACTAGAATTCACACGAAGTTGATGGGATTCCCACCTGTTACTAGAATTCTCGCCTGTTACTATAATTCGCGTCTGTTACTAGAATTCCCGTCGATTACTAGAATTCCTGTCGATTACTAGAATTCCCGCGAAGTTGATGGGATTTCCCGTCTGTTACTTGAATTCTCGCCTGTTACTAGAATTCAAGTTATGTACTAGAACTTCCCGATGTTACTAGAATTCCGACATGTAACTAGAATTAGCTTCTTTTTCTAGAATTCCTGTCTATTACTAGAATTCCAGCGAAGTTGATTGGAATCCCACCTGTTACTAGAATTCTTGCCTGTTTCTATAATTTGCGTCTTTTACTAGAATTCCTGTCGATTACTAGAATTCCCGCAAAGTTGATGGGATTCCCGCCTGTTACTATAATTCCCGTCTGTTACTATAATTCGCGCCTGTTACTAGAATTCCTGTCGATTACTAGAATTCCCGCGAAGTTGATGGGATTAATTCCCGTCTGTTACTTGAATTCTCGCCTGTTACTAGAATTCAAGTTATGTACTAGAACTCCCCGATGTTACTAGAATTCCGACATGTAACTAGAATTAGCTTCTTTTTATAGAATTCCTGTCGATTACTAGAATTTCTACCAGTTAATGGGATTCCCGCCTGTCACTAAAATTCCCGCCAGATGCTGGAGTTCCCACCTGTTACCAGAATTCCCGCCGGTTGCTGGAGTTCACCTGCTACCAGAATTCCCGCCGGTTGCTGGAGTTCACCTGCTACCAGAATTCCTGCGAAGTTAATGGGATTACCGCCTGTTACTAGAATTCTCGCCTGTTACTGAAATTCAAGTTGTTTACAAGGACTCCCCGCTGATACTAGAATTCCATCCTGTTACTAGAATTCCCGTCTGTAACTAGAATTAGTGTCTGTTACTAGAATTCCTGTCGATCACTAGAATTCCTGCCAGCCAATGGAATTCCCGCCTGGCACTAGAATTCCCGTCGGTTGCTGGAGTGTGCCTGTCACTAAAATTCCCTCCTGTTAGTAGAATTTTCACCCTGTCACGAGAATTCCCGCCTGTTACTAGAATTCTCACCAGATTGCTCAAGGTTTGACAAACGAGATCTTGCCATACAGCGGGGGTTCACTCTCGCCTCAGCACCACAGCGAGAATGCTGTTTTGAATGGCATCTTTATCATCATGATGAAATGCGCTGGTGAATTTGTCTTTTTTTGTGAGTTGATGGTGGTGCACGGTGGCCTCGATCGGTGGAGGTCCTTATCAAGGTCATTACGTGATGCTCGATCAACTGGAAACGCGGCCAAGACGAGACCAACAAACTAACAGTGGATTAGCAGTCCCTCAATTGAGAAGGTTTTATGGTTGTGCGATCTAGCAATCATGCATGCATACGTCCGCCCGTATGACATACATGTATGCATGTGTGTATGCTAACACTCGCACACGCACACATATGCACGCACACACACACGCCCAAACACACGCACACACACACACACGCGCACACGCTTACATACGCCTACCCAACCACACAGACACACACACAAACACACACACACACACACACACACACACACACACACACACACACACACACACACACACACACACACACACACACACACACACACACACACACACACACACACACACACTCTCACACATTCGTGCATATCCTGGTTTGTGAGCCAGTGTGTAAAAATACCGGTATGCAAGGACAGTAGTAACCGATTGGGATAGGATGTTAAGCTGTTCTCTGAATATGTGTGGCGTTTAGGAGGTAACTGTCGTCCAAATGGAACTCGGGTAATTATAAGGCTGCTGAGATTTGGTCGTTTGAGTGATTCTGACTCCACACCTGTTTATGTGGTACTGGTGTAACATTATGAGGTCGTATGTGTGTGTTGTAAAGAGGCCGGAGGTTGGGAGTGTCGCTAGGAGGTCGCGTGTGTGTCCCGCTAGAAGTACGCGTGTGTGTGCCGCTAGGAGGTCGCGTGTGTGTGCCGCTAGGAAGTCACGTGTGTGTCCTGCTAGGAGGTTGCGTGTGTGTGCCACTGGGAGGTCGCGTATGTGTGCCGCTATGAGGTCGCGTATGTGTTGTCAAGAGGTCGCATGTGTATTAAAAGGAGGTCGTACGTGAGTGTCGCCAGGAGGTCGCGTGTGTGCTGTCAGGAGGTCGCATGTGTATTTTAAGGAGGTCGTACGTGAGTGTCGTCATGAGGTCGCGCGTGTGTTGTAAGGAGGTCATCGTGAGTGTTGTCAGGAGGGCTCGTGTGTGTTGATAGGAGGTCTCGTATGTGTTGATAAGAGGTCGTAGGTGAGGTTTGTAAGAACGGTAGTGTGTTTTGTGTGGAGGTCGTGTCTGTGTGTATTGCCAAGTGGTTGTGTGTTTAATGCTAAGAGGCCCTAAGCGTGTGTTGGTTGCTAAAAGGTCCGACGGGTGTGTGTCTCTAAGTGGTCCCACGCGTGTGTGTGTTGCTAGGAGGTGCCATGCGTGTGTAGTGGCACAGCTTCTATACCCTACAAGGATATTATTGTCTTATGTCAAAACAAGTACGTTTGATTATGTTACCAATCTCAGAATTCTTTGGATGAAGCTGGTCTGGTTCTCAAGTTTGTTTTGCATAAGCTCGGTCCCAAGTTCCGATTATGATCCAATGTATATAAAAGTATATCAAATGTACAAGATTGACTGATCCACACATAGGTATCATGTTCTGTGATCTAGGTATCGCGCAAAGATAATGAAAAGCCGCATCGTCTGCATGAAGACAACACCACCATTAAACGGCTTATGAGCCAAACTAAGGCGGGTTGTTCTCTCCTACTAAAAGAAGGCTCTAGTCCTCTTCAATGTTGTGTGTATATCTAATCTTGAAATTGAATGTGCATGGTAATATATAAAGTAATTCAGACCCCGCAGTACATTTGCATTGACTGCGCAATTTACTCTCCTGCACATGACCCTGAGTAGAAAAAATCATAACCTCGCTCATTTCCGCTCTTCGTTAGAGACGCATAACCGTGATGCAAATGCTTGTTTTTCAATCTTTGATATTATGTTTTTGACACAGCTTTTGATTTGGACCCAGGTTCTTGTTTGAAGCAGAGGATTTGCTTTTCTTTTAGCCTCTGCATTTTGATTTTCCTACACCGTTAAGTGTTCTGTTAGCGATAGCGTCCCTAAACTCGGCCATGATGAATCTGTTCTCCTTTGACCACGGATTGTGTTGCGTGCGTTTTCCATTTGAGGCTGGTGGTTTAGATCCTCCTGGAAAACAAATGACAAAACGGTAACGAACTGACACAAATGGGATAGCGCATTAATGGAAAATCTGATGGAGGATGCTATGAAATCTCCTGAACATATGTGCGTCTATGGCCAGCCGAAGGATATCACTACAATATTACATTGAAGCATGCATAGCACCTGTTTTGTTACTAATTAACAATAGACGAATCGACTATGAAATAACAAAAGACAATTATTTGAGTGCCCCGGGCCTTGAAGGTAACTAAGGGCTTTTGTTGCAAGTGTAGGGCATACAAAACTCATTATATCATTACATGGTACTTCGATCTGTAAAAAGTTATCGTGCTTTGCAATTTAACTGCCACCACATGTTCTTGGAAGCAGCCGATTTACATAAATGTCATGTGATTTATCCGAGGTCTTCAAATGTGCGTGATCGATTGGGATTGATGACATCAATGAGGTGCGAGGAAACACGCGACATTAAGGCAATAAAACGGCAGCAAACTAGGACGAACCCATCTCATAGATTATCTGACGTCATCTTATTAAGTATCCGAGAGATCAATAACACCACCCTCTGTAGGATTCTGTCATCCAAGGCATGTAGGAAGCACAAACCCGAGCAAAATTCATCTTATGTAAAGGTTGGAAGCAAGCCCCGCTTTTAACGATCGATAGATTAAGTAAGTTGCTTGTTTTTGTCGGATGATTATTGGAATGAATCACAGAGTGCTTTGGGCTATGGCTGCCTGTATGTCAACAAACTGTGAAACAACGGAGTGCTTTATGTTTCTGGAGGTACCTGACTGTTACATCCATTGAGTCAGTTGTTGTCTGCTGTATTTTATATTGGTTGCAATGATATTTGATACTTACCGCGGCAGGCCGAGTTCTATTTTTACGTCCGCATTTACAATCAACTCTGATGCTACACTGATTATCAGTCTAATGACGTCTGATAAGCATAAATATATAGCCCTTGGTTGTACGACCGCATGGGAAGTTTGTTATTAAATAGTGGTGAATTCCCGTTTCGTAAGATGAAACAATAAGCATGAAAATATTATATTCAGAGGAGTCAACTGAAAACATAAGTACGTATTATTCCGGCTGCTTTGACAAAGCAAGTATTAATCAATTTCGTCATAAACACAATTAAGTGACGATATATGTTTCAATGAGCCGTTTGTCGTTTTTTTGTATAGTTTTGACATTTTTTGCACGTCAGCCTGTCTTCTGAAATGGCGATAAAAGATGTCAAGTTTTAAACTTGATTCGTGAAGCTGTTTAATGGGCAGGACCAATGTCAATCCGTGTGGCTGAATTTGGTTATCTAGCAACGAGTAGGCCGATATTAGAAAGATAAACATACCTGACAATATGCAACATAATATTCTCAATTAATTCAATTAATTCCTGCAAAAGAAAATGCAATTATGTAACGAACATCAGGTATGCAGTTTGGAATTCTGTTGGTGATCAATGTGGCGTGATAGATGAGTCATGCGAGAGAAACGTAGTTACGTCGATCAAAGAGAGCCTGTCCTTTACAACAGTTTGTCGCCATTGTTTAGCTACAGACTGTACAGGACTCGCCAACTAGGCCCAAAGAAGCTAATTTCATTTATTCCTGGAGTCGTCTGCAGTAAATGGCTATTTGCAATCAGATGATGCATAGGGTAACACGTCAATATGAAGACGGGATGCAGAGGCTGACACGTCAATATGAAGACGGGATGCAGAGGCTAACACGTAAATCTGATGACGGGATGAAGAGGCTAACATGTCAATTCACACATTTCTTTCATTGCTTCCTTCGTTTTACAAGAAAACCACAAGCCTGGCCGTGCCATATTCAGTGCCACTTGATAGTGCCAAACACTAATAATACACCAGTACTTAAGTTTCAGTGCCTATTAGTGCCGGTCTGAAAGGTGCAACATCATAATGCTACAAATATAAAGAAAGCCAGCTACAAGCGCTATTATGCTGCATAACACAGGTCAAAGTCCACTGATGATCATGTCAGAAGTTTCATCTGGTGTCGTTGAATATAGCAACATCCCAGTGATAACGACAAATAATTGTGCTGATTCTCTTGTCTATTGTCACATATCTTCAAACTGGTTTCGAGAAATAGCAAGTGGCAAATATTTATGCATGGCCCGCAAAACAATGAGTGAGATGCTTTTACGAGCATGAGTGTGCCGTAAAACATCAACTTGAAGGTCATTGCGTAATATAGTTTTGTTAACAGTTACGATACAGATAATAATCATATCAGGCATAACCCTACCGACTGTATCATATTATAAGCAATGATATTGTACATTGAATCGTTGTGGTATCTTCGGTTCTATTTGCATGGAATCCCACTTTCGGTTTACATCAACACACAATTGAAAGTTGCTGTATGGAATTAACACTAGATTACTTTTGCAATGTTCCTTCTACGTTGACCAAGTTCTGACTGCGTCCTGCCAGATATGTGAGGACATAGTGGGAACGTGTCCTAGTGTGATGGGGGCATTATCGTGCATCGCAGAAGTAGTTCCCATAACATAACACACACACACACACACACACACACACACACACACACACACACACACACACACACACACACACACACACACACACACACACACACACACACACACACACACACACACACACACACACACACACACACACACACACACACACACACACACACACACACACACACACACACACACACACACATGCATTGATGAAGCATTGTTCACCGCAATCTTCCTGTGTCTATTCGTCTGATTCCAGGGGATCCAAAACGTTGCTCGTCGCAGTTTACGACAAGACAAGGCGTTCATCTGATCTGTGTTAGTTATCCCATGGTCATCTGTGCGACATGTGTTAGTTATCGCATGGTCATGTGTGTGACATTGGTCGGTTTTCGCACGGTCACGTGTTTTCTCTAGAAGTAGAGAAATTTCAAAATTCCTGTGTTTAGCCGTAGCCATGTCATTTGGGTGGGGGGGGGGGGGGGGTGGTAATTGTCCTTTTGGCACTTTATTGTTTGGAACTATTTATTTAAATGAAAGACGTGTGCTCCTGCAGAAGAATGTGGGACATTGCTTGGTAGAAGATTTATCGCTACTGGGGACTGCTCCAGCGTATTATAGAAGAAAGTGAAAATAGCCCTTGAGGTTCCTGTATAGAATGTGCTAGTGGACATTGATAGTAAAGTACTAAAAGTTGTGCAAAACAATGGTGTTAGTGAAGATAATATTTTGGGTTTTTTTGGGGTAGAGGGGGGCAGGGTTTGGTATGACTATTACTTCAATCTCTCTTGTGACTTATGTGGGTTGGTGTGGGATTGGTTGGTGGGTGGGGGGTACTTGGGTGTGGGGTTGGGGTGTGTTTGGTTTGGGGGGTGTTATTTTAATTAGGGAGTGGTGATGGGTTGACAATGTTATTTGCACTATGATGGGGTTTTACCGTTATGATGTGGATGTTGATACTAGAATGAAACTATTGCGGATATAAACGTCTCGTGTTATGGATGTATGTGATGAGGTGTGTGAGGATGACGCTTTCTTTTAAGATGTGGTGGGAAGTATGTTGTATATTTTGTTTGTTTAATTGTGTCAGTAGTTGCAGCCTTTGTTTGTTGTAGTGTTGGCATTGAGAGAAGTAGTGGTGTATTGTCTCTGGTACTTGGCAGTGGGCGTAATTGGGGTGCGTATCTGTATGGATGGTCGATAAATGGTCGTTGAGTGGTGGGTTGCCTAGGCATAAGTTAGTGTATATGGTTTCGGTGTGGATGTCTTTGTGTACTGTTTTTAGTGTAGTATTTACTTTGTGTTGTATATAGTAGTATAGTAGATGTGTGTGTTCGTCCCATGTAGATTGCCATTTGTTTATGATGTATTTGTGGTTTTGTTTGTGTGATATGTCAGGTGGCCTGAGGTGGGTATACTGTATGTTAGGCAAAGTGAGTGATTGTTTTGCTAGTGTGTCTGCTTTTGTATTACCAGGTATTTCACAATGAGAAGAGATCCACATGAAGATGACGTTGATGTTATGAATTTAAAGCTGTTTATTTATGTGAATGATACATTGGATGTATGGGCTTTTGTTATTGTTTCTATTGCTTCGAGAACTGACAGGGAGTCTGAGAGGATGGCTATGTTTTCATTTTCTTGATGTGTGCACTGGTGTAGTGCTGCTGATATTGTATGTGCTTCTGCCTTAAACATTGAGTCAGTTCTTTTGCTGGGCACCATCTGTGTATATGTGTATTGTGTTGGGTGGAAGGTTGTCTATGAATTGTTGTGCTTCTGTTTTGTTTAGTATGGTTCGTTTTTATTTGTTTTGTCTGCTAATGTGGTATGTGTATTGGGCTGTGGTGTGTGCCATGGTGGACTAGGGTTGGTGGGGGGGATTATGGGTCGTGTTGGGTGTTTGTGTTGAAATCGTGTGTTTGTTTTTGTACTGTTGGGGTGTAAGCTTTGTTTTTGTGTGTGTGCCATGTTAGTTTGTGACAAGAGGGAGTGAGCTTGTGCTTTTGTTTAGTATTTTAGTGTGGTTTCTAGCAACTGTAGGTGTACTGGTTGGTTGCCGAGATTTACTTGCATGGCTGCTGTTGATGTCTGATTCATTGATTTGTTGATGATTGGGTGCGCTGTGTTTTGTATGATGTCTAATTTGTGGATTCGATTAGATGAGTTGTTTGATATTTGCATTGTATATTATTAGTAATTGCGTGTGTTTGTTTGCTCCCCATGTTTTCCCGTTTATGTGTTTCGTGAGATTAATGTATTTGTGAGCTTTTGTGATGATATATTAAATGTGGAGATTCATGTGCCGTGTGCCAAATATGATTCCCAAGAATTTGTGTTTGTTTACATTTTCTAGTTGTGTGTTGTTTAATGTGTACTGATGTTGTTCTGTTTTGTGTGACTATCAGAATTTTAATGCTTTTGTTTTGTTGGGTGAGACTGTTATGCCCCATTGTTTGGCCCAGGTGTTTATGGTGTTGAGTTTTTGTTGCATTGCTTTGTCTAGCTTTGTTGTGGGTTTCCTGTATGCCATAGTGCGATATCGTCTGCGAAAAGTGAAGATTCTTTGGGTAGGGGTATGTCGTTGATGTATTTGCTAAATAGCGTGGGACTTATTAAGCTGCCTTGTGGTACCCCGTTGCCTAGGTGATATTCTTCTCATTGACTGTTTTGAATTTTTATTTGAATGTTTCTTTTGGTTATTAATTGTTCTATAAAGTGAAAAGTGTTGCCTGAAATACCTATTTGTGTGAGTTTGTATAGTATTGCTTTTGTCCAAATCATGTCATATGCTTCTGTATTGTCTAGGAATATTGCTGAATCAATTATTTTGTTAATTTTGGCCTTGTTGATGGTGTACTAAAGTTTGAGAATGTTATCTGTAGTACTTCTGTTAAGTCTGAAACCTAATTGTTTGGTGTTTATGATGTTGTGTTTGTCGAGGTACCACGTGAGTCTATTGTTGATTATTGTTTCAAATGTTTGACATATGCATGATGTTAGTGCTATAGGTCTGTAGGAGGTGGGGTGATTTGGATACTTGTCTGGTTTTAATAGTGGGGTGATAGTGCTTTGTTTCCATTGTGTGGGGTATTTTCTGTGTGGCCAAAGTTGATTGAGTATTTGTAGAGTTGTTTCTCTGGCTGATAGTGTCATGTTTTTTTTATGCAGGAGTAGCTGATGTGGTCTGGGGCTGTATCTGTTTTGTTTTTGAGTGCTCATTAAGTTCTTGAATTGTGAGTGGTTCGTTTAATGGATGTGGATGGTGGTTTTCCAGGATGTTGTTGTTGTGCTGCTTGTGTTCTGTATGTGTGATGCTTGAGATTGCTGCGTGTGTTCTGTAATGTGTGTGATGCTATGAGATTAACTTTTTCTGGGTTCTTTGTAATAAGTTGATTGTGTGTGTTAAGTAATGCAGGTATTGTGTGTTTGTTGGTTGTGCCACAGTTTTCCTACAGTTATCCAAAGTTTTTGGAGTTTTGGTGGGTTGATTTTATTACAAGTGCTGTGCCAAAAGTTTATTTTGTTTTGTTTTATTAATTTTTTAGTTATCGCTAGTTGATGTCTATATTTGATAAAGTCTTGTTGCAGTTTGGTATGTTGTGCTTTATTTCTTTGTTTGTTTGTATAGCACAGCATGACGTTTATTGATGTTTGTAACACATTGACGAACCACACATGGGTTTAGCATTGCATGTGTGAAGTGTTTTTCAATATGTTAACACTGTTTCTACGAACCACACATCACATATCACAATGTGTCGCGAACCACAAATGAGTTTTGTATTTGTGTATGACGAATCACACATTACATAACACAGCACGACGAACCACACATAACATAACACAACATGGCGAACCACACATCACACACAATATGACGAACCACACATCACACAATACAGCATGACGAACCAAACATCACACAACACAGCATGACGAACCACACATCACATAACACAGTCTGATGAACCGCAAATCACAAAACACAGCATGACCAACCACACATCACATAACAGCATAACGAACCACATATCACACAATACAGCATGACGAACCACACGTCACATAACGCAGCGTTAAGAACTACGCATCACATAGCACAGCATGACGAACCACATGTCACATAAAGCAGCATGAAGAACTACACTTCACATTACACAGCATGGAGGACCACACATCACATAACACAGTATGACGAACCACAAATCACATTACACAGCATAAAGGACCACACATCGCATTACACAGCATGACAAACTACACTCACATAACACAGCATGACAAACCACACATCACACAATACAGCATGACGAACCACACATCATATAACACCGCATTACGAACCACACATCACACAATGTGACGAACCACATCACATAATACAGCATGACGAACCACACATCACATATCCCAGCATGACGAACCACACATTACGTAACACAGCATGACGAGCCACACATCATACATAACACCGCATGACGAACCACATATCACACAATGTGACGAACCACACATCACATAATACAGCATGACGAACCACACATCACATACCACAGCATGACGAACCACACTTCACCTAAGACACTCAAATAACACACATAGGTGATAACATACCCTGTTCGGTGGATCGTATCTGACAATGCCATCATGCAGCTACAGTGTTTTTGGTGTTCATTGTAAGAATTTGGAAAGCAAAATAACAACGGTGGCTCGTCTTCGGCTGGATGTCTGCCACAGCGCCATCTAGCTGCATCTTAGCAAATAAGTTACGACATTAGCCTTAGTTCAGTTGCGGAATATAAGCGGGTATTTGGAAATTCGTAAAAATTGCTCAGTGTTCATCACTTATACTGTGTTAGGTGAGTTGCAGTAATATAATCCATTTTAAATACGTATTAAGATAATACATGGGATATGAAAACATCTAGTATTCATCGCATTTCTTTTTATTTGGTTGTTTTTTTCATGAAATTTACCCGAGTTGGATTTAAGGAGTTAGGGTCAACTGGTACCCAGAACAACTCGTACCCAAGTTTTAAGATTAATACCGGACTTGCGCGTTATTCACTTATGTACAATAACGTTGAGTATAACCACCATAAATATAAATTTCCATTTTAACAAGGAATGTTGACGCCCTGAATAGCTTAACTACTCTCATTGCCGACGCACCATGCCTAGCCCCCTAGCTCGCCCGTCACAAGCGACCAGACTCCAGAGCGGCGTCCCATGCGTGGCATACGGTGGTTGCGCTTGGGTAGGGTAAGGTAGGGTAGCGTCTTGTAGGGAAGAGTAGAGGTGGGTAGCATCGGGCCGGGTCGGGTAGGGCAGCGTCAGGTAAGGTAGCGTCGGGTAGGGTAGGGTAGCGGTGGGCAGCGTCGGGTCGGGTAGGGTAGGGTTGGGAAGGGCAGCGTAGGGTCTGGGAGGGAGGTAAGAGGGGGAGCGGAGCGGGTATTTATATACATATATATATATATATATATATATATATATATATATATATATATATATATATATATATATATATATATATATATATATATATATATATATATATATATATATATATATATATATATATATATATATAAATCTTCATGTCTACTTGATTTCATAAAAAGAACTGAATGAAGAGCTACAGATGACAAGGCTCGCTGCACTTAGTGATTATAACGATTTGACTTCTGAGGAAGAAATTTAGTTTTCTTAATAAACTAATTAAAATATGGTGTTGCTGTTCTTCTTTGTATATTAGTTCTAGGCATTTTAAATACTTGATGAGTTATCTGTGGGCCCCGGCTATAAGCTGGTCACCACATCAGCGTAGTGCTATCTGGGAAGAAACAGTAAAGGTTTTAGGTGACTTCGGCAGCACAAACAAGATATTCAACATTTGAGTATCAAATACGCCGTTAGGGGTCTCTATGGACAGTACGCATGGCAGTCACGTGATATTCGATTCACGTCAAGCACTTTGTCAGTGACGCTAAGCCCTATTAATTCATGTCTAGTACATGTTGAGTGAAGTTAGGCCCAATTGATTCATGCTACAGGTTAAGTGACACAACAGTACAACACCTAACCCAGCGCAAGAAGCCACTGGCTGGCGATGTATTGTGGACATCAAGCCTACGGAATATGATCCACGTTAGATTTGTCATCACGCATGGATGACGGTACAAGCAAGCGCGATATCTGTTTAATGAATGCGCCGACTGACAAGCATACGTCGGACAAACTATTATTATCACTCTAGCTAAATCATAACGCGGCCTCTTCCAGTAGAGTCGATACATCCGTCATGCTATCACAAGCCACTACAATACGCGGCATCGCTACGTCATCCCCTCACAAGTCACTACAATACACAGCAATGGTACGTCATCCACTCACCAGTTACTACAATACACAGCAATGGTACGTCATTCCCTCACAAGTCACTATAATACACAGCAATGGTACGTTATCCCCTCACCAGTTACTACAATACACAGCAATGGTACATCATTCCCTCTCAAGTCACTACAATACACAGCAATGGTACGTCATCCACTCACAAGTCACTACAATACACAGCAATGGTACGTCATCCACTCACCTGTTACTACAATACACAGCAATGGTACGTCATTCCCTCGCAAGTCACTACAATACACAGCAATGGTACGTCATCCACTCACCAGTTACTACAATACACAGCAATGGTACGTCATTCCCTCACAAGTCACTATAATACACAGCAATGGTACGTTATCCCCTCACCAGTTACTACAATACACAGCAATGGTACATCATTCCCTCTCAAGTCACTACAATACACAGCAATGGTACGTCATCCACTCACAAGTCACTACAATACACAGCAATGGTACGTCATCCACTCACCTGTTACTACAATACACAGCAATGGTACGTCATTCCCTCGCAAGTCACTACAATACACGGCTGGTCATGCATCATTCTAGGTCAGTTATGATCGCCGGTATGACGTCGGACCACCATTCGTCCATCATACTGAATCGAACTGGAACTCAGAATCTGAATAGATCTCTAACCATGTTGTCTAACTCATATACTACTTGTACCCACCAGAGAGAACCCTACAAACACAACAACAAACAAAGTGAGCCGCTCCACAGGCGCTTGTGCGAGACCATTATAACTCCTCCACAGACATCACACGCAGTAGTGAAATAGAGAAGATCAAATACAATTTGGAAACGAAATCATTCACTGCTTTTGATGTCGACGGACTACAAACTGACGAGTTGATTGATTGCTGACACTGCTGTTCATTGGGAGGATGAAATCAGTTCATTTTGATGAATAGAGAGTACATATGGTCTGAATGGGAAGATCAACCATTTTGTCAAATAACTTAGAGTTTGTAACTACGAGGTTATAGCTACTCAGACTGGCTTTACCACATGATCAACGTGATCCTTCATCACTGGGTTGTTATCTGAGCGCCTTTCAGATTTCTTCTGGTGTCCCTCGTTGGATAAATAAAAAGATCAAAGCGATGCATTTCTCGGTTAGGTCAGTTTCCTTGTATCGAATACTGGCATCTAAAATTCTGCAAATTTTCTCTGTTGTAAATGCATTCCCCCAAAAATTTATGCGCAGATCAGTCAGCTGGGAATTGGAGAGCTTCTTGGACACGTAGAACATCGACATGACGTTGTCTGCGGTGAGGTCCGCCTGCTCAAGGTATAGATACCTGACCACACAAACAATCGCCATTTTATTAATGACGTTATCAGCGAATTCATTTGGTGATATTTAGCAAGTCTCCTGGGCGCAAGGGAAGTTCTCTATCTGACATCTACATCAGGAACTTAAACATCACTAAGGTTATCCTCACCTCAGCATTACCTTGAATGCCGCCGGCTCTACGCCCGTGATGACTACAGGTTTCTCATTAGGAGCTGTCCGGGCTGACAGCAACGCTTCAAACACAGCAGAACCAGCGGTTAGGGGGAACCTGTGGGCCTAAATTGTCTCCTGGGTGTCCCCGTCTCCCACCAGGAGCGTGACGTCACTTCCGTACTGTCCCTGCAGCATGTACTGTTGCCTCTGACACAGAGTAAGACCGACCCGCCAGTCTGCTGCTTCGACAGACGCCATCTTGTTTATTGTGGCTGGTTCACAGAAACACGTTTAAAGACACAATCTTATTAATAATGCCCTTTAAGCCCATCTGGAGTAAATTCTGCCGACCAGCGATCACAAGAAACCACATAGAGCTACACTTGACCACGTCAAGTACCATTGAGGTGGAATAACCTTCTATGAGTAACAAGGAGCTGCAATTGGCCAGGAGGTGGTATAAAGCTGGGAGTGTCATTAAGAACGGGGTCAACCAAGATATGATATAGAGCAGGTAGTGCCATTAACAACAAATGGTATACGACATGGAGGGTCATTAAGAATAGGTGTCAACTCAAAGCTGGTATTGAGCCGAAAGTGTTATTAAGAACAGGGGTCAACCCAGAGGTGGTAAAGAGCAGGGATTGTCATTAAGAACAGGGGTCAACCTTGATATGGTATATAGATGGGGGTGCCGTTAAGAACAAGGGTCAACCCAGAGGTGGTATATAGCAGGGAGTGCTATTAAGATGGTATAGAGCTGAGATTGATGACTCATGAATGGGGTCAAAATTCGCAGACTTAGCTGATAACGCAGACCAGATATTTTCAAGCACAGGCACTCGGTTCAGCATGCCAAGCTTCCAAGCGCCCAGCCGCTTCCAAGTGCCCTGCCGCTTCCGAGCGCCAAGCCGCTTCCGAGCGCCCAGCCGATTCCGAGCGCCGATTCAATATCTACATATATTATGACATATGCAAATGACGGTGGGACAGTGAGACCCATTGGTTTCATAAATTCGCGCTATATATATACGCGATAAACAAGCTCAACTTCGCACCAGAAAGATAGCAATGTGTATTAAGCTATCGGGTCGGAAATTACGCAAGGGTTGCGTTTGGGTCGCTGCTGTATTCATCTGACGCCTCATTTGTGTCCGACGAGATCGGTAAATCTCCGATGGAGTTTTTTTTTCAATCTATGATTAAATGGCATAAAAGGGGTCATTTTCACGTTTTCAGGTAATATTGCACTATTAGTATCTTCCAGATAGTTGAGATTTATGAATCCTAAATCTGCTTTTCCCCATAATACGATTCCTCGACATTGCCTGAGTGAGTGGCTTAGTAACTGGGCTCGGGTGTCCTGTAGATGGATCCAAGTGAGCAACAAACGCACCAGGAACACTGAGGCCGAATTGGGGATTAAGTGATATTTACAGGTCCCAGACAGAAACCTTGCATAACATAGTGCCACGCTTATTATCAAAATTACGAGACAGGGTCTTGGCGCTTGCGTGTAGATGCTATCGCGATAATCATTCGTCCTCGTGTTCTTTTCCCCATATCACCTACGTGACCATGCGATTACTAACACATATCACCCACGTGACCATGCGATTACTAACACATATCAACCGCGTGACCATGCGATTACTAACACATATCACCCACGTGACCATGTAATTACTAACACATATCACCCACGTGACCATGCAATTACTAACACATATCACCCACGTGACCATGCGATTACTAACACATATCACTCATGTGACCATGCAATTACTTACACATATCACCCACGTGACCATGCGATTACTAACACATATCACCCACGTGACCATGCAATTACTTACACATATCACCCACGTGACCATGCAATTACTTACACATATCACCCACGTGACCATGCGATTACTAACACATATCACCCACGTGACCATGCAATTACTTACACATATCACCCATGTGACCATGCAATTACTTACACATACCCACGTGACCATGCATTATTACATATCACCCACGTGACATATCACCCACCCACGTGACCATGCTATTACTTACACATATCACCCACGTGACCATGCTATTACTTACACATATCACCCACGTGACCATGCAATTACTTACACATATCACCCATGTGACCAAGCGATTACTTTCCCATATCACCCATGTGACCATGCGATTACTTACACATATCACCCACGTGACCATGTGATTACTTACCCATATCACCCACGTGACCTTGCGATAACTAACACTAATCGAGTTTAAATGCAAGCAGCGTTCGTCTATATTATGTATTCACCTGAGTAATCCTCACAATTCATGTAGTATTCAGTGCTGTCACTGACAGCTTCTGATTGAGGATTTCCCATTCATAGAGTACAATGTCAGTTATTTGTTTCTGTTGTTATAACTATGGTTGGAGTTATTAGACAACGCAGTTTACCCCTCAACCGACTAGGTCACGCGTAAGCTGTCACTTCTTTACCCCTCAACCGACTAGGTCACGCGTAAACTGTCACTTCTTTACCCCTCAACCGATTAGGTCATGCGTAAACTGTCACTTCTTTACCCCTCAACCGATTAGGTCACGCGTAAACTGTCGCGTCTTTAATATACACTCTAATATCCTTCTTTAATGCAAATCAGATGACGAACTTATCCAGTCACTTTCTAAATTTATGGTCGCAGTGCACGAAGTTTTGTTGAAACAAATTTAGAAAATAAGCTTCAAGTTGCTTCTCTTATCACGATAGTTGTTTGTAAGAGGACGATTCTTGTCTCTTCAGACCACAATGTCGACAATTTTAGCCGGATTATCTGTTAGATGAATCGCTGTGGAACTCATTCGGGTTCGCAATCTGAGGGAATATATCAAAAGACGTTGTTTCAGAGGGTCACGTCTTTACATAAGGCAGTTGAGAGGATTTTAACGTATGCATATTGGGTGTTTTGGGGCTTGCGGTCATCGCCAAAAGCTGAGCCATGAGGATACATTCAGGTCTCGGAATGTATGGAGAGAAAGAAGTGTCGCAAAAAGTGACTGATAGTGAAAAAAATCACGCATAGTTGGTCCTATGGCAGGTTAGATTAATTTATCTCGGTTCATATTAATTGTTTATTCGCCGAGGACGCAAATTGTCTTCAGTCCTATATCGTACGTCTAAGCAAGTGAAATTTAAAGTTGCAGGGATGTTAACGTTTGTGTAGAATTGTTATTGTGTTCACCAGAAAACCACCAGTATCAATCAGCTGAGCTCAGCAACTTTAACCTTACATCTCAATGGAATGACCTTTGTCTTCCATCCCAGCCGGATTCCTTGGCGTAGTGGTAAATGCGTCGTCTATCGACCCACAGGCTGTGGGTTTGATACCAAAGTGCGTAAAATCTGACTTGCTCTCTGTGACTCGGATGATTACGTTAACTGGTGGTCACACCTTCGTCCCAGCGGCGTGGGTTTTGCAGCCCGATCTGGGGAACAGGTTTGCGAAAGGGGAGCTGTCTAGCATCACAATCAATCTTATCCATCAGCTTAGCAATATCACCTCGTTGTTGAGATTGACGTTAAACACCAATATCACCAACATTACCATTACAATTACCTTTTGACTTCCATCCCACCAGCAGCTGGGAAGCGGATGTGAGACCTGTGGCACATTGAGGATGGGATGCTGCATGTGATCCATCACCTGATCCATCGCCTGATCCATCGCCTGATCCATCACTGCTAAGCCTAATTAACTTCCCATGGATGACAAACGTGATTAACTTTACAATAATGTGTGATTAATCTCCATATGATATTAACCTTACACGGCCAACAAGAACAATTCACCTCTCATGACTGGCAACGTAGCATCGCTTTATAACATCACCATCGTATTGCACACTGATGTATGCATTAATTATTCTGGCTTAACTTCAGCATGATTTGGTAAGGTTCCATATATCAATTATCGACTGCAGTTCTACTCCGTACTTAGCAGCCACGATGACTTTAACAAGGATTTTCACGATTACTCTTACAATTTCTGTCGCCAAAAGTAACTGATAGTACAGATAATTCGCGGATAGATGGTTATATGTTAAGGTCACGTTTAATTATTGGATTTCTGATGGTACAATTTTATCTTCGCCATTGACGAAAATTGTCATTCAGTCATATTTCAGTGCGCCAAAGCATGTGAATTCTGAAGAAAATAGTAAAAATTACAGGGTTTATAAGTCTTGAGCCGCGGATCATATGATCCTAATTCAGCTAGTTTTTGCGAATTTCTGGTGATTTTCTTAACTTGTAGCTCAGTATTTCGTAAGTTGCGACCCATCTCAAGCGTTGTGAAAGCTGACTCAACATTATGAGTTAGGGCCCAGCAGCTGTCAATATATTAACAGAAGTTGAATGTTATGAATTTGAAGTTAATATGGAATGAAACGTGTCTATGGTGTTTAACTGACACTATTCCCGGGCAATCACGGATAAGAGCACAAAGGATCACCCTCTAATGACATGGTTCTATAGACCATGGTTATATAGACCAGTGTTTCTTGGACCAAGATTTTATTAGCCATGGTTCTTTGGACAATGGTTATATGGTCCATGGTTCTATGGACCTTGGTTCTTTAGACCTTGGTTCTATGGATCACAGTTCTATGGACCACGGTCTATGGACCATGTTTCTATGGACCATAGTTCATTATCCTAGAATTCTGTGAATCATGGTTCTAAGGGCCATGGTTCTATGTACCTTGGTTCTATGAAACTTGTTTGTTTCAAATTTGGTTCCATGGACAACCGATCTATGGACCGTGGCTCAATCGAACATAGTTCTACAGACCATGGTTATATAGACCAGTGTTTCTTGAACCACGATTTTATGGGCCATGGTTCTATGGACCAGGGTTATATGGTCCATGGTTTTATGGACCTTGGTTCTTTAGACCTTGGTTCTATGGATCACGGTTCTATGAACCACGGTCTATGGACTATGTTTCTATGGACTATGGTTCTTTATACTACAGTTCTGTGAATCATGGTTCTAAGGACCACGGTTCTATGTAACTTTGTTCTATGAAACTTGGTTCTATGAAACTTGGTTCCAAGGACCACCGATCTATGGACCGTGGCTAAATCCACCATGGTTCTATGAATGAAGGTTTATCATGTATTGTGTTAGGAGTCGTTTATATGATTTGTTATTGTTGTCATCAGAAAGACACCAATATCATCATCAGAGCTCAGAGCTATGACCTTGTCGCGAATGACCTTTGACATCCATACCAGCCTCTGTTGGGCTGAGGGTGTGAGCCCTGTGGCGCTATGGAGATGGGATGCTGTCCAAGCATCACTGTCCTCGTGATCCATCACCTGTCGATGTAACACCTCGTTGTTGAAACAAGCAATAACCACAAGTCATCCATTTTATTTCAACTTCAAACTAATCTAACTACTGACTTGCATGTATGTTATCACAATTAGAATAGTATTTCGTTAAAAAAACTGTAAACATACAGATCTAACTGGAACTAAGTGTTTTTTGCATTACTATCAACTTTTTGGTTGGAGCTCTAGCATTGCTCATTATATCAATTGTCATGAGCATCGTTACGAACGATGACCAAGTTGTGACATTATGATGCCGCTGCCATAGATATGCCGCTGCCATTATGATGTCATCGTTGCTATGATAACGCAGCCATTATGACTCCGCAGGGAAACGTTTCGAGCAAATATCTTAAGAATAAGTGTTATACATGTGTTTTTATATAAAAAAAAAAGTTAGGCAGATATATTTCATGTATGGGTTCTAGTTTGAGGCCATTCCTCGTTAGCATTTAAAGTCAAATCGGGGCACATTGAAGTCGTAATCGTGAGTGCAGGAAGAAAATAACAAGGAAGTCTGCATGCGTACCACATCCGAGAGCTGAAACAATACAACGCATGCAGTTGTTCTGATAACGATGCAGGTAATGGGTATTCTGAAGGGACTGTATGGCGCGATTTACAAGGCGCCACCTCCCGGACATTAAAGCAGTCAGTGTAATGTAGCGCAACATTTCGGTCACATGAAGTGTACTTCCTTAGAAAAAGAAAGTAAACGTTAGTCTGACGACCAGGAAGCAGCCAGGAAGTTAGCAGGCAGAACAAATCGTACAAATGATCTCGTTCCACTTCATCTTGTCTTCCGTAAGGAGTGTAAGTGTAACTATATATATCTAGTGGTTATTTATGTATTGATTGGATGTAAAGTATGCGAAAAATAACTTTCAAAGCGATCAATACATGAATATTTTGGGATGACATCCACTTCGACTGTCGCCATCGCGATTAGCCCTGCAAGACGTCCGAGTAGACGTCTTACTCTTACGGAAAAACGACTCAATGTCAAACATTTTGAGATCGATTCAGACTACTACCTAACACCAAATATACCCAAGCGTTAGAGTTTTAGAATGCAATGATGTTGATGGATAACTTTATCTCTTTTCGGTGGGGATTTTATCCATGGTTAATAGTTATAGATCGATCAATTTGGGAAGCGGTAAAAAGTTTTGTGGGGGGGGGGGGGGCACTTAAGTGTATAGCTGTAGTAAATATATGCCGCGCGAAGGGGTATGTTTTTTCGGCCTCTGGACTTGTACGACAGGTGATTCATTCGTATGATTGCTTGTACGACGGGGTATACTTTTTGCCATTCTCAACTTGTACAACGGCTACGGGTTTCGAGGTCCCGCGGCACACCCCTATCCGACTTAGGGCCAAGTGCACCCCCCCCCCCCCCCCCCCCCCCACCACCGGTTTGCTAAGGCAGTGCAAATGAGGCGGCGGGAAATCGCGGGAAATCACGCTACCCAATATTTTTTCCAAAATGGCGGTCATGGTATCTTGACTGTTCGGAAAGGATGCGTGAGGACACCAACTTTTGCTTTTAATGAAGCGCTAAAACTGCGTATCGTAACGGTATAAATTCATGTTACCGTTACGACCAGAACTACATCGCTATAAGCCTCGGTCGAACGGTAGCATGAATTTATACTCAGACGTCTTGTAGGGCTACATTGCGATAAGACTAGGCTATGATTTTGTGAAAGGAAAAGACGGCGGCGTAAACCGTGTGGAGTGGAGCGTCCTGACGTCGTCTTTCAGCAATACGAACACGCCATGTCGCGAGAGCGTTACGGACGGTCGCCGCGTCCCACCTTATATATATATATATATATAGATATATATATAGATATATATATATAGAGAGATATAGATATATAGATATATATATATATAGATATATATATTAGATGGAGAGATATATAGATACAGATATATATATATATATATATATATATATATATATATATATATATATATATATATATATATATATATATATATATATATATCTATATATATATATATATATATATATGGTAATTGCCACACTAGTGGTGTCTTGTTCAGAGTCCAATGGAGCAGGGCAAACTCACAGCAGATTGCGATATGTTTGATTATCAGACTGATCTCTGGAGGACTTTGGTCTAAGGGCGTTGGGATTGTTTGGTCACACTATCATCCTGACTAACCCAATAAATGACCCGTTGATGGAGCTGGCAGAAAACCAAAACTTTTTGTTGTCATGTATAAAGTTCCATGATCAGCGCGGGCTTATAGAAGATTGCGTTGTTTTTGAATGTCAGGCTGATCTCAGGATAACCTGGTTTAAAATGCCTATCGCACGAAAAATCATGTCATTTTTTCCTGCAGATTACGGACATATAACCCAGAAATACCTATTCTGTCTATGTATCAGTCGTCAAAGTGCGCGCTTTCGGATAGAATTTCAATTTTAAAGATGAGTCGAGGCGACGAGCTCATGAATAATTAATCACCTCCGCGTGACGTCAGCTCCGGCATGTTTTTCGTTTCCAGGCGCGATCTGCGCCACATGTGCGGGGTATGTTTTTACGGCCTCCCGCCGGGTTTTGTTGGGCCTCTGTTTCCTTAGGGTGGAATACCAGCCGCCACTTTATCAAGAGACCATTGCCAGCCAGCATGATTATTGCGCCTAACTCAACCCCTTTTACCCAGTGGAGAATACTTGTTGATGCCATATTTTCTTATTAAGTAAGATTGCTGCCTGAAATTACACATGGACCTATCTGTCCCAAATTAAACTTGTACATCTTATGATAATGGGTCTGAAGATAAGTTATGTATGACCTTGGACCAATAAGTTTCTAATGGAAATCTAATAGACCATGTAAATCCAAGGAAACATTAGTTATTAATGAAGACAGTTTAAATAACCTCATTCCTTCCCAGTAACTCTGATGATTTGGTGTTTGTATATCTTGGGGTTTTTAGAATCATCTTTGGGGTTCAGTGGATTCACAACGTTCAGAATCAGCAACTTTCCCCTCAGTTTCATCACAGATGGCCAATATTAGAAGGAACAAGGAGAAATGTGTATTGTAGTTGGGGAAGGTGATATAATTTAACATGAGGGCTATATGTGTGTTGGTATTGATAAAGAGGGAAATGCTAGTGGTGGTAGAGTGATGGTAATGGAAAGTATAGTGAGGCCCAAGTGATTGTGTGGGATAAGATAATGAGGTTCGAGTGATGGTGAGGGAAAGGTTAGTGATGGTCGTGTAATGTTAAGGGAAAGGAAAATGAAGGTGAAGAAATGGTGAGGGAAAGGAAAGTGGGGTCGCGCGATGGTAAGGGAAAGGATGGTGAAGGAAAGGATGTCTGAGTTTTGGCTGGGGAAAGGAAAGCGATGGTCGAGTGCAATGAAAGAAAAGATTGTGTGGGTCAAGTGATGGCAAAGGAAGGGATAATGAGGGTCAAATGTTGAGGGTAGGGATAGCTATGATCGATTAAATGTAAGGGAAATGATAGTGATAGCTAAGTAATGAATTTATAGTGCAACTATCGGAATGGTGAGGGAAAGAATTGTGAGGGTATAGTGTACTGAGGGAAACGATTATGAGGGTCGAGTGATGTTTGTGGAAAGGATAGTAAAGTTCGAGTGATGGTGAGTGAGAGTATAGTGAGGGTCGAGTGATGGTGAGGGGAAAGTATAGTGAGGGTCGAGTGATGGTGAGGGAGTGTATAGTGAGGGTCTAGCGTCGTTAAGGGAAAGTATAGTGAGGGTCGAGCGACGGTGAGTGAGAGTAAAGTGAGGGTCGAACAATATGGTGAGTGAGAGTATAGTGAGGGTCGAGCGATGGTGAGTGAGAGTATAGTGAGGGTCGAGCGATGGTGAGTGAGAGTATAGTGAGGGTCGAGCGATGGTGAGGGAAAGTATAGTGAGGGTCGAGCAATGGTGAGTGAGAGTATAGTGAGGGTCGAACAATATGGTGAGGGAAAGTATAGTGAGGGTCGAGCAATGGCAAAGGAAAGTAGAGTGAGGGTCGAACGATGGTGAGGGAAAGTAAAGTGAGGGTCGAGTGATGGTGAGTGAGAGTATAGTGAGGGTCAAACGATGGTGAGGGAAAATAAAGTGAGGGTCGAGTGATGGTGATGGTAAGTATAGTGAGGGTCGAACAATATGGTGAGTGAGAGTATAATGAGGGTCGAGCGATAGTGAGTGAGAGTATAGTGAGGTTCGAGCGATGGTGAGTGAGAGTATAGTGAGGGTCGGGCGTTGGTGAGGGAAAGTAAATTGAGGGTCGAGCGATGGTGAGAGCAAGTATAGTGAGGGTCGAGTGATAGTGAGTGAGAGTATAGCGAGGGTCGAGTGATGGTGAGTGAGAGCATAGTGAGGGTCGAGTGATGGAGAGTGAGAGTATAGTGAGGGACGAGCGATGGTGAGGGAAAGTATAGTGAGGGTCGAGCAATGGCAAGGGAAAGTAAAGTGAGGGTCGAGTGATGGTGAGTGAGAGTATAGTGAGGGTCGAGCGATGCTGAGGGAAAGTATAGTGAGGGTCGAGTGATGGTGAGTGACAGTATAGTGAGGGTCGAGCGATAGTGAGTGAGAGTATAGTGAGGGTCGAGCGATGGTGAGTGAGAGTATAGTGAGGGTCGAGCGATGGTGAGTGAGAGTATAGTGAGGGTCGAGCGATGGTGAGGGAAAGTATAGTGAGGGTCGAGCAATGGCAAGGGAAAGTAGAGTGAGGGTCGAACGATGGTGAGGGAAAGTAAAGTGAGGGTCGAGTGATGGTGAGTGAGAGTATAGTGAGGGTCAAACGATGGTGAGGGAAAATAAAGTGAGGGTCGAGTGATGGTGATGGTAAGTATAGTGAGGGTCGAACAATATGGTGAGGGAAAGTATAGTGAGGGTCGAGCAATGGTGAGTGAGAGTATAGTGAGGTTCGAGCGATGGTGAGGGAAAGTATAGTGAGGGTCGAGCAATGGCAAAGGAAAGTAGAGTGAGGGTCGAACAATGGTGAGGGAAAGTAAAGTGAGGGTCGAGTGATGGTGAGTGAGAGTATAGTGAGGGTCAAACGATGGTGAGTGAGAGCATAGGGAGGGTCGAGTGATGGAGAGTGAGAGTAAAGTGAGGGACGAGCGATGGTGAGGGAAAGTATAGTGAGGGTCGAGCAATGGCAAGGGAAAGTAAAGTGAGGGTCGAGTGGTGGTGAGTGAGAGTATAGTGAGGGTCGAGCAATGCTGAGGGAAAGTATAGTGAGGGTCGAGTGATGGTGAGTGACAGTATAGTGAGGGTCGAGCGATGGTGAGGGAAAGTACAGTGAGGGTCGAGTGATGGTGAGTGAGAGTATAGTGAGGGTCAAGCAATGGTGAGGGAAAGTATAGTGAGGGTCGAGTGATGGTGAGGGAAAGAATCATGTGGGTCGAGTGATGGTGATTGACGGGATAGTGAGGGTCGAGTGATAGTTCGGGAAATGATAGTGAAGGTCGAGTGATGGTGATTGAAGGTATCTTGTTTGTCGAGTGATGGTGAGGAAAGGGATCGTTGGGGTCGAGTTTTTGTGAGGGAATGTATAGCGATGGTCGGGGGATCGTGTGGAGTGCAAGATGAGGTGGATTTGTGTTTGATGGATATAGCAAACATCTTATAAGATCTACTCTATAGAGTACATGAATAGGTGTTATTTAAGCCACATGGTGCCTTGTCATAGCGTCTCTTATAGCCACATGGAATTCTCTGATTAGTTTGGGGGCGTGTCTCCTCGACGTTTAGAAGACTCCATGGACCATATTCTTAAAGAGTCTGCAAATACAGGTTTTTGAGAGGCAAGCTGAGTTAGCCTTCTCAACCGTATTCATAGACAATATTAGGCCTCCTGGTGATCTCAACTATGAGACCGCACGGTCCACGAAAATATCTGAATAAGAATTCGCTTTAAGTGACGCACCAATTTTTATCAGGATATTTGAATTAATTCCGCCGCTAGATCCGAAAGAGGCGTTGTTTGCTGTATAATCTGAGTAGATGGGAGTTTCAAATGAATCAAATATTCACGAGCGATTGGTCATGTTACAGATAAATTTCTTAAACCTTATTAATCAAAGCAACGGCGACAAGATTCACATTTCGTATAATTGAATATTAGGAAAGGAGGTGCCAAGTCTATGAATCGACTTCATGATATAACATGGCAGATATTGTAAGTGCCCCCGAAGCTCACCAACGACAATGTTTTTTGGCCGTCAAAGACATGATCTCGTCATAGGCTTATGACGCGCAGTGACCCCGATACGCGCGAATTCCAACCGACTGTCAACTCAACATTGGAGTGTTAATATTCATCACGGAATTATAATGTCTTGCAACTATCGTTGAATTATTTCCCACTCCTGTGGATTAGCAGTGATTATATTGCCGATTATCGGACCTTCTAAGTGTGAATATCGTCTCCAAACGAAACAATGGTTCATCGTGCCGTGGACTTTGTGATCATGTTCATGGATAACAATGCCGTAGCCCAGAATGCGGTGAAATATTTGGCTTAACCGTATATTATACTTGATATCATATGATATTGTATCGTCTGATTGAATAAAGGTGAGTGGTATATTCATAAGGAATCTGTTTTAAGGCTATTCCTTTTTGTTTTGACAAACGATAACGACGGTTGTCTAGTCTGTTATAAATAAGTCATTTATCTTCTTTGGCTGTTTGCCAGGGCGGAGCTGGATAGTTCGCTGACAATTTGTTTATGAGGAATGGGTCGGAAATCACACATTCAAGTTGAGAGCCTCGAGATTCTTTGTGAATGCCGCCCAATATCATTAACAGTCGCGGAGCCCTGAGACGTTGGACAAACAGTCCCATGTGATGTTGTTGGTTTTAAAGAGGCCTCACGTGATTACGTGCGGATACATCATGCTTTTGCGAATTCATTTCTCTTGTGGGATAAATTAGTTATCTCATTGCATAATTCCTTCATCTCCCGTGACTAGTGAACATGTAAAATTACTAGTAAACTAAACACAAAAATGACAAGTTACCATGTAAAATGACTAGGTAGTACGTAAAATGACTAGTTAACACGTAGAATGACAAGTTAACACCCAAAATGACTAGTTAAGACGTAAAATGACTAGTTTGCACGTAGAATGACAAGTTAACACCCAAAATGACTAGTTAAGACGTAAAATGACTAGTTAGCACGTAGAATGACAAGTTAACACCCAAAATGACTAGTTAAGACGTAAAATGACTAGTTAGCAAGTAGAATGACAAGTTAACACCCAAAATGACTAGTTAAGACGTAAAATGACTAGTTAGCAAGTAGAATGACAAGTTAACACCCATAAGGACTAGTTAAGACGTAAAATGACTAGTTAACTCGTAAAATGACAAGTACGCAAAATGCCTATTAAAAACTAAAATGACTAGTTAACACATAGATAGACTAGTTAACACGTAAAATGACAAGTTAACACGTAAAATGACAAGTTAGTACGTAAAATGACTAGTAAAAACAAAAAGGATTACTTAACTCGCAAATGACTAGTTCACATGTGTAATTACAAGTTAATACGTAAAATGACAAGTAAACACGTACAAATGATTAGTAAAAACTAAAATGACTAGTTAACACGTCAAATGACAAGTCAACACTAAAATGACCAGTTCACACGTAACATGGTTAGTTAACACGTACAATGAATAGAAAACACTAAAATGACTAGTTAACACGCAAAATGACTAGTTAATACGTAAAATGACAAGTTAACACGTTAAATGAATAGTTGATTCGTAGAATGACAAGTTAACACGTTAAATGAATAGTTGATTCGTAGAATGACTAGTTAACACATAAAATGACTGGTTGCCACATCAAATGATAAGTTAACACTTACAATGAATGGTAAACACTTAAATGACTAGGTGTAGTAGTTCACGTGTAAAATGATTTGTTAATACGTAAAATGACTAGTCAACTCGTAAAATGACTGGTTAACGTGTAGAATGATTTGTTAACTAAAAAATGTCTAGTTAACACGTAAAATGGCTAGAAAACGCGTAAAATGACCAGTTTATACCGTAAATGACTTGTTAACCCGTATAATGACTAGTTTGTGCATCAAATTGATAATTTGTACTTAAAATGACTAGTTGACGTGTAAAATGACTAGTTAACACGTAAAATGACTAGTTGACAGTACACTCAAATAATGTGAGCTTTTCTGTTTTCGCGCCTTTTGCATCAGTATTCCATATACATCGCCTCATGGACAACTCGCTGGTGTCACATGACCATGATGGGCAATGGTTAATAATAAACAATGTCAGGGAGGACAGGAAGAAGACATTGAGCGCACAGTAACGCTTCAAACACATTGTCTTTGTTCCGCGACTGTATTCGACCGGCGAGCACGGATGGATGACGATCCGAAACTCGTTAATATTATATTTCATTCAGAGAGTTTTCGTCTGGTTGACGATTACAGCGGTCGATTAAATCAGTTCTGCAAATCTCTGAAGATCTACAAGTCCGTATTGGAGTCTCTTTGATTTCGGCGTTCTTTTAACGCGCTAGAATAATTCACTATTTTCCTATTTGAGTTATAATGATTGATGTATTTCTACCAGTCCTTGCAATTTGAAAACAACTAATTGAACTACGACTTGTTGATTTCAGGTCATTGACAACAATCAGGATGGCTTCCAGTGATCCATTCGTGTCCAAAGGTGGCGCCACATTTACCTCTGAGATACCCAGCGCCATTGACACTCGACAAGTTCAATGGGAGCTTTATAAGAAGCAGCAGTTCACTGACTTCACGTTGATCACCCGGAGCCAGGAATATAAGGTGCATCGCGTGGTAATTGTGGCATTATGCAGCTTCCTTCTGCCAATCCTAACTGACAACCCCTCCTTGTCCAGCCTGGGTCTGACCATCAATGACGAAATGATGCATTTCCTGCTAGAATTTGTCTATTTGGGGCGGGTTGAAGTGCCCCAAGAATTTGCCTCAGCGCTGGGAGACGCGGCTAAGAAGCTGGGCATCAAACAGCTGGCGGACGACTGCCAAAGAGTAGTGCTGACTAACTGTGTACCAAGTGTCAGTAACTGTCTGAGGGGGTGGGCCTCTGCTAACCACATTAACGACCAAATGCTTATCCACAAATTTGAACCTTTAGCCATGCATAATTTTAAGGAGCTTGTAGACGATCGTAGTTTTCTATCTTTAGATATCTCATCAGTGAAGCTATACATTAGCCATGCTTCGCTTGCTGTAGAATGCCCTGATGACCGACTATTAGCTGCCATAACTTGGGTAAGCGCTAACACACAAACCAGACTGCGTCATCTTCCCTCAATAATTGCTTGCCTGGACTTAAATAGTATGAACAGATTTAATTTGAAATTCATAGCTAATCGTGATCCGGTAGTAAGCACCCATTCCGCTTCCCGTGCCATCTTAACAGCAGCTGCAGCAGCATCAGTTAAACCCGCATCTACCATGGCTTCCGCTTCCCTTATCACTACAGCTTCCTCTGTATCCACAGCTTCACCAGCTCCCTCATCATCAGCTGCTCCCTCATCATCAGCAGGTCCCTCATCATCAGCAGGTCCCTCATCATCAGCAGGTCCCTCATCACGACCAGCTTCCTCATCATCAGTAGCTGTACCACGTCCGTCGTGTACGGCGACTGTGCGGGTGGGTTCATCCAGCCTGTCTATCTACCCTGCGTCCTGGACGTCGCCTCCACGCGAGGTGGACTTCCCTAACACCACCACTGGTCAGCTTCATGAAGACGTCGCCTGCTGTGGTCTGGGGGAGAGTATATACATCGCTGGTGCCGGTCAAGACAGGAGAAGCATTATGATGTATGATGTGATACAGGAGAGCTGGCAGACCTGTGGTCAGCTACGTCACGCTCGTGGTTTGTCCTGTATGTGTGTCAGTGACAGCAGTCTGCACCGTGTGTGACTGATGCAGGTCGTCTGCGGGGGAGTATCATGTCTCATCCGCCTGCTGCTGTGTGTGTGACGGGGGTGTGACGTGGCTGTATGGGGCCGAGTGATGACAGCCGCACGTATCTACTACAGCTGTACGGGGTGAAGACGAGAGCCCCAGCAGGCTGTATCAAGCTTCCATCCGGGTACATTGGTTGTCCATGGGGCATCGTCCACGTCAATGG
>CM067352.1:9717957-9782536 GCA_034190875.2 Urechis unicinctus | reverse complement strand
CTTATTTGGAATATCGATTAGGAATATCCATCAAACGAGTAGATAATGCCATTGTGTCAGATGCTTTAAGAAACTTAGCGCACAACCAAACCCTCAATGTCATAGATTATAGCTCTTCTTCGTCTTCTTCATCTTGACATAACCATCTCGTGTTACGTGTCATATTTGCTCTCTTCTACATTAACGTCATTGTAAATGCCTCTTATAGAAACAGACTAAGATCAAACGGAAATAACCTGCATATGAATGGATCACCTTGGTATCATTACGATTCGCAAGTGACCAATAGCGGATGTTGACGTGATTGCAATACCGTACAATTAGGAGCAACTAATGGTTTGGAAGTTGTTCGGCTTGTTCGATGGGACTCCGGTCGATAATATAAACGGCGAGTAAGATTGATGTCGATAATCAGGATATAAATCACAGCATATTATACCACCCTATACCATTACAGCCATAAACTTCACATAGACTGGGGATTGACTCAGATGCATTCAGCAATACCGAGCAGAACTGATTGAAAAGATAAAACGAAAATCAATAAAAATGTTAGCCTCAAGATTATAAGATCTCATGATGTCATCAAATTTACGAGTTACTTTGGACAAGACAGCGCGATATTGAAATATATGAGCATGACGAAAGTTAAGAAATTATGTGATCTAACAAAAGGATATTGTACGCAAACATTATGGATTGAACACGTATTAACGCAGACATGAGGTCCATCAATCTACCAGACAAAGATTTGTTTCCGAAATTTGAAGTGGTTTTTATTTTGAACCGCGGTTGTTCAGTTGTACTATGGCGCTTACATTGCTGACAAGAACAAATGCAGTTCCAAATGACTATACATTATATCATGTCTCCCATTTCGCAAAACAAAGACCGGGGACCTGATGAGAGCTGATGCAACAACTCTCGGTGGAAAATCTACACACTTAACATACGCCAATCCACATTAGTTTGGTCAGGAGTTATAAGTTTTATTTATATTAACTATGTATGTAAATCCGTGCAAAATTGTGACATTATTCTAGTTCAGTTACGGGGTCTAATGCCGATTGTTGCGTTTTACAACCATAGTGTATATAGCTCCTAGTCATATAATTAACAAAAACATAGGTGACCAAATTTCATGCCAGTCATAATGCAGACTACGTATGTAAGTAGCCATTTACAAGTTGACGTTGCAAGGATGTTTACATCTCTCAAGCTCCTATTGAAAAATATTAAGGATATTGATTGGTTAATTAGGCCGGCCGAATATTCCATGTTGCATACATTGCACTTTGCATGACTACATTAATACCAAATTAATACACATGGGCTGGGAAATAAAAGAATGATATAGCATATATGGTCCATCCCTCTCTTTTTTATTATGCTTACGCAGTGTTACATATGAACAAATGAAATATTAGTGACTCCAGCTGGCCCATATGTTGGCGTTGAATATTTATAATGCTTTCCTGTTAATAATGTATACATTAATGCTCTCACATTATCATCTAAAGATGCTGTGAATCATATATACAGCATTTTGTATTGTTCCCCTTACTTATCTAACTGGCTTAACTCTCATGATACATTGCCTTAGCATACTTTTTAAGACTCATATACTGCGTAAGCAATCTACAGAGTGCGGATTGACGCATATTGTGGACCATTATATGACACTCATAGGGGCACTTACAAAGTAAAGTAAATTTATATTGCGACATTATCTTCAATACAATATTCTGTCGTACTGCATCTAAATTAATATTCTCGTCCAAATTATACTAATTTGTGCGGTTATAGTTCCCATACCACCTTGTATCAAGATGGCCCAAAGAACGGACAAGGAAACAAAAATGGAAAGATTGGGTCACAAAGCTGACAATTATATTCAAAGTAACTATGCCGCCGGGAGAAAAATATAACCCTACGTAAGACGTCTAGTTAGCGACAGGAACGAGTCGCATTGTGATTAAGCGGTCTAAATCTTCCGTCTAACATAAAGCACCATAGACTGACCATTGTACTTTTGCAATTTTCGTAGCCAATGGAATATAACATGAAATGCCAAGAAGTAGCAGGTAATATCAAATCTTGAACACTGCCAGGTGTCATGATGAAACATAATGAACATCACAAGCTTTTTGTCTGGTTTTAAGTAGTGTCAGGAATAAACAATACTATGCGATTATTCCATTACGAAATTGCATTAGGATGAACTATTATCTGTCTATGTGTATGCATGAATGCCACATAGGCTTTCGTTAACGCTGAATCAATATCGTCGCATGCACTTAAAGGGCAAAAGCACTTGCGCTGTTGAATAAAGATATATATTAAGGTAGATACCCAAATGTAAGTACAATGTCTGGTAATCTGATATTCACCACCACCGATGCTGATTCCATTGTTGATGAATATTAAACGCACCATTCACCCAAAACTGTATTATGCTGGAATATATATTGACACAAAATTGCCAAATAGAATGATGTGATTAAATGTTTCTAATGCCTCCTATTAACTGTATAAAGGGCTATACCAGCGTGCTCTCAAGAATTTATTACGGGGTTGAATGAACAATCATCTGTTGTTTTGATTTGCTTATGTACTACATAATGCCAGAACAAAACTAAATTATATTTTGCAAACATATTCAGTAATTATTTTTATCAGAAATTAACTGATTCCCATTTGTTTATCAAAAAGATTAATTCGATTTATTGATGATTAAATCATTTCGTGGCATTAAATTAATGGCCTGACGCCTAGGGGCTCCGAATTTGTTGCACACATAAAGATAGCCGTCGTGAATTATGTTTTTGTCTTCTACTGGTTCTTTTACATTGCCTTCATGATTCGCTTACCTTTGCTTATTTCAGAGCAGTAGCTAGAATGAAGCGATATAATTAGGTGCGCTTTTGAAAGACCCCATCTCTTAACGTGGCACTTTTTGTTTTCTAGACATCATAGAATCAAATAACTGAATTGGTATTGAGGGTGGCGGATTAATTAGCATACCTCTTTGAGTGTATTGGAAGTACCTTTGTACCTTTAATTAGAAGACAGGCACAGTCGTTGTCTCTGAACGTGAGACGTCGGTGGGATTAGGTGCAATCATAGTACATTTAACTATCCACAAAATGTGACTTCTATACTGATTATGTATGATGCGTAAATCTATATATGTAAACTAATTCATTGTCTTTTGACACACGGAGATGAATTCTAAGAGATCTTGAGACACATATATGATATTTTGACGTTATATCCACGTATAAACGAACTTTCATAATGTTTATGCACCCTGGATAAAGTAACAGCTTCTGTGCAGAGCTTAACATTGCAGTACATTGCCTCTCAGTGTCAGCTATGCTGTTTTCCTGAGCAAACTGCTAAATAAACTGCCCAGACGATCTATTTCAATTGGATTTCATTTTTATAAGCAAATGAACCTTTTGTCCAAGTATAATCCCTACCCAGAATTCAGTTTGCCTCTTTAATTTAGGAACCATTCACGTCACTGCGGAATCATCTGCTGGAGCTGTAGTAGACTTAATGTGTCTCGTATAAAGGTAATAACGGTTCATGCGGTCCAATGTATAAATAAGATATCCAGTGGTCACTTCATGTCATTGCACCCTTGAGCTGCTGAACGAATTATTAACAATATATTAAATGCGTTGTCATACATCTGTAAAATATGATCAGTTCAGACGGAAATTTTAAATAGGTTGAGGCATTGACTGTTAAATTTGGTGCTTCAGTAATTTTCTTATTAAAATCGAATCACTAATTGCAATATTCTTATTAATGCTTAGTTATTGGGCAATGGCAAACAAAACATTCGGCCGATACGAATGTAGGTAATAAAATACGGAAAAACATGGCGCACAAAGGAATTAACGGATTTGAATGCTAGATCCTGCGTGATTAAAAATACACGAAAATATTCAGTGCTCCTTTTATCAAGGTGACGCTACCATGTGCAGATATCTGTACACTTGGTGGAAGAAATATGGCTATATTACCCTCTGTGGGTCTACTTGTGTATTATTGCAGCTACTCTGCTCAAATAGTTGTTACGAATATTGTACCAGGCTTTGATGTCAGATATCTGAAATTATTGTCTTTCCAGCGCTTACACAAGCAGATGATTAATGGTCGAAAGGAACGAATTTTGGTCCAGATTTTTCATAGAATAGAATAGCAATCTTTCAATGAAAATGGGTTTGACTTGTGTTTAGTGACAAGTGTTAAGTGACAAGTGTTTTGTGACAAGTGTTTAGTGACAAGTGTTAAGTGACAAGTGTAAAGTGACAAGTGTTTAGTGACAAGTGTTTAGTGACAAGTGTTAAATGACAAGTGTTTAGTGACAAGTGTTTATTGACTTGTTGTAATTTTTCAAGTCATCTTTTTCACTAATATGCGTTCTGACGTATGTTTCAAAAATAGACGTTTTGGCGATTAAAAAATTTCAGATTCAACGTAATCGACGCACCATTGCCAAAAGTAAAAAAAATATCTGCAACTTCTCTCGAACGTAACACATTGTATTCATCAATCACAGCTAGATATTCAAATGAATCGATCATTTAAAGCAAAACTGTTATATTTAATGGTGCGGGGAAGCATATTTCACTATTGCAGCAGAATTCTGGTGATCTCGATGGAATTGGAGTGCTGACGCCATGATTTTCATATGAACTTTATCACCGTAGATTTATGATGCATACAAATAGTGTGACCCAACTAAGGAAATATGCATGAACAGCAACACCATGGTCGAAAAGTATACGACGTTAACGATTGTTTATATTGTAGTTAATCATCTATCGCCATTTTTGGACATGGGATACAGAGATCTGTATGTGGTGCTGTCGTCGGCAAGCAGTGAGGGGTTTAATTTGAGGCAATGGACATAAGAACGAATTGGGTTTGATCAAAAGAACTGATCATTGGACCGTCGGAGATTGCTATTTATCACCAACAAAGGACTTGATCATTGAACTTGGAGATTAATTCAGAGGACATTCAATTTGTGCTACAATTGCCAACACAAGTGACCTGTTATTTAGATGTTTAACTCCATGAAATGAGGCGATACGTGACGTAGCTTCTGCTGGCTTATTCAATGTAGTACTCGCTTAGGAATGCAAACGATCGCAAAGACTCCTGGATCAATATCTCAGATCCCCAACATCCGCTTTAAACCTTCCCGAGGCAACAGCATCATTTACTCATTAACCGACAATGCATGTTCGTTTAACAAGGAATTGATTGCTCGCAGTTTAAATGTACTATGCTCGAGAGTTGAATATTATTATCTGACTACAATTCTCCTTATTTGCTATCCTGATATACTAAAAGGTTGGTGAGAATTTCGGTATCCATGTGATCAAATTCAATCGCGATCGGTTGGCAAACTCCTTAAACCCGTACCGCTTGGATACACAGGGAGTCTCCCCTGACCCAGAGAAGGTTCAGTTTTATATCTCATACGATACCCATAGATGAAGTGGAAGCGCTGCACTTGAAATTAGTCGCATAATCCTCAAATTCCTATCCCAGCTAAACACTCTGTGAGCCACGCAGCCATTTGCCGTTTGCAATTTACTGTTACGTTGCAGTAGTGGTTATGCTTCCTTCTCTTTATCGCCCGCGAATTGAACCTATATCGTGATGGTCTGTATTGAGTCGGAAGATTTGAAACTCGAATAACAAATGTTAGTATAATTTATATTTTATTTTTGTGACATAAACTCTACACGCCTTATATATAACGTGAGCCATTGCAAAATTGTAAGAATCACAACATTAGCCATTGGAATGAGGAAGTGCGCATTACACTGTTATAAATGATATCTCAATGTCGAGCATGACTAGTTTCCGTTTCGATGTGATGCTATACTGTCCTACGATCGGAATCTTAAACCTAGCAATTAATGACCTGTCTTTAAGCGACGATTTTTGTTTAGATTGGCGCCACAGCTGATTATTACATTATCAACCAAACCATTCTAGCTTGTCAGTGAATTCCTTCTAATCAAAATAGAAACAGCCGTATTGCATTATTCAGTAAATTAGATGCTACAACGGCAACTTAGTGTGCAGCCTTCTTTTAACACACCCATGTGTTAACCTCTTCCATTACAGCCTCTACCAGCCCGCCCACCATTCATGTGATGTTTACAGACGACAAAGTCATTGTAATGTGATCACATTGGGCGAATTATCATGACGTAGCGGTGTCGCATCATAACGTCGCGGTGTCACATCATGATGTAGCGGTGTCGCATCATGATGTAGCGGTGTCGCATCATGATGTGGCGGTGTCGCATCATGATGTGGCGGTGTCGCATCATGATGTGGCGGTGTCGCATCATGATGTGGCGGTGTTGCATCATGATGTGACGGTGGCGCATCATGATGTGGCGGTGGCGCATCATGATGTGGCGGTGTCGCATCATGATGTGGCGGTGTCGCATCATGATGTGGCGGTGGCACATCATGATGTGGCGGTGGCGCATCCTTGCCCAGACTTTGTACCGTTCCTACCACATTTCCGACTTGCCTCACACCTGATATTGTAGTGTTTTATCCTCGGGGTACTTTGAGGGCCTAATCTCGACCAGGTTATGCGGATCAGTGAACATCATCATGATAACCAGAGCTACCTGCCCACGCACACTTTTCCTGCCTAAGAGTAGAGAATTCCCATTGATTACAAGAATTCCTGGCTGTCACTAAAATTCCCGCCTGTTGCTGGAATGCCCGCCTGTTACTGAAATTCCCGCTTTTTAGTGGAATTCCTGTCTGTTACTAGAATTCCCGCCTGTTACTGGATTTTCCGTCGGTTACTAGAATTCCAGCCTGTTACAAAAAATCCTGCCTGTTACTTGAATTCCAGTCTGTTACTCGAATTCCCCACTGTTACTAGAATTCTTATCGGTTACTAGAATTCCCACCTGCTACTAAAATACCCGGCTGCTTCTTGAATTCCCGTACTGTTACTAGAATTCCCGCCTGTTACTAGAATTCATTATGAAGTATGATGTGGTACGGGAGAGCTGGCAGACCTGTGGTCAGCTTCGTCACGCTCGTGAATGGTCCTGTATGTGTGTCAGTGACAGCAGTCTGCTGGTCATGGTGGGATGTAAACCTGGTTCTCATCGTACCTGCCGGCGCTCTATAAGGTCACAGGTCACACCATCACAGCGCATGTCACGTCTGGCTGCCTGAAGGCGACAGAGCTGACTCTGTTGTAGCAGTATGTCTCCTGTCAATCCAATGTGTTTGTTGTTCGTAGCCATCTGTTGTAGCAATGATCAATGGCGTATTGTTCAGTGTTCCTGCACATATTGTTATCTATGAAATTGGATAACATAAATTCTACACACGTTGTTAGTTACCATGAAATGTATACAGCTGGCCTGTGTACCATGTAATTATAGATTCACAGGACTGGGGTGATCATTTGTTTACTATACCCAACGCCACTTGGTTGACAAAGCCGATTAGAATCATGGCTGGCCTGTACCTGAAGATTTCATGTCGCTGTGTATATGACTGTTGTCTGTTATCATAATGTTATTACTACATGTTTGCGGCTATCATAATGTTTTTACTATCTGATTTCTGCTATCATAATGTCATCACAGCCTGTCGTCTGCTATCATTATGCTTTCTTAATGTTTTCATAACGTATTTACCATGAACATCATCCAATGATAACATATATTGGTTATGTGTTCGACAGAGATTTTTCTGTTTGGAAACTTGACATTTGTAATTGAACTTGTTTCTCAATAATAATTAGCATATATCGATGCTTAGATTCATAGTTATTTGCAGAAAAGTTATCACGACACACTTAGTCGTACACGGAACTGAACTGAGATTGCATCCATTATCGGTTTTGCTGGAAGTATCATGAATTTTAGCCCCTGTGAGGGCAATATAAATGAACGCTACTCTAGTACGTTTTTCATCTTTCCTCGGTAATAAATCAAGGAAAAATTTTCCTTGTATATTTAAAAATGAAAATTAATCTTTTACCGAAAGCTTAATTCCCGTGTACGCTTCAGCCAGTTTAGACAATTATTGAGCTGCATTTAGCGATAAATTCTATGAATGTGAATCATGTTAGCAGCCATGATGTATAAAGTGACTTTGGATGAGGATTACCATAGCGACACTGACTACACACAATATAAATCAAGAACAAGTCATATGGTATATTTTCCCCGAAACGCAGGGCAGAATACTACGAGAAATTCCCAGTCATTTGAAAATCGAGGAGTCGCGATCAGCTTGTGTAATGCTCTGCATGCTGCGTGGATCTAGGCATTTCGCAGGGTGGAATGAAATATATAACACGTCATCTGGAAAGATGTAAAGTTAAAAGCCTCTTGCTTGTCAGTTGTTCCAAAATACAGACGCTTATAGCGTGTGATGAATGAGAAATTATTATTAACGTCATTCGTGACTGAACACAACGTGCCGTCTGCCGTAGCCGACAGCACACACTACTTTGTAAGCGGAGGCTTCCAGACTCTGCTGTGGCAAGCCAATATGTTGTGTCAGCATCATAACGAATGGCATCATCAGGTCATAGGAACGTTTGTTGTTGTTGTTGTTGCGGATGATGACAATGATGACAATGGTGATGACAATGATGGCAATGATGACAATGGTGATGACAATGATGGCAATGATGACAATGATGATGATGATAATGATGACAATGATGACAATGATGATGCTGATAATGATTGTGATTATGAAGACGGTGATGATGATTATGATTGATGATGGTTGATGCTGAATGTGCTGCAGGGATGACTTCACGATGTTGATCATGGCAACATGAGGCAGACACAGTGTGATGGAGGGTCAGATGATGATGGACCTGTCACTGCAAGGGATGACCTCACGATCATCGTGATCATGGCAATACATGGAGGCAGAGCCTGGACAGTGTGATGGGTATGAGGTCAGGATGATGATGGCGCACAACGATCCTCCATCAACGCCAATAAAACGGTAGTAAAAACATGAAAAATTGAAAACATCCGATTCCACTATGTTTGTCTGTAATCGCGCCTCTGTGAGCCGCGTAGTTACAGCGTATCTTACTGCATCATCATCTCTGTCATAAGAACGCATACGTACGTACGTACGTACGTGCTCACCGATACTACATACATACATGGATTTCAACGTTTGCAACATACATCTACCTACATCTATAGTGTTTGTGTTCTGTGGTATGAGGCATACATACATACATACATACATAGCACGACATACATACATACATACATACATACATACATACATACATACATACATACAAATGCATACATACATACATGCATGCATAGACATATATAAATATATATGAATATCTATAATGATTACTTAACAAAAAAAACCTATGTCTCGACCCAACCCAAAATTTGTATTATCAGACATTGGAAGATATGTTTCAGCTGAAGATTGAACCAAATGATATGATGTATACTTCTACTCACACTCTCACTCTACGTCAATGAACTACGATTAATTTATGGAAGTTGCTATAGCAACACATTGCAGTGGCAGTGACGTCATAATGTGAGTACTCATCCGATGAATATCTTTAATGCTGGTTGCTTTTTAGCGATTCAAACATTATTGAAGAAAACTCAATCAGAAAGTCAATCTGACCAATATCGTCAGACTCCTGGCCGCAAATGCGACACCAAATGACAACAGTATCAACCCATAGACAACCCTTACGTCATTTACATTACGGATATCATGTTGGTGCAATGTAGCGAGTGTAGGCGCCGTCAAGATAAATATGTAGAGCAATAGGGCAAACAGTAGTCCTTTATTGACTGACACAAGAAGCTCCTGGCCCATATATTTTCAATTTGATCCACTGACTACTAAAGTAGAGGGATCAACGCTTGATCCAACATAGAGCAATAACCACAGTCGCATCGAAGAATGCGTCGATGTGAGCTGCGATGGGCACATAGACGGACAGAGCACCAGACGCAGCAGGGCAACTGTTGCAGGCTCTCTCAGGTAGAGGGTAAGTTCGAGCAGTGCTGGCGAATACGTGGCACATAGGGATGGCTAAAGTGGACTGGCCGTGACTACTGTCACTACATGGTTAAACCCCGAAACAACATCTTAACCAGTTGTCGTCAACAACCTACAAGGTTAAACCCGAATATAACGTCTTAATCAATGGTCCTCCACATCTTACGAGCTTATATCCCACAACCATGTGTTAAATTGTTATCATCTACAACCTACAAGCTTAAATCCCCAAACAATGTCTAATCCAGATGTCGTCCACAACCTACGTGGTTAATTCCCGAAACAACCAGTGGTGGTCCACAACCTTCGACATTAAACCCAGATTCTATCCTCAAACATGATCCAGTATAAATGGAATGAGAATAAATGTGTGTTGGCATTGTACAGACACCTAGCTTGACAAAGGATAGTTTACTGAGAAAGGCGTTGTTAATGGAATTTGGAGAGGCTAACGTTACTCATTATGTACTGTTAGTTCGTTTTTATATTCAGCATTTACATTAGGAATATAAAAACAACAAATCTTGGAATCCAATTGACTGATCAATTGGAAGTCTCCAATGAGACTCGAAAAAGCATCGTTTTTCATTGACATCTAGTGAGATGAGCAGTAACAGTATATTAAGAATGCATATCAGGTGCGATTTTAAAATCTTTTCAGCGAAACATATCTTCCAATGTCTGATAATTTCTGGATTGGGTCGAACATCTGTCGACATTATATTAAGAATGCACTGACCAGTGTGCGTATATATATAATATGAATATTTTTCTGTATATCTAAATATATATATATCATATCGATATGTCATACATATATATATATGTATATATATATATGCATATATATATATATGTATATATATATACAATATTTTGTATACAAAGGAATATAGATATATATATTATTCATATATATATATATGTATATATATATAATATATATATATATATATATATATATATATATATAGATGATATATATATATATATATATATATATATATATATATATATATATATATATATATATATTATATATATATATATATATATAATATATATATATATATATATATATATATATATATATATATATATATATATATATATATATATATATATATGTATATATATATATATATATGTCTATATATATATAATATATGGACTGGTTCTGACATATGTCATGGATTAATTGTTAACAGGTTTACGCACTTATTACGTAACTGATAAAACGAATGCGAAATGGATCTTGTGGTATGCTGTGCTGAAACAATCATTTAATCAGATAAAATACCTTGTACGAATAGCCACGCTATTTGACACACTACGAGAATGCCCTAACGTACCACACGTTCTGAATGAATGCGACTAGGGTTGTTTGCTCCAATGAGTGACTCGCTTTGAGTGCTGTGAGTTGCTCGGTATATTCGGGCAAATTCATTCACGGCCTCTCCCGAGGTGATTGGGAAAATCGAGGAAGAGGTCGTAAACTTTGATCATGGGGTCGGCACTATGTATGGGTTGGTGGTAGGTATGGGTTGGCAGCAGGTATGGGATGGTGGTAGGTATGGATTAGTTGTAGCATGTATGGGTTGGCAGTAGGTATGGGATGGTGGTAGGTAAGGATTAGTGGAAGCATGCATGGGTTGGTAGCATGTATGGGTTGGTAGCATGTATGGGCTGGTGATGAGTATGGATTAATGGTAGGTATTTGTTGGTAGTAGGTATGGGTTGGTGGTAGGTATGGGTCGGTAGTATGTATTGGTTGGTGGTAGGTATGGGTTAGTGGAAGGTATGTGTTGGTAGTAGGTGTGGGCGAGCAGAAGGTGTGGGTTTGCGGTCCCGCCATGATCCAAGTTAAGTGCACTGTAAAATATCCTGTCTAATGCCTTGTGCATCTGCGCATGCCAGGCCTCCTGTGTATGGCGCAGATCACTGTCATCGGTCCTTCATTGGTGCGACGTTCAAAAGGGTTCTGTAGCTTGCATATCGTCTGGATTGCTTTAGGGTCAAGATCTTACAGGTGGGGAGGGGGGCGATTGAGGATCTCGCTGGCTGCGAGGAGCGAGCTACCAATATGCAATTCTGCCGATACCTGTGGTTATAATGGGTATATTGTGGCAGTCTGTGAAACTCTTAGCGGGTTGTGGTTGTTGGAGGTGAGTGTGGATTTGAGGTGGGTCCATGTTAAGGGAGTAATGGTTTGATGGGCGATAAAGGGATTGAGGTTGATAAATGATTGGTTGCTGTGCTTGGGTGTTGTGTGGGGTGCTTTGGCGTACTATATTCGAGAGTAACAGAAAACCCCCAGGGTTCATACTATTAGGCCTGCAACTTGACTTACCACGAATGAAACAAAACTCAGAGCAAACGTGTACCTTATATCATGTGTTCGTTCCCATTCAATGAACGATAAACTAAAACCGAAAATCGACAGAATGAAATGTGAGCGCCATGTTCAGCGAAAATAATCATCTGACCGCGATACCTTATAGTGGCTGACAGTATGCCTGATTCAACGCCTTATGTTACCGCAGAGACAGTCAATAGTCAGCAGGTCACCAATAAATGTCCCCATAGTAAGCCTAAATTATCCCGTCATGTTATGCCCGAGCCATCCAAACACAGTACGCAAAGCACTTTATTGATTAATGCAACTCAACCAACGTGCTGATGGGGACAAGATCAGCCAATACTAAAATGAACAAACAAAAGCAAACAACTGGAGTAATTATCGGCCCAGGTAATGTGTGTTTTGTTGGTCTATAGATATGGGTGTAGCCAAGTATATGACCTATTGTACCAAAACAGGCTTGATAATCCGTCACAATGATAAAAGCCACTGTATTGCTTAGGATTCCGTAAAGAGATACATTCGTCATCAATGCCATGGTCCGTTGATTGAAAGGCAAATGTAAGGAAATCTCTCATACCTTTTCAGACCGAACGAGGTAGCACGGTGCTTTATTCCGACCCCTGATTTGCCTTCTGCAGTTGAATTCAAAAACTAGCAGCCAGTGATTGATGATATGGGTTATGCCACTCAGAACAAGCAGCCCAGGGTTAGCCTGCAAGGAGCCAGTGTCCTCCGAATTGTTCATTCACTCAGCACTGCTGATATACTGCAATGCATTACAAAATAGCAGGCTAGCTGCAATGATATGTTGATCTTTCTATGCACGAAAATGTACATTATTACACAATAAGACACCTCTAAATGCATAATGCAAAGGTCAAGCCACTGAAGCAAGCAAGATCGATCCTGTATCAAGAGCCTGGAGGTTTGGGGCTGATGGTGGTGGAGTCCGAACAGGTGAAGAGAGTTTCACTCTTGGGTAACTTCGTTGAGGTTACCACTGAATGAAACGTGTCTATGGATTGAAACGGATAGTATTCCCGGCAATCATGGATAAGAGGTCAAAGGACCACCCTCAAATAAACCACAGCAACGTGGACCATGGCTTTGTATGGACCATAGTTCTGTGGACCATGGATCTATGGACCATGGTTCGATGGACCATGGTTCAATGGACCATGGTTTTATCGGCCATGGTTCTATCGACCATGGAATGAAGGTAAGTCCTGTATTGTGTTGGGAGACGTATATAGGAATTGTTATTGTGGTCAACTAGAAAACCTCCAATATCAGCATACAGAGATCAGAGGCTTTGACCTTGTTGTTCAATCGAATGACCTTTAACTTTCATCCCAGCAGCGTAAGGCTGTGGGTGTGAGCCCTGTGGCGCTTTAGGGATGGGATGCTGTACAAGCATCACAGTCATCGTGATCCATCGCTTGTCGATGTAACACCTTATTGTTGAAAGAAGCCATAACCACAAATCCTCCATTTTATTTGCACTTCAATCTATTCCAACTTGTGAATTGAACGTATGTTATCACAATTGAAATAGTATTTCGTTAAAAAATCCTGAAACATACAGATACGACGTTGGAACTAAGTGTTTTTTGCTTTACTATTAACTTTTTGGCTAGAGCACTAGCATTGTTCATTATATCAATTGTCATGACCATCGTTATGAACCATGACCAAGTTGTAACATTATGATGCCGCTGCCATAGAGATGCCGCTATCATTATGATGCCATCGTTGTTATGATACCGTTGCCATTATGATTCCGCTGGGAAACCTTTCGAGCAAATATCTTAAGAATAAGTGTTATTCATGTGTTTTTATCTAAAAAAACAAAAGTTAGGCAGAAATATTTCATGTATGGGTTTCTAGTTTGAGGCCATTCCTCGTTAGCATTTAAAGTCAATCGGGGAACATTGAAGTCGTAATCGTGAGTGCGGGAAGAAAAAAACAAGGAAGTCTGCATGCGTACGACATCCGACAGCTGAAACAATACAACGTGTGTTGTTGTTCTGATAATGATGAAGGTAATGGGTATCCTGAAGGGACTGAATGGCGCGAATTACAAGGCGCCACCTCCCGGACCTTACAGCAGTCAGTGTTATGTAGCGCAACATTTCGGTCACATGTCGTGTACTTCCTGAGAAAACGAAAGTAAACGTTAGTCTGACGACCAGGAAGCAGCCAGGAAGTTAGCAGGCGGAACAAATCGCACAAATTACCTCGTTCCACTTCATCTTGTCTTCCGTAAGGAGTGTAAGTGTAACTATATGTATCTTGTGGTTATTTATGTATTAATTGGATGAAAAGTTAGCGAGAAATAACTTTCAAAACGATGAATGTATGAATATTTTTGGATGACATTCACTTCGACTGTCGCCATCGCGATAAGACTAGGCTAAGGTTTTGGGAAAGGAAAAGACTGCTGCGTAAACCGAGCGGAGTGGAGCGTCCTGACGTCGTCTTTTTTAGCAATACGGACTCTGAAATGCCACGTCGCGAGAGCGTTGCGGACGGTCGTCGTTTCCACCTATATATATATATATATATATATATATATATATATATATATATATATATATATATATATATATATATATATATATATATATATATATATATATATATATATATATATGCTGATTGCTACTCTAGTGGTGTCCTGTTCAGAGTCCAATGGAGCAGGGCAAACTCACAGCAGATTGCGATATGTTTGATTATCACACTGATCTCTGGAGGACTTCGGTCTAAGGGCGTTGGGATTGTTTGGTCACACTATCATCCTGACTAACCCAATAAATGACCCGTTGATGGTGTTGGCAGAACGCCAAAAACTTTTTTGTTGTCATGTATATAGTCCCACAATCAGCGCAAGCTTATAGAAGATTGCGTTCTTTTTTAATGTCAGACTGATCTCAGGATAACCTGATTTAAAGTGCCTATCGCACGAAAAATCATGTCATTTTTTCCGCCAGATTACGGAAATATAACTCAGAAGTACCTATTCCGTCTACGTATCACTCAGTCGTCAAAGTGCGCGCTTTCGGATCGAAATTCGACTTTAAAGATGAGTCCGGCATATCGAGACGAAGAGCTCATGAATAATTAATCGTCTCCGCGTGACGTCAGCTCCGGCATTTTTTTCGTTGCGAGGCGCGATCTGCGCTAAGATTCGCGCAAAAGGGCTGATGGTAATTTCGCTATTTCATCACTTCAGGAGAGCGACGAAGACACATGGTTATTTATGTATTAATTGGGATGGCACAGATCATTAGCAGACCATCGTTGCTTCGGCAGAGCAAATTTCGCCTTGCATATTCTAACCAGAAATGAGAGATTCAGACGTCTACGATGAAGAGAAAAAAGACACCAGCGATGTCACTGCTGCGCCTGGGACAACTGAGAACTCCCTGCGTCTCTGAGAACGGATATCTGACCTAGATAATGGCTGCCGCAGCGTTTTGTCGGGCGCGCTAATTTGAACTGACATTTGATCAAATTTTGGCCTTAACTGATAAGATGCGAAGGTTATTGGACTGGTTTGAGTTTATTGATCGCATTATGAATTGATTTCAGCGAAGTACCTATATCCGTGCGATAGGCACTTCAAAGGGGGTCGGGACTGTTTTTTAAACACCGTTGACAGGTCATCCAGACTAACACAATAACGTAAATCTACCTGAAGACTAGCCGCGCACGACGGTAATATAAATATATACCGTCATCCGCGAAGATATGTGGGTCGTGGGGTGAGCGTTTTATTTCGGGTACATATAGCTTCTCATCAATGTTGTGTACTTACGTACCTATATATGTCGAGAATTGAGATCAATATCCGTAGGACCGCACTATTTTGGTTATCCACTGTCTCGTGATTATTTAGCAATTGTCACATGAAATTTTAGAATCACAACTTTAGTTCACGGCGACCCCCCGTTTTGGACATATGACGTCACATAACGCAGTTTCAGTTTCACTCGCCATATGGCTGCATATCCCGGGGGAGGGGGCTCTTAAGTATATAGAGGTAGTATACATGTGCCGGGGTATGTTTTTTCAACCTCCCGACGACGGGTTTTGTTGGGCCTCATATTTGTAAGATGGGGTATGCTTTTGTCATTTTCACCTTGTATGACGAGTTCGGGTTTTTGAGATCCCGGGGCACACCCCTACTCAGGACAAGGTCAAGTGCCCCCTCCAGACTGCGGGAATCCATATGTGTTATCTTTTTTCAATTGTCCATGTGATATCGTTGAATACATATCCCCCTCTAAGGTAGGTATTAACAAAAGATAATCATTGACAAAATGACGCATATACTTAAATAATAAAATTTGGAAAGCAAAATATCGCTTGCGAAGAACCTTGTCTGCGCGTGCGCGCAGCAAACGAACTTGTCATTCAAAATAAACATGAACTTTTCAAAATTTGTCTGGCCGGATTAAATCGCCTTTGACGAAATCTCACACGTAAACTAACTCAACTTGTTAATTAAGATTCATTTATGTGAAAAATTATTCTTCATATGTACATTTGTGTAATTATTATGTATAAATGGAACTCGTGTATCGTTCACGCCGCATTCGGTTACGCTCATCGCACGACGTCAACAAGACGTCTTGCACCGCTACCCAAAGACATACAGACACATGTATATACAGCATTATCATTGAGGTTGAGTTACAACTACTTTCAGTAGCCATTAAGACAATCCTCCCTGGAAAATTTAATCAACTGAGTTTTAATGGAACAAAGGTGTTTATTGACAGGAAAATATCATTGTTTGAGTTTAAGTCTCAGCTGACATAATTTGTCCTTGCATATCTTGCTCTCTCAGATCCTTAGGGCGGAATCCCAGCCGCCACTTTATCAAGAGACCATTGCCAGCGAGCACGATTATTGCGCCTAACTCAACCCCTTTTACCCAGTGGAGAATATTTGTTGATGCCATACGACCCCATAACGCGCATATTCCAACCGACTGTCTACTCAGCAATGGAGTGTTTGTATTAATCGCGGAATTATAATGTAGAGCAAGCATCGTTGAATTATTTCCCACTCCTGTGGATTAGCAGTGATTATATTGCCCATAATGGACCTACTAAGTGTGTATATCGTCTCCAAAAGAAACAATGGTTCATCGTGGTTATGTTCATGGATAACAATGCCGTAGCTCAGAGTGCTGTGACATATGTGTAAAACTGTAGGTGAAACTCGTGGCCAATGGCAACGGCTAAACCATATATTATACTTGATATCATATAATATTGTCTGATTGAATGGAGGTGAGTGATATATTCATAAATAATCGGTTTTTAAGGCTATTCTTTTTTGTTTTGACTAACGATAACGCCGGTATTCTAGTCAGTTATTTCAATTCCTTTGTCTAAATCTATCATTCTCCGCCATTTTGTTCTATTTTCTGTCTTGTGAACACGTAAGAAACAAACAGTGATCGCAATGGTATACAGTCAAACCTGTGTTACTGGTCACCTGTACAAACCGGTCACCTGTACATACCGGTCGCTCAGTTTCAGTCCCTTGAGAATTTACATGTAAAAGATAGGAGGGGTAACCTGTATATCCCGGTCACCTGCCCATTCCGGATAACGGTCACTTAATCTGGACCAAACGGCCCATATTACCTATACAATGCGGTCGAAGAACGCAGATTTTACGCGCCCAACCTGGCGACACGATCTCCTCAAAGAACATTTGCAGGGCAGTTGCAATGCACCTTGTGAGGACTTCCCCCTACTAGAAGAGGATGAGGACGAGCCAGTCACTGACCAGGATGCCCAACCAACGGCAGTACCAACCATGCAGACTGCCCTGCTTTGGATGAAGCAGAGAAAGCAGCTGGCACTTTACAAGGGACTGTCAGACCTCTTCGAAGAGTGTTGCAATGGGGAGGACATTGCCGCCAGGGAGCTTGAGTCTTCCAAGCTTAAGGCCAAGCAGTCAGCTATCAAGGACTTTTTCAAGTAGACAAAGACTATAATGCTTCAGTGAACTGGCCTCCAGTGGTTTTGTGAACAATAAATTAATGAGCATCACTTATTAAAGAGAAAGAGACTCTTAAGTGTGTTTATACATTTGCACGTGGGGTACAGGACTATTCATTTTTAAAATGAAAAAGTCTCTTAAATGTTTTTGTTCACACGCAAATAGACATGATTCTATAGTTATGTTAATGTAAAGACAGTAGTGCTAATGTAGATTTATCATCAATGTCAACTGTTTCTGCTGAGTTCTTACCTGCTGTCATGAAAATGAATGTAAATAATTCATTAGAAATGGGTGCATGCATTTGTTTGGTATGTGCACTTGTATTGTGAAATGCTTTTTGAAATAAAAATATAATTGAATAAATTTGATTCTCTCCTCACTTAATCAAGCAAAATTAAAATTTTGGCCATATTTATGAACAAAAAAGACCACACAATGATTTTGAGTGCATTAACATGTATGTTCTTACAATAACTTTGTGTTAAAGAATTTCAGGCTAAATGAACACAAACTTCACAACCTGTAGAATCTGGTCACCTGTGCATTAAGGTCACTCTGGCCAAGTCCCTTGACCGACCTGATTAGACAGGTTTGACTGTATGTGTGAAAAAATAGCCATTTATCTTTTTTGGCTGTTTGCCAGCCCGGAGCTGGCGGTCTCAGCTGAGTTCGCTGACAATTTGTTTTGGGGAATGGGTCGGAGATCAGACATTCAAGTTGAGAGCCTCAAGATTCTTTATGGTTTCATGGGCATCTTGTCTTTTTTGGCTGTTTGCCGGCCCGAGCTGTTGCTTTGGGGAATGAATCACACATTCGATTTGAGATGACTCAAGATTCTTTATGAATACGGCCCCATATCATTAACAGCCGCGGAGCCCTCAAACGTTGGACAAACAGTCCCATGTGCTGTTGTTGGTTTTATAGTTGCCTCACCTGATTACGTGCGTGTATTTCACGCTTTTGCGAATTAATTTCTCCTGTGGGATAAATTAATGATCTCATGGCATAATTCCGTTCTCTCTCGTGACAATTCCGCGTTTGTGACCCTATCTCCCCTACTAGGCTGGTTGCTTTCATTTGGACTGGTCATTCAGTGCCTGCCTAGACTACCAGTCTCACGCGTATAGTACGTTTTTTTTAAGCGCCTTTGCTTATACATCAGTCTACGAGTTAACTCGTAAAATGACTAGTTAACACGTAGAATAACTGGTTAACAGGTAAAATGTCTAGTTAACTCGTAAAAAGACGTTAACTGGAAAAATGACTAGTAAACACTAAAATGATAAGTGAACACTAAAATGACTAACTAACAAGTAAAATGACAAGTTAACAAGTATAATGACTAATCAACACGTAAAATGACTAGTTAATAGGCAAAATGACAAGTAAACACGTAAAAATGACTAGTAAACACTAAAATGACAAATTAACGCGTAAAATGATTTAAAACGTGAAATGTCAAGTAAACACTATAGTGACTTGTTAACACGTAAAATGACTAGTTGACACTAAAATGACAAGTTAACACGCAAAATGACAAGTTAACACGTAAATTACTAGTGAACAGTAAAACGACAAGTTAACACGTAAAATGACAAGTTAAAACGTAAAATGACTTAAATGACTAGTTTACACACAAAATGACTAGTTAACACGTCAAATGACAAGTTAACACGTAAATTAACGAGTAAACACTAAAATGACAAGTTAACATGTAAAGTGACAAGTTAACACGTTAAATAACTAGTAAACAGTAAAATAACAAGATATTACGTAAAATGACTAGTTAACACGTAAAGATACTAGTAAACACTAAAATGACTAGTTAACACGTAAAGTTACTAGTAAACCTAAAAAGACAAGTTAACACGTAAAATGACTAGGTAACACGTAAAAAATGACTAGTTAACACGTAAAGTGACAATTTAACACGTAAAATAACTAGTATAGACAAAAAAATAACAAGTAAATAAGTAATATGACTGGTAAACACTAAAATGACTAGTCAACATACAAAGTTACTAGTAAACATGTAAAAGACAAGTTAACACGTAAAATGACCAGTTAACACGTTAAATAACTAGTTTACACATAAAATGACAAGTTAACACGTAAATTAACTAGTAAACACTAAAATGACAAGTTAACACGTAAAAGTACTATTTTTACACGTAATATGACTAGTTAACACGTAAAGTCACTAGTTAACACGTAAAATGACTAGTTTACACGTAAAGCGACTAGTTAACACGTAAAATGACTAGTAAACTCTTAACAGCTAGTTTACAAGTAAAATGACTAGCTGACACATAAAATGCCTAGTTATCACGTAAAATGACTAGCTAGCATGTAAAATGACTAGTTTATTCGTATAATGACTAGTTAACACGTAAAATGACTACTTTGTGCGTAAAATGACTAGTAAATACTGAAATGACTAGTTAACACGTAAAGTGACTACTTTGTGCATAAAATGACTAGTAAATACTGAAATGAATAGTTAACACGTAAAATGACTAGCTAACACGTAAAATGACTAGTAAACACTAAAATGACTAGGTAGCGCGTCAAATGGCTAGTTAGTGCGTAAATTTATAGTTTATACGTAAAATGACGTCGTGTAAAATGACTAGTTAACACGTAAAATGACTAGTTTACAGTACACTCGAGTAATGTGAGCCTTACTGATTTAGCGCCCTTTGCGTCAGTATTCCATATCCATCGCCTCATGGACAACTCGCTGGTGTCACATGACCATGACGAGCAATGGTTAATAATAAACAATGTCAGGGAGGACAGGAAGAAGACATCGAGCGCACAATGACGCTTCAAACACATTGTTTTTGTGACGCAATGTCAGCGCCTGTAGTCGATCGGCGAGCACGGATGGATTGCAATCCGAAACTCGTTAACATTTTATTTCATTCCGCGAGTTTTCGTCTGGTTGACGATTACAGTGGTCGATTAAATCGGTTCTGCAAATCTCTGAAGCTCTGCAAGTCCGTATTGGAGTCTCTTTGATTTCGGCGCTCTTTTAATTAGCTAAGACAAGATGTTTGCGACCTTCTAGTAATTGGCAAAACTGTTATATTTAATTGCGCGCACTAGAATAATTCACTATTTTCCTATTTGAGTTATAGTGATTGATGTATTTCTACCAGTCCCTGCAATTTGAAAACAACTAATTGAACTATGACTTGTTGATTTCAGGTCATTGACAACAATCAGGATGGCTTCAAGTGATCCATTCGTGTCCAAAGGTGGCGCCACATTTACCTCTGAGATACCCAGCCCCATTGACACTCGACAAGTTCAATGGGAGCTTTATAAGAAGCAGCAGTTCACTGATTTCACGTTGATCACCCCGAGCCAGGAATATAAGGTGCATCGCGTGGTCATTGTGGCAATATGCAGCTTCCTGCTACCAATCCTCACTGACATCCCTTCCTTGTCCAGCCTGGGTCTGACCATCAATGACGAAATGATGCATTTCCTGTTAGAATTTGTCTATTTGGGGCGGGTTGAAGTGCCCCATGAATTTGCGTCAGCGCTGGGAGACGCGGCCAAGAAGCTGGGCATCAAACAGCTGGCGGACGACTGCCAAAGAGTAGTGCTGACTAACTGTGTACCAAGTGTCAGTAACTGTCTGAGGGGGTGGGCCTCTGCTAACCACATTAACGACCAAATGCTTATCCACAAATTTGAACCTTTAGCCATGCATAATTTTAAGGAGCTTGTAGACTATCGTAGTTTTCAATCTTTAGATCTATCATCTGTGAAGCTGTACGTTAGCCATCCTTCGCTTGCTGTAGAATGCCCCGATGACCGTCTATTAGCTGCCATAACTTGGGTAAGCGCTAACACCCGCGCCAGACTGCGTCATCTTCCCTCAATAATTGCTTGCCTGGACTTAAATAGTATGAGAAGATTTAATTTGAAATTCATAGCTGATCGTGATCCGGTAGTAAGCGGCGATTCTGCTTCCCGCGCCATCTTAACAGCAGCTGCAGCAGCATCAGTTAAACCCGCATCTACCATGCCGCCCACTTCCCTTATCACTGCAGCTTTCTCTGTAACAACAGTTGCACCAGCTCCCTCATCATCAGCAGCTCCCTCATCATCAGCAGCTCCCTCATCATCAGCAGCTCCCTCATCATCAGCAGCTCCCTCATCATCAGCTGCTCCCTCATCATCAGCAGCTCCCTCATCATCAGTAGCTGTACCACGTCAGTCGTGTACAGCGACTGTGTGGGAGGGTTCATCCAGCCTGTCTTTCTACCCTGCGTCCTGGACGTCGCCTCCGCGCGAGGTGGACTCCCCTAACACCACCACTGATCAGCTTCATCAACGCGTCGCCTGCTGTGGTCTGGGGGAGAGTATATACATCGCCGGGGCCGGTCAAGACAGGAGAAGTATTATGAAGTATGATGTGATACAGGAGAGCTGGCAGACCTGTGGTCAGCTACTTCACGCTCGTGAGTTGTCCTGTATGTGTGTCAGTGACAGCAGTCTGCTGGTCATGGCGGGATATAAACCTGGTTCTTATCTCCCACTGGTAGGTGTGGTGGAGATGGTGGACATCACTACACATCGTGTGACTGATGCAGGTCGTCTGCGGGGAGCATCATGTTACACCGCCTGCTGCTGTGTGTGTGATGGCGGTGACGTGGCCATATTGGGGCCGTGTGATGACAGCTGCACGTGTCTACTACAGCTGTACGGGGTGAAGACAAGAGCCCCAGCAGCCTGTATCAAGCTTACATCCGGGTTCAGTGGCTATCCATGGGGCATCGTCCACGTCAATGGCCAGCTCGTGTTTATAGATCAACGTGGCTCTATATACACCACACCAGTGTCTGCTGTCAGACAGCAGGTAGCGACTCGCATACAGAACATCACCCGCTACACCTCCCCCAACGAGTACGCTGTACTGACACAGCGTGACTCACAGCTGATACTGCTGGGAGGTTACAAAGCAACACACCACGTCCACACGGTTGACGTCACAGAGGTGCTGGCCAACCAGGGACAGGGATGGTCGCCCATTAACGTCCAGTGGGCTGAGTGGAGGGTGTGTTGTCCCGGCGCCGTCTGCACGTTGTCTCTACCTGCCGGCGCTCTATAAGGTCACAGGTCACGCCATCATGATGGCTCGATAACAATTGTGATCATAATGTCTAAATGTATCAGCATTTTGTAGTTATATGACATGGTGGTATCCAATAAAAATAAGCTTACAATGCAAAGCTATAAAGGAATAACATTTATCAGATATATCAACAAAACTAAATGGCTAATTTTCTCCTATTTAGATACAAGCCAAAACATATCAATTCATACAACTGGTCACACGGTGGAAGAAATAAGTGCGTTTTAAGGTGAACAGAACAGAAATGAAGACATATGCATGGTCCGTAAAGCCGACAATTAATTTCCCTTAAAAGAGAAACAGCTCAGCATTGAGCAGCAAGGAGAAGAGAACACTGGAGCTATGCATATCAGAATGTCAGCGAGATGAACTCGTGAAGGTCAAAGTTGCTCCACAAATAATCAGATTCGATGTGGAGCAGAGACGAATACTTATGGAAGCGAATTCTTCTGATCGCGATCGAAATAAAACTACTCCGATTGAAACCGTAGTTCACATTTTGATCTGAATATGATGTATTCTACGATGGAACTCTATAAAAACTCAATGGTATTTTAATGATCACAAAAGAAATTTTAATGAGGAATTCTACAGATAGCTATAAAATGCTAGAGATCGTGATATAATTCTAAAGATCAAGATAGAATACTAGATATCACAATGGATTCCAAAACATCGCGAAGGAATTAAAAAAATCTCAATTAATGACCACAATAAAATTCTCAAGATCCCGATTGAATGATAAAGATCCCGATTGAATGCTTAAAATCTTGATAAATATAACGATAACAATTACAATAGAATTGCGCTGAAGTAATAAATATTATGGTGGAATTATAGCAATCGCGAAAGAATTCGAATGCTGACACCTTGATTTTCTCCTCGTTTGCTATATCCTATCACAACGCGATTCCCTCGCTGTACTTATTCTCTTCTACATAAGCAAACGACCGCTCTCTGACAGTCTCGTTCTCGTGACGGCCTGTATGTTACTGGAGTTCACCTGTTACCATGCAGTATCCCCACATGTCGCTAGAATTTTTACTCTGTTACTAGAATTCCCGTCTGGTACTGGAATTTTCACCTTTTAAAAAAATACCGCCTGTCACTGGAATTCCCACCGGATGCTAGAATTTTCACCCTGTTACTAGAATTCCCGCCTGGTACTGGAATTTTCACCTGTTAAAAAAATACCGCCTGTCACTAGAATTCCCACCGGATGCTGGAGTTCCCACCTGTTACCAGAATTCCCGCCTGTTACTAGAATTCCTGCAGGTTACCAAAATTCCCCCCTGTTGCTAGGATTCCCGCCTGTTACTAGAATTCCAATTGGTTACTAGAATGTGTGTACTGGTGTAGTGTTGCTGATATTGCTATTGCTTCTGCCTTAAAAATGAGTAGTTGTTGGGTATTCTGAAGGCTTTGTTGAGTTTTAATTGTTGGATTGTAAATGCTCCCCCTGTCAGTTCTTTTTGCTTGGAGCCATCTGTGTATATGTGTATTGTGTTGGATGGAAGGTGGTCTATGAATTGTTGTGCTTCTGTTTGTGCGGGGTTGTCTTTATTTGTTTTGTCTTCTAATGTGGTATCTGTATTGGGCTGTGATGTGTGCCATGGTGGACTAGGGTTGGTGGGAGTGGTTAAGGGTGGTGTTGGGTGTTTGGTGTTGAAATCGTGTGTTTGTGTTTGTACTGTTGTGGTGTGAGCTTTGTTTTAGTGTGTGTGCCATGTTTACTGGAAGTTAGTTTGTGACGAGAGGGAGTCAGCTTGTGCTTTTGTTTAGTATTTTAGTGTGGTTTCTAGCAACTGTAGGTGTACTGGTTGGTCGCTGAGGTTTACTTGCATGGCTGCTGTTGATGTTTGATTCATTGATTTGTTGATGATTCTGTGCACTGTGTATTGTATAATGTCTAGTTTCTGGATTTGATTATGATTAGCTGTTATGAGTGATGATGCTGCATAGTTGATGAGTTGTTTGATATTTGCATTGTATATTAGTAATTGTGTGTGTTTGTTTGCTCCCCATGTTTTCCTGCTTATGTGTTTCATAAGATTAATGTATTTGTGAGCTTTTGTGATAGTGATTCCATGTGAAGTGTTTGACAGATATGATTCCCAAGAATTTGTGTTTGTTTACATTTTCTAGTTGTGTGTTGTTTAACGTATACTGCTGTTGTTCTGTTTTGTGTGAGTATCTGAATTTTAATGCTTTTGTTTTGTTTGGTGAGAATTTTATGCCCCAACGTTTCCCGTTTTTTGCATTGTTTTGTCTAGGTTTGTTGAGGGTTTTCCTGTATATCATAGTGCGATATCGTCTGCGAAAAGTGAAGATTCTTTAGGTTGGGGTATGTCGTTGATGTATATGCTAAAAAGTGCGGGACTGATTGCACTGCCTTGTGGTACCCCCTTGTCTAGGTGATATATTTCTGATAGACTGTTTTAGATTTTGACTTGAATGGTTCTGTCGGTTATTAATTGTTCTATGAAGTGAAATGTGTTGCCTGAAATACCTATTTGTGTGAGTTTGTATAGTAATGCTTCTGTCTAAATCATGTTGTATGCTTCTGTAATATCTAGAAATATTGCTGAATCAATTTTTTTTTGTAAATTTTGGCCTTGTTGATGGTGTACTAAAGTTTGAGAATGTTATCTGTAGTACTTCTGTTATTTCTGAAACCAGATTGTTTGGTGTTTATGATGTTGTGTTTGTCGACGTACCACGTGAGTCTATTGTTGATTATTGTTTCAAATGTTTTACATATGCATGATGTTAGTGCTATTGGTCTGTAGGATGTGGGGTGATTTGGATATTTGTCTTGTTTTAATAGTGGGATGATGTGTAGAGTTGTTTCTTTGGCTGATAGTGTCATGTTTTTTTATGCAGGAGTAGCTGATGTGGTCTGGGGCTGTATCTGTTTTGTTTTTAAGTGCATCATTAAGTTCTTGAATTTTGAGTGGTTCGTTTAATGGATGTGGATGGTGTTCGGGTGGGTTTTCCATGATATGTTTATGTGTGTTTTCAAATGGTTGTTTGTGGTTGTTTACTGTAATATTGTTGTTGTTGCTGATTGTGTTCTGTGTGTGTGATGCTATGAGATTAACTTTTTCTTTGTTCTCTGTAATAAGTTGATTGTGTGTGTTAAGTAATGCAGGTATTGTGTGTTTGGTGGTTGTGACGCTGAGTTTTGCAAAGTTTTTTGAGGTTGGGTGAGTTGATATTTTTGCAAGTGTTCTGCCAATAGTTTATTTTGTTTTGTTTTATTATTTTTTTAGTTATTGCTAGTTGATGTCTATATTTGATAAAGTCTTGTGGCAGTTTGGTATGTTGTGCTTTATTTCTTAGTTTGTTTCTTAATGTTATTGAGTTTGTGCATTTTCTAGTCAACCATGGGTTTGTGATTGTTGGTGTAGTGTCTTTCAATATGTTATGTATGGCTGTTTCTAGATTGTTATATGATGTCATGGGGTCTGTGCGTATGAGTGTTGGTGTGATATGTTGTTGTGAGAATTGTTTGTATTTGTTCCAGTTTGTGTTTTTGTTATCTTGGTAAGGTGTGCTTTGTTGCTGGTTGTTGTTGTTTTCATGATGTGATGTGAATTGTAGTACGGTGTGGTCTCTGTTGGTGTATTCTTGTAAGTAAACCCAGTGGAATTTGTGTGCGATGTCTGCTGTGGTGAGATCTAGTGTTGATGTGCATGTGGTCCCCATAAATGTGGTGGATTTGTCATTGAATAGTACGAGTTTGTGCTTCCCCTTTTTGGATGTTGTTTGTATGTCCCCATAATCTATGGTGTGCGTTGAAATACCCCATGATTATCGTGTTTGGTCTGTAAAATAGTGTGTGGTAGTGTTCTGTGTTGATGGTGCGGTTGGTGTTGTATATGTTTATTATGGTGAATTGTATGTATAACACAGCATGAAGAACTACACGTCACATAACACAGCAAGACGAACCACACATCACATAACACAGCATGACGAACCACACATCACATAGCACAGCATGACGAACCTCATCACACAACACATGACGAACCACACATCGCATTACACAGCATGACGAACCACACATCACACAACACAACATGACGAACCACACATCACATAACACAGCATGACGAACCACACCTCACACAACACAACATGACAAACCAGCATATTATTCCCAATGCGCTGTATGCTCGGTGACACAGTGGTTACCCTGGTGAGCTTTATGGAACTAACTTCTGTTGACTTCCGGTTTAACGCGCAACCCAGCTGTCAGGCTGTCTGCTTTCTGACAGATCTGCTCGGTGCGCAATGCGACTATAGATGGAAAGTTAAACGAACGAACATGAGTAGAAATTGTGCGTTACATTGTGTGTGCCAAGATTTAAATACCTCGTCAACATGGAAGCGAATTAAAATTCATATTTGCACGTGACGTGCAAGGTGAATCAAGTGTATATTCTTATATCGTTATGTCTTTGGGATTCAAGTCAGCTGGTAACCACTGCTGTGCGGTGGGTTGCGCCCACAATAGTTTATCTGCGGAATGCAAGTTGTATTCCTTTCCCACCAACCCCCACTAGAGAAGGACTTGGATGATAGCTGTCAATAGGCTTGCTGTAGATGACCATTGCAGATAAATTTATGGAAAACCACAAGCAACAGCATTCAAGTTATAAACACAACAACACTGTGAAATTTCTTGAGGAAATGAGTCCTACCGGTGCTATCATTTATGTGTCTGACATGTGGGGGGGGGGAGGGCGTCGGACAAAAAAATCACGTCAGAATCAGATGTTTTGATGCAGGCACTTGATGCTGGTGACCAAATACTGGTAGTCAGAGGTTTTACCATTGCAGGAGATTGGCCTCCAGGAGTCAAACTGCTCATACCCCCATTTAAAAAACAAATTAACAGGCCAATTTACTGCAGAAAAGGCAATTTACTGCAGTTAGGGCAATTTTCTGCAGAACAGAGTATTCTGAAAAGATCTCTGTGGCTATATCCATGTTGAGCGTGCTGTGCGGGCAATTAAGGAATTTAGGATTTTAGAAACTGAAGTGAAAGTTGCAATGCTTAACAATTACGAAAACATTTTTAAAGCATGTGCATTCCTTGTGAACTTCAAACGACCTTTCTTGATTTCCTAACATGTGTATATATCCATATAAGCTGTCAATTGGCATTACATGATTTTTTTGTGTGTACAGGGTATAGCATTCCATCCTTTTCAATTATTCTTTAAAAATATATATATTCGTGTTGTTGTTATCATTATTTCATGCATGTCTTGCTGTATTTTGCAAATATTTTTGTTTGACATGCCCAATTGTTGTTTATATTACATTTATACCATACAATCTTTCATTTGTACAATATAATAACTTTAAGTGCCATTTAAAGTGATTTGTAACCAACCTCAGATAAGCTGAAAAAAATGTGATAGGTAATGCAAGCCAATATAATTTAACTTAAATTTTATTCTGACAGAGATACTAACACATGACAATCTTACAGCACGCTATTTATACATGTTTAGTGCATTAATCGGTGTCATACCACTACATTCAAACTACCAGTGCCACAACAAATCTCATATTAATATTATACACTACACATCACACCAAAATACATTTTGATAACAATCTCATCACATCAAAACACATTTCAATAAACTTGTCACACAAGAACAATTGTTCAGTAGCATATGTCACATGCCCTCACACACTTTGGACAATACCACTCTGGCAACTCTTCCAATTCAATGCTTTTGAAATTTGAGCACCTCCAGAGGTACAACACACCACATCCACAGTTGCATTCACACATTACACTAGCTTCCTGATTATCCTGAATGATACTTGCATCTGGAATGAGTCCCTTACACTTGTTATTCTTGCTGTTGAACTCCTCTATATCACCGGTGAGTGTGAGTGATTGTGTCATGAGCACGAATAAAGTAGTCTGTAACATCTGAGAGTGAAGTACATGGAGATTTCCTGATATCCTTGGTCCACCCTTGAGTGGTGCTCCACACAAGAATAGTCTGCAATGAGCCTGGACAGTTGCTACAGCCCAATGCACTGCAGAGAACTGAGTCTTTTCCCCATTAGGACACTGATCATGCTGCTTCAGTGCAATGTTGAGCTGCTTGGCATTGAGCTGATGTACATCTTTGGCACTATATATAAAAGAAATAAACATATAAACTGCAAACAACTATAGTCAATACAATAAATATCACAATACGATGCATTACTAAACAATACACGGTAATCATTTATGTATCTGGCTGTACATAATTTATTCATTCTATATACACTTAGTTATGCATTTTCCACAGTATTGCTTACTTAATGTTATTGGCCAGCGGCGTTAGAGACAACCTATTTTGTCTACTATGTTTCACAATGTCCAACACAATGCCAAGATTGAAAGGAAAAATATACCTCGAGAGCGGGTAGAGATACCACCACAGGCACAGGTTTGAGTCTGGCAGGCATTTCTTTCCCAAGCTTTTCACCACAAAATTTGGTAAATCGCCACGAAATTAATCCGCACATAAATCCACAGAATCCGTCCAGTTCGTGTTATTATTTCACTTTTTCTAACGTGTGTAATCAATCCAACGATTTCCATCACAACACAGCCAGGTGAAGACGATTATCACTTGGCCATTCAGCAGTGTATTTGTAAGCCACATTATAAGTTGCCATTATCACTTGGCCATTCAGCAGTGTATTTGTAAGCCACATTATAAGTTGCCATTATCACTTGGCCATTCAGCAGCGTATTTGTAAGCCACATTATAAGTTGCCATTATCACTTGGCCATTCAGCAGTGTATTAGTAAGTCACAATATAAGTTGCCATTATCACTTGGCCATTCAGCAGTGTATTATGTATTGATCTCGCCAACAGACCTGTGATAGATATGCAAAAGTGGTCGCTTTGTTTTACGTAAGGAAGCTTACAATGTGCAAAGATAGAGAACTGAGTTACAAACATTTCTAGATGGTTGATAGCGCATGATCCATGTCGCTTACTCTACGAGGAACAAGTAAGCCGATCTTTGTTTTCTGGCTCTATCTGAGAGGGACCGCATATTGACACAGGACATGCAGTTGGCAACCCCGCCCCGCATGCATAATCCTACCCGTCTGTTCCTTATACAGACCCCGCCCCGCATGCATAATCCTACCCGCCTGTTCCTTATACAGACCCCGCCCCGTATGCATAATCCTACCCGGCTGTTCCTTATACAGACCCCGCCCCGTATGCATAATACTACCCGCCTGTTCCTTATACTTGCTGTCATTTTCCAATGAAATCACAAACCGATCACGTCCGTCAACAAAGGGTCACCACATTTTGCTGTCATCTTTGTAGGTTGTGCAGTCTATTCCCTCTGACAATTAATCTTCAATACATATTTCATTCGTGCCAATAATGTTTGACAACGATCAATATTAGTTCATGATAGTTGAAAGACATCATGTCGCACTACATTGAACCTCATAATATGCAACCAGGATAATAATTTTATGACTTATGTATGCATAAGACATAAAGCTAACACATTAAATATAGTCAGTGAAGATATTCCATAATAGGCGATAAAATCTTGACCGATAGACTATTGTTTTCTTTCCTGCTATCTTTATAAGACAGTTGCATCCAAATTTAACAGACCACGAACAGAATAATCTTAGCAGTCTTCGTGTATCTCTGTGATTGATGAGAAGGTTATACCATGTTATTGTCATCAGGTGCAAATATCCAGCATAATTGGACTTATTGCGTTGTATACCAACTTGAACGTTACAGGGCGACATGATAAACATGCTGGCGGATGAAGCAGGGGGAGGGTGCAGGCGTTAGCGCGGCTGGGAATGTAGCAGGGGGAGGGTGCAGGCGTTAGCGCGGCTGGGAATGTAGCAGGGGGAGGGTGCAGGCGTTAGCGCGGCTGGGAATGTAGCAGGGGGAGGGTGCAGGCGTTAGCGCGGCTGAGTATGTAGCAGGGCTGAGTGTTAGCGGCGCTGAGTATGTAGCGGGGGAGGGTGCAGGGGAGGGTGCAGGCGTTAGCGCGGCTGGGAATGAACTCCTGCGGCTCTATCGAGACTCCTTACTGGCTTGTGCTGATAGGCGCGTTATTTGAGTTAATGGTTGGGAAAAAAGTGATACCAAAGTATTTCATGTCATGATTTAGTATATCAATGATGTCATAGCGACTCACGTCTTTCCTCATGTCTGAATGATACCATGTCATTTATTTCATTTAGGTTTATGACTGGGTTGCTTTGTGTTGATTTAGTATATCAATGATGTTCGGGGAGGGGGTCAGATCATAACTCACTACGCATTCACACTATCATTGAAAACGCACCAGCATCTGTTTTACCCTTTGCTTCAATGTTTTGATGACAGGTACAACACAACAACACTATCAATGGGAACATGCCAATATATGGTTTATTGTGAAACGATCAATGGAGACACGTACACACGGTCAATAATGGATCTTATTTCAGCAACTAATCAGTCATATCTGTAGGTGTAGATCAGCTATGACCTTGCGATAACGAGCACAAATCGAGCTTAAATTCAAGCAGCGTTCGTCTATATTATTCATTTACCTGAGTCAAAACGAGCTTAAATTCAAGCAGCGTTCGTCTATATTATTCATTTACCTGAGTAATCCCCACAATTCATGTAGTGACACTGACAGCTCTTGATTGATGTTGTCCAAATCAGAAACTAAAATGATAGTTATTTGTTTCTGCTGGTATTTATGGTTGGAGTCATTAGACAAAGCAGTTTAGCCCTCAACCGACTAGGTCACGCGTAAACTGTCACGTCTTTACCCCTCAACCGACTAGGTCACGCGTAAACTGTTGCGTCTTTACCCCTCAACCAACTAGTCACGCGTAAACTGTCTCGTCTTTACCCCTCAACCGACTAGGTCACGCGTAAACTGTCACTTCTTTACCCCTCAACCGACTAGGTCACGCGTAAACTGTCACGTCTTTACCCCTCAACCGACTAGGTTATGCGTAAACTGTCGCGTCTTTACCCCTCAACCGACTAGGTCACGCGTAAACTGTCTCGTCTTTACCCCTCAACCGACTAGGTCACGCGTAAACTGTCACGTCTTTACCCCTCAACCGACTAGGTCACGCGTAAACTGTCACATCTTTACCCCTCAACCGACTAGGTTATGCGTAAACTGTCGCGTCTTTACCCCTCAACCGACGACGTCTTTGGACTTATGCGGTAAACTGTCGCGTCTTTACCCCTCAACCGACTAGGTCACGCGTAACTGTCTCTGTCTCGTCTTTACCCCTCAACCGACTAGGTCACGCGTAAACTGTCTCGTCTTTACCCCTCAACCGACTAGGTCACGCGTAAAATGTCACGTCTTTACCCCTCAACCGACTAGGTTATGCGTAAACTGTCACGTCTTTACCCCTCAACCGACTAGGTCACGCGTAAAATGTCACGTCTTTACCCCTCAACCGACTAGGTCACGCGTAAACTGTCGCGTCTTTAATATACACTATAATATCTTTCTTTAATGCAAATCAGATAACGAACTAATCCAATCACTTTATAAATTTATATACGCAGTGCACGAAGTTTTGTTGAAGCAAATTTAGAAAATAAGTTTCAAGTTGCTTCTCTTTTCACGATAGTTGTTTATAAGAGGACCATTATTGTCTCTTCAGACCACAATGTCGACCATTTTAGCCGGATTATCTGTTAGATGAATCGCAGTGGAACTCAGTCTGGTTCGCAATCTGAGGGAATATATCAAAATACGTTGTTTCAGAAGGCCACGTCTTTACATAAGGCTGTTGAGAGGATTATAACGTATTCATATTGGGTGTTTTGGGGCTTGCGGTCATCGCCCAAGCTGAGCCATGAGGATACATTCAGGCCTCGGAATGTATGGAGAGAAAGAAGTGTCGCAAAAAGTGACTGATTGTGAAAAAAATCACGCATAGTGGTCCTATGGCAGGTTAGATTATTGTATCTTGGTTCACATTAATTGTTTCTTCGTCGAGGACGCAAATTGTCATTCAGTCCTATGTCGCACGTCTAAGCAAGAGAAATTTAAAGTTACAGGGATGTTAACGTTTGTGTAGAATTGTTGTTGTGGTCACCAGAAAACCACCAGTATCAATAAGCAGGGCTCAGCAACTTTAACCATGCAGCTCAATGGAATGACCTTTGACTTCCATCCCAGCCGCAGTGGTAAACTGCGTCGTTTGATACCAAAGTGCGTAAAATCTGACTGGCTCTCCGTGACTCCGTGATTACGTTAATTGGTGGTCCCATCTTCGTCCCAGCGGCGTGGGTTTTGCAGCCCGATCTGGGCGGCGGATGTGAGACCTGTGGCACATTGAGGATGGGATGCTGCATCTGATCCATGACCTGGTCCATGACCTGATCCATGACCTGATCCATCGCCTGATCCATCACCTGATCCATCACCTGATCCATCACTGCTAAGCGTAATTAATTTTTTATGGATGACAAACTTCACTTGCCTGCCCAGTGTAATGAACCTCACCTGACCACAAATTGTATTAAACTTCCCATGGATGACAAACGTAATCTACTTTACAAGACAATAATGTGTAATTAACCTCCAAATGATAACAAGCGTAATTAACCTCACAGGGCCCACAAGAATAATTAACCTCTCTGGCCACGTAGCATCGCTTTATAACATCACCATCGTATTGCACACTGATGTATGCATTAATTATTCTGGCTTATCTTCAGCGTGATTTGGTAAGGATCCGTGTGGCCTTTACAAACATTTGTTAGCATGAATTCCAAGTGGATGTGATCTATTATCGACTGCAGTTCTACTCCGTACTTAGAGGCCACGATGACTTCAACCAGGATTTCCACAATTCCTCTATCATTCTCTGAACGTCTGATGTCGCCAAAAGTAACTGATAGTAAAGAAAAATCGCGGATTGATGGTCACATGTTAAAGTCACATTAATTATTGGATTTCTGATGATATTAATATTATCTTCGCCATGGACGAAAATTGTCATTCAGTCATATTTCAGTGCGCCAAAGCATATGAATTCTGAGGAAAATGGAAAATAACAGGGATTATAGGTCTTGAGTCAGCTCGTTTATGCGAATTCCTGGTGATTTTCTTGACTTGTAGTTCCATATTTCGTAAGTTGCGACCCTTCTCAAGCGTTGTGAAAGCTGAATCAACATTATGAGTTAGGACCCAGCAGCTGTCAATATATTAACAGAAGTTGAATGTTATGAATTTGAAGTTACAATGGAATGACACGTGTCTATGGTGTTTAACGGAAACTATTCCCGCAATCACGGACAAGAGCACAAAGGACCACCCTCAAATGAACCACAGCACCATTGACATGGTTCTATAGACCATGGTTCTATGGACCAGGGTTCTATGGTCCATTGTTCTATGGACCACGATTCTATGGACCATGGCTCAAAGAACCACCCTCAAATGAACCACAGCACCATTGACATGGTTCTATAGACCATGGTTCTATGGACCAGGGTTCTATGGTCCATTGTTCTATGGACCACGATTCTATGGACCATGGCTCAATTGACCATGGTTCTATGGACCATGGAATGAAGGTAAATAATGTATTGCGTTGGGAGTCGTTTATAGGAATTGTTATTGTGGTCATCAGAAAACTACCAATATCATCATCAGAGCTCAAAGCTATGACCTTGTCGCGAATGACCTATGACTTCCATACCAGCCTCGGTAGGGCTCTAGGTGTGAGCCCTGTAGCGCTTTGGGGATGGGATGCTGTCCAAGCATCACAGTCCTCGTGATCCATAACCTGTTGATGTAACAACTCGTTGTTGAAACAAGCGATGACCACAAGTCATTCATTTTATTTCCACTTCAAACTAATCCAACTAGTGACTTGCGTGAATGTTATCACAATTGAAATAGTATTTCGTTAAAAAAAAAACTGTAAACATACAGCTACGACATTGGAAGTGATTTTTGCTTTACCATCAACTTTTTGCTAGAGCACTAGCATTGTTTATTATATTAAATTGTCATGACCATCGTTATGAACCCTGACCAAGTTGCAACATTATGATGCCGCTGCCATAGAGATGCCGCTTCCATTATGATGCCATCGTTGTTATGATACCGCTGCCATTATGATTCCGCTGGGAAACGTATCAGTCAGCAGTCAGTGTTACGTAGCGCAACATTTCGTGCACATGCCGTGTACTTCCTAAGAAAACGAAAGTAAACTTCAGTCTGACGACCAGGAAGCAGCCAGGAAGTTAGCAGGCAGAACAAATTGCACAAATTACCTCATCCCAAATCATCTTGTCTTCCGTATAGAGTGTAAGTGTAACTATATTTATCTAGTGGTCATTTATGTATGAATTGGATGAAAAGTTTGCGAAAAATAACATTCAAAGCGACGAATTTATGAATGTTTTGGGATAACATTCACTTCGCGATAAGACTAGGCGAAGGTTTTGTGAAAGGAAAAGACTGCGGCGTAAACCAAAGGGAGTGGAGCGTCCTGACGTCGTCTTTCACACATATATATATTTACATACATACAGGGATAGATATATAATATATATATAGATATATATATATAGAGATATATATATATAGAGAGATAGAGATAGAGATTATATAGATAGAGATAGAGATATAGATATATATATATCTAAGATAGATAGATCAACATATAGATATAGAGAGAGCGCGAACATATATATAGAGATAGATATAGATATATATATATATATATATATATATATAGAGTATACAATATATATATAGTATATATAATATATATATATATATATATATATATATCTATATATATATATATATATATATATATAGTATACAATATATATATATATATATATATATATATATATATATATATATATATATATATATATATATATATATATATATATATATATATATGCTGATTGCTACTCTAGTGGTATCTCCAAAATACTTTTTAATCGGTCTTTGATGGGATTGGCAGAAAGCCAAAAATTTTGATTATGTCTTGTTTAAAGTCCTATGCAGCAGGGCAATCTCACAGAAGATTGCGATATGTTTGATTATCAGACTGATCTCTGGAGGACTTTGGTCTAAGGGCGTTGGGATTATTTGGTCACACAATCATCCTGGTGGAGTTGGCAGAAAACCAAAAACTTTTTTGTTGTCATGTATAAAGTCCCATAATCAGCGCGAGGTTATAAAAGATTGGGTTCTTTTTGAATGTCAGGCTTATCTCAGGATAACCTGGTTTAAAGTGCCTCTCTCTCAGATCCTTAGTGTGGAATACCAGCCCCCTCTTTGTCACAAGACCATTGTCACCGAGCGCGATTATTGCCTCCCAACTCAACTCCTACAGCTGATTGTAAAACTGAAAGCATCAACGACACTAAACACTGGTTTAACTTATGGTGTCACGTTTTCTTGTCTATCAAGCTTGTATCCCCAAATAACACATGGACCCCTTGTAGGTTGAATACTACTTAGGTAAAAGTAATCAGCCTTATGTGACTTTTGATCCTTAAGCAATAAGAGAAAAATTTAAATCAATTATCTTGTATTATATAAACCCATTGGAGAATATTCGTTGATGACATATTTTCTTACTAAGGAAGATTGCTGCCTGAAATTACACATGGATCCATCTGTCCCAAATTAAACTTGGTCTTGTTATGATAATGGGTATTTGCATACTGAAGATAATATATGCATGACCTAGGACCACTAACTTTTTATTGGAAATCTAATGCAGCATATAAATCCAAGGAAACCTCATTCCTTCCCAGTAACTCTGATGATTTGATGTTTGTATATCGTGGAGGTTTTAGAATCATCTTTGGGGTTCAGTGGAGGATCTACATTCTGAATACGCAACTTTCCCCTCAGTTCCATCACAGGTGGCCAATATTAGAAGTAACAAAAAGAAATGTGTATTGTAGTTGGGGAATGTGATGGAATTTACAGAAACGGGTATATGTGTGTTGGTATTGATAAAGAGGGAAAAGCTAGTGATGGTCGAGTGATGGTAATGGAAAGTATAGTGAGGCCAGAGTGATTGTGTGGGAAAAGGTAGTGAGGTTCGAGCGATGGTGAGGGAAAGGTTGGTGTGGGTCGTGCTGTTGTGAGGGAATGGGTGTTGATGGTCGTGTGTTGATAAGGGAATGGATAGTGAAATAAAGAATACTGAGGGTCGAATGAATGTGAGGGTAAGGGTAGTGAGGGTCTTGTTATGTTGAGGGAAAGGATAGTGAGGAAAAGGAAAATGACGTTGGAGTAAGTGTGAGGGAAAGGATAGTGAGGATCGTTTGATGTTGAGGGAATGGATAATGAAGGTGAAGAAATGGTGAGGGAAGAATGGTGGGGTCGCGCGATGGTAATGGATGGTGTAGGAAAGGTGATTGATGGTTAGGGAAAGGAAAGTGATGGTCGAGTGATGGCAAAGGAAGGGATAATGTGGGTCGGATGTTGAGGGTAGGGATAGAAAGGATCGAGTAAAGGTAAGAGAAATGATAGTGATGGCAAATTAATGAAGTTATAGTGCGAGTATCGTTATGGTGAGGGAAATAATAGTGAGGGTATAATGTACTGATGGAAACGATTATGAGAGTCGAATGTATTGAGGGTAACAATTATGAGGGTCGAATGTACTGAGGTAAACTATTATGAAGGTCGAGTGTAATTAGTGGAAGGGATAGTAAGGGTCGAATGATTGTGAGAGAAAGAATCATGTGGGTTGAGTGATGGTGATTGAAGGGATCTTATTGGTCGAGTGATGGTGCGGAAAGGGATCGTGGGGGTCGAGTTATGGCGAGGGAAAGTATAGTGAGGATCGAGTGATGGTGAGTGAAAGCAAAGTGCGGGTCGAGTGATCGTCGGGAGTGCAAGATGATGTGGATTTGTGTTTGATGGATATAGCAAAGATCTTAGAGTACGTGAATAGGACATTCTTTAAGCCTCATGGTGCTTTGTCATAGCGTCTCTTATAGCCACATGGAGTTATCTGATTAGTTTGCGGGCGTGGTCTCCTCGATCATTCAGAATACTCCATGGGCCATTTTCTTAAAGAGTCCGCAAATACATGTTTTTTAGAGGAAAGCTGAGTTGGCCGTCCAAAACGTATTCATAAAGAATATTAGGCCTTCTGGTGATCTAAACTCTGAGACAATATATTTCAATGTTTGGTAATATTTCCAGGAAAATGCTCTCACATATCTGAATAAAAACATGTATGTTCTTAAAATGAACCTAAACATAATCAACCATTCGCTTTTAGTGACGCACCAATTTTTATCAGGATATTTAAATTAATTCCGCCGCAATTTGTTTTCGTACAAATGGAGCGGGTTGCTTTGGAAATGCTGTTGTTTCTACGAAAGCGAGACAGCTTGCAGCATTCTAGATTCGAATTAGGAGTGGCTTGCTGTATTATCTGAGTAGATGGGAGTTTCCAAATGAATCAAATATTCACGCGCGATTGGTCATGTTACAGATAAATTTCTTAAACCTCATTAATCAAAGCAACGGCGCCAAATTTTACATGTCGTATTAATTGAATATAAGGAAAGCAGGTACAAAGCCTTCAAGTCTATGAATCCACTTCATGATATAACATGACAGATATTGAAAGTGCCCCCGGAGCTCACCAACGACAAGGTTTTTTTATGGCGGTAAACACTCCATTTCATGCGTCAAAGACAAAAACACGTCATAGACTAATGATGCGCAGTGACCCCGTAACGCGCGTATTCCAACCGACTGTCTACACAGCAATGGAGTGTTTATATTCATCGCGGAATTATAATGTAGAGCAAGCATCGTTGAATTATTTCCCACTCCTGTGGATTTGCGGGAATTACATTGCCGATTATTAGACCTAGTTAGTGTGTATATCGTCTCCAAAAGAAACAATGGTTCATCGTGCCGTTGGCTTTGTGGTCATGTACTAGGTGGCGCTGCACCGCGGCGACACGGAGTCTAGCGTGTGCTCGTGTTTTTCTGTCATTTTCCTCGTGTTTTGGCCTTTGTTGGGCTTGTGTTTTTAGAGCAGTGTGTGAATAAGATCGTCTACAACATCTTTGAATCAAAGGATATATCTGAATCTGTTGGACTTTCTCATCAGCTACCCAGGAAGGGACATTGTGTTTTTCCCGCTGCTCAACTACGCGCTTCACTTCTCGGAAAGCCACGTGCTTTGGCTGGTCCTGTTTCCAGTGTCTTTCGCACTCTTCGACCTTGGAAACTACATCAACGTCACCAAACGACCAGCTGTCTTTCTGACCACCACATCAATAATGACAATATGTAACGTGAGTTGCCGATCATTTGAAGACCGTGTGCAAATAAAGCATATGCTGTCCTACACCAGGAAGGAACTGCTCGATATCTGCGGGTCACTGCTTCTTCATCACAGCACCCGTCTTCCAGCGCCATCTGGAATTTTCCTGCCAAAACACGGGTCTAGCAGGGGCTGGGACACGAGGATAATGACAGAGATACACGAGTCAATTGTAGACTGTAAAGCAAATTCCCGAATAGGGCTAATAAATTATCTTATCTTATCTTATTATCTTATGTTCATGGATAACAATGCCGTAGCTCAGCGTGCTGTGACATATGTGTAAACTGTAAGTGAAACTCGTGGCCAATGCCAATGGCTAAACCATATATTATACTTGATATCATGTAATATTGTCTGATTGAATGGAGGTGAGTGATATATTCATAATAATCGGTTTTTAAGGCTATTCTTTTTTGTTTTGACTAACGATAACGACGGTATTCTTGTCAGTTATTTCGATTCCTTTGTCAAAATCGATCATTCTCCGCCATTTTGTTCTACTTTCTGTCTTGTGAACACATAACAGATTTTTCTTTTTTTCGCGTAAGAAACAAACTGTGATCGCAATGGTATATGTGTGAAAAAATAGCCATTTATTTTTTTGGGCTTTTTGCCAGCTGGCGGTGTCAGATGAGTTCGCTGACAATTCGTTTTGGGGAATGGGTCGGAGATCAGATATTCAAGTTGAGAGCCTCAAGATTATTTATGAATACGGCCCTATATCATTAACAGCCGCGGAGCCCTCAAACGTTGGACAAACAGTCCCATGTGCTGTTGTTGGTTTTATAGTGGCCTCATCTGATTACGTGTGTGTATTTCAAGCTTTTGCGAATTAATTTCTCCTGTGGGATAAATAAATGATCTCATGGCATAATTCCGTTCTCTCTCGTGACAATTCCGCGTTTGTGACCCTATCTCCTCTACAAAGCTTGTTGCTTTCATTTGGACTGGTCATTCAATGTTTGGTTTGTTGATGGCTTTCTTGGTGTCCGTCTCTTTCACTGTATCAAGTTTTGAATGGCATTAGATTACAAGCGACCTGAACCCAATCCATGTGGTCGTAAAACCTTCAGGCATGCTGTCTGTATTACACAAAATATCGTAAGTCAACATTTTGTCTGAAGAAAGGGTTAGTTTCAGTAACATGAATATAGCTTGGTAGTCAAGGTCCCCTAGCCTGATGGCTGCGGGCGCTGTTTACATGTTACTGATATTCAATAGTCTCGCCTTCAGGTCTAGGGGACCATAGTAGATTGAACTGGACGGGCATCCCAGATTTGAGATGCTCCAATCACAAGCCGTGTCTCTCGGTCACTCTCGGTACTTTTGAGTCGTTGTCTCTCATTGGTCTATTTTACAAGTTCCGAAGAACTTGTCCAACCGGCCGAGTGATTTTTATGAGCCGGGCACACATTCTACAACACTCCGATTTGTTGTTTCACGCTGAGTGGCACCGTTTATCACACAGTCGACGAGGAAGCAGACACACAGCTGGTTCTTTTTAACTGACTATCACGTAAACATACTATCGTGCAGCTACGCGATAAAAGCGCTGGTTGTAGTTCCAATTTGAACTTTTGAGACGCCGATAGTTCCAGAAGACCTTCAATGTGTTCTCATTGGATACAGACCACTACAATGTCCATGACGTCACATGGAACCGAAGGGTGCGTATCACAAGCTAGTTTCATGAGCCAGGCGCAATTAAGGTCAATCCGGGTCACAACCTTTGTGTTGATTGGTCACGAAGATCAACGAACGTGTCTAATGAATATTCGGACGCGCCACTTTTAGACCTTGTCTGGCCGTAGACTCTAGGGCGAGAAGCGTAGCGGAACCCCTAGAGTCTGGGACGCAGACTAATAGCTTGGCAATGCAAAGCAATTTTCCATGGTGCATGATTATTCGTCTTGGAAAGACCACCTGGCCATTTTTCTTGTCTACGCGAGATAAATATTCATCCAAGTGCCTGCCTAGACTACCAGTCTTACGCGTATACTACGTTTTTTTAAGCGCCTTTGCTTATATATCAATCTACGAGTTAACTCGTAAAATGACTAGTTAACACGTAGAATGACTGGTTAACAGGTAAAATGTCGAGTTAACTTGTAAAAAGACGTTAGCTGGTAAAATGACTAGTAAACACTAAAATGACTAGTGAACACTAAAATGACTAGTTAACACGTAAAATGACAAGTTAACACGTGAAATGACCAGTAAACACTAAAATGACAAGTTAACACGTGAAATGACCAGTAAACACTAAAATGACTTGTAAACACTAAAATGACTAGTAAACACTAAAATGACAAGTTAAACACGTAAAATGACAAGTTAACACGTAAAATGACTAGTTAACACGTATAATGACTAGTTAACACGTAATATGACAAGTTTACACGTAAAATGACCAGTTGAAACGTGAAATGACTTGTAAACCCGTAAAATGACTAGTTAACGCGTAAAATGACTAGTTAACACGTAAAATGACTAGTTTGTGTATAAAATTTATAGTTTGTACACGTTAAATGGCTAGTTGAGGTGTAAAATGACTAGTTAGCACGTAAAATGACTAGTTACCAGTACGCTGGAGTAATCTAAGCTTTTCTGAATTCTTGCACTTTGCATCAGTATTCCATTACACATTATCTCATAGTCAACTCATTGGTTTCACATTACTATAACTGGCATTGGTTAATAATTAACAATGTCTGGAAGGACAGGAAGAAGACATCGAGCACATAGTAACGCTAAAAAAACACACAAATTTTTTTGTGACGCATAGTCAGCGACTGTATTCGATCGGCGAGCACGGATGGATAACGATCCGAAACTCGTTAACATTATATTTCATTCCGCGAGTTTTCGTCTGGTTGACGATTACAGCGGTCGATTAAATAAGTTCTGCAAATCTCTGAAGCTCTGCAAGTCCGTATTATGAGTAGTTCTTAAAGTGACTTTCGGCGCTGACTTTTAATTAGTAAAGACAAGATTTTTGCGACCTTCTTATGATTGGCAAAACTGTTATATTTAATTGTGCGCACTAGAATAATTCCCTATTTTCCTATTTGAGTTATAGTGATCTGTGTATTTATGCCAGTCCTTGCAATTCGACATCAACTAAACAGACATTGTGAAGGTTTACCGGACCTGTCCGACATCCAGTAAACTTTGCTTGGTCGATAAAAAAATGAGATTGTTCACCGGTTCTTGGTCCAGTAATAAATGTCTTTCGTCTTTCTCCCAATATTTATAATTTTCACTGGTTAATCAGTCATTCGCCATGTGACGTGACTTCGAGTGATTCCAAGATTGCCGAAAACGCACATGCAGATTTTAGGCGGATTTTGCACGCGTGGAATATATTCACTTTCCAGTAAAAAAATTATTGTGAGTTACAGTGATTAAACTTTTCTGGACCAGGCCTTAAAGGTCAATTTGAAAACAACTAATTGAACTATGACTTGTTGATTTCAGGTCATTGACAACAATCAGGATGGCTTCCAGTGATCCATTCGTGTCCAAAGGTGGCGCCACATTTACCTCTGAGATACCCAGCGCCATTGACACTCGACAAGTTCAATGGGAGCTTTATAAGAAGCAGCAGTTCACTGACTTCACGTTGATCACCCGGAGCCAGGAATATAAGGTGCATCGCGTGGTCATTGTGGCATTATGCAGCTTCCTTCTGCCAATCCTAACTGACAACCCCTCCTTGTCCAGCCTGGGTCTGACCATCAATGACGAAATGATGCATTTCCTGTTAGAATTTGTCTATTTGGGGCGGGTTGAAGTGCCCCAAGAATTTGCCTCAGCGCTGGGAGACGCGGCTAAGAAGCTGGGCATCAAACAGCTGGCGGACGACTGCCAAAGAGTAGTGCTGACTAACTGTGTACCAAGTGTCAGTAACTGTCTGAGGGGGTGGGCCTCTGCTAACCACATTAACGACCAAATGCTTATCCACAAATTTGAACCTTTAGCCATGCATAATTTTAAGGAGCTTGTAGACGATCGTAGTTTTCAATCTTTAGATCTATCATCAGTGAAGCTATACATTAGCCATGCTTCGCTTGCTGTAGAATGCCCTGATGACCGACTATTAGCTGCCATAACTTGGGTAAGCGCTAACACACAAACCAGACTGCGTCATCTTCCCTCAATAATTGCTTGCCTGGACTTAAATAGTATGAGCAGATTTAATTTGAAATTCATAGCTAATCGTGATCCGGTAGTAAGCACCCATTCCGCTTCCCGTGCCATCTTAACAGCAGCTGCAGCAGCATCAGTTAAACCCGCATCTACCATGGCTTCCGCTTCCCTTATCACTACAGCTTCCTCTGTATCCACAGCTTCACCAGCTCCCTCATCATCAGCTGCTCCCTCATCATCAGCTGCTCCCTCATCATCAGCAGCTCCCTCATCATCAGCAGCTCCCTCATCACGACCAGCTTCCTCATCATCAGTAGCTGTACCACGTCCGTCGTGTACGGCGACTGTGTGGGTGGGTTCATCCAGCCTGTCTATCTACCCTGCGTCCTGGACGTCGCCTCCACGCGAGGTGGACTCCCCTAACACCACCACTGGTCAGCTTCATGACGACGTCGCCTGCTGTGGTCTGGGGGAGAGTATATACATCGCCGGGGCCGGTCAAGACAGGAGAAGCATTATGAAGTATGATGTGATACAGGAGAGCTGGCAGACCTGTGGTCAGCTACGTCACGCTCGTGTGGGGTCCTGTATGTGTGTCAGTGACAGCAGTCTGCTTGTCATGGCGGGATGGAAACCTGATTCTTATCCCACACTGGTAGGCGAGGTGGAGGTGGTGGACAGCACTACACACCGTGTGACTGATGCAGGTCGTCTGCGGGGAGTATCATGTCTCATCGCCTGCTGCTGTGTGTGTGACGGGGGTGACGTGGCTGTACTGGGGCCGAAAGATGACAGCGGCACGTGTCTACTACAGCTGTACGGGGTGAAAACGAGAGCCCCAGCAGCCTGCATCAAGCTTCCATCCGGGTACAGTGGTTTACCATGGGGCATCGTCCACGTCAATGGCCAGCTGGTGTTTATAGATTACTGCGGCTCTATCTACACCACACCAGTGTCTGCTGTCAGACAGCAGGTAGGGACTCGCCTACAGAACATCACCCGCTACACCTCCCCCAACACGTACGCTGTACTGACACAGCGTGACTCACAGCTGATACTGCTGGGAGGTATCAACACACACCACGTCCACACTGCTGACGTCACAGAGGTGCTGGCCAACCAGGGACGGGGATGGTCGCCCATTAGCGTCCAGTGGGCTGAGGAGAGGTGGTGTTGGCCCGGCGCCGTCTGCACGTTGTCTCTACCTGGCGGCGCTCTATAAGGTCACAGGTCACGCCATCACAGCGCATGTCACGTCTGGCTGCCTGAAGACGACAGAGCAATATGTTGTAGCAGTATGTCTCCTGTCAATCCAAAGTGTATTTTGTCCTTTAGCCATCTGTTGTAGTAATGATCCATGTCGCTGTGATCGCATGTTGCTGTAAATATTGTTAACCTTGACATATGATGACCTATGTTTGTAATAGTGAGATGTATATAGTTGTACAGGGTGTTATTATAACTACACAGGACTTGTGTATATGGGATGGGGGGAGGGGTATATTTTATTCTCCCAATGTGAGGAGATTGAAGCAGCCAATTATATTCCTGTGATGGTCTGTGTCTGGTGTTTTCAATCAAGTGGGTGCTGTCTGCTATCATAATGTTAACACTGCTTGTTATCATAATGTTATCTCTGTCTGTTGTCTGTTCTTTTAAATGTTATGACAGGTTGTCTGTTATTGTTATGATATGCAGTCTGTTGTCGGTTATTGTAATGTTATTCAGTTGTATGTTATTGTAACGTTGTCACAGACTTGTCTGCTATTAAAATGTATCGCAGTTTATTGTCTGTTATTGTAATGTTATCACAGGCTGTTGTTTGTTATTGTAATGTCATTATTTGATGAGAACTCGACCAATTTGATGAACTTGCCTGTGCCATCACATTTGCAGCTTACAAATTAAATTCAAATATATTGACGTTATGATGTCATATTATTCCTCTAAAGATTGAGTTATTATTTTCCTTAGAGGAATTTTGTTGTTCAGGTGCTGAGGAACTTGTCATTCATAAGATGCCATTCTTTTTTACGGCAAAGAATCTGAAATTGATATTTGGGTTTGAAAAATGCATCGGGATTATGTGCGTGAGGTGGTGAACTCTGACCTCATGCGACCCCATCTGAACTGGTGACGGTGATTGGCATAATAAGCTCGTAAGATGCCAGAAAGGCCGTCCCGCTGACGGAGTGCACGTTATGATGGCTCTTTAATAACTTTGATCATAATGTCTTTATGCCTCAGCATTTTGTACACAAGTTATATGACATGGTGGCATCCAAGTAAAATAAGCTTACATGACCAGGCAAAGCAATAACGGAATAACATTTATTAGATATATCAACGAAACTTCAATTTACTTTTGTTTTTTCTCCTATTTAGATCAAAGCCAGAACATATCAATTCATACAACTAGTCACACTGCGGAAGAAATTAGCGCGTTTTACGGTGAAGAGGAAAGAAATGAAGATATATCCATGGTCCGTGAAGCCGACAATTCATTTCACTTAGAAGACACACAGGTCATGGAGAAACAGCTCAGCATTGAGCAGTAAGGAGACGAGAACACTGGAGGTATACATATCGGAATGTCAGCGAGATGAACTCGTGAAGGTCAAGGTTGCTCCACATATGATCAGATTAGGTGTAGCGCAGAGATGGTTACTTATGGACGCGATCGAAATAAAACTACTCGGATTGAAACCGTTATTCACATTTTGATGAAGTTTTAGTATGATGTATTCCACGATGGAACTCTATAAAAACACATTCTGATTCCCTTCAGGATATCGCAGACTGGTGGCTGAATGTTCTCCATCCATATTGAAAGTTGCATAGCAGGAATTGACATTCATTTAGTTTCAGAAAGAATGCTGTCTATTCCGGGATTTTAAGCAGTCGTTAGCATTGGTCGTCGTTGCTTGTCGACGAACTCGTGTGGTTAGTTGCACGTTCGATTAACAAATTTTAACTGCTCGCAGTTTGAATGTACTGTAGTGTTGAATATTATTGATCGGACTACAGTATCCTTGTTTGATCCATCCTATCACAACGCAGTTACCTCCGGTACTTATTCTCTTCTGCATAACCAAACGACCACTCCCTGACGGTCTCGTTCTACTACCAGCCTGTATGTAAACCGAGCCATGTTTGGTCAATTTCATACTTGGAACAATGTCCTGATATACTCAAAAGTTGGTGAGAATTTCGGTATTCAAAACAAATTCGATCACGATCAAAGTGAATTCAAATGTTAAAATAATGGTATCAATAGAATTTGACTGTGAACAAATTGGATAAATAATAAATAAATGATTAATCGCGATCTTAATGGTTAGCGTACTCCTTAAATCCGTCCTGCTTGGTTTAACAAGGGGTATTCTCCGGCCCATAGAATGTTTGAGGATGTACGTGTCTTTGTACAACTCTATAGAAGTCAATACTCTCTCGAGATGAAGAGCTGCTTCGGTGCCTTGTACCTTGACTCAATTCTCCTCTGCTTCAGTCACGACGCGTTTCATTTAGGCTGTCACCTCTTGAATTGATGATTCATTTATGTAATCTGCTTTCGACTGACGACTGTAGTTAAATTGTCGACAAACTTAGAACTAGCTCGTCTCTCTTGTCTGGCAAACCGAATGGCTTTTCGACATTCATCAATGTCCAGCGATTGTTGGAATCTCCAATGAGTTGAACAGCCCGCAATGATGAGATCGGGAACGGGATTGGTCTTCGAGTGTGGCAATGAGGTATTCACAGCAGAGGGTTTCATTGGAACTTTTACTTATTTGATCGAAACCATGGAGTACGGATATGCGAGATTTGGAAACGCCATCTGGATCACTTTGGGGGTCCATCCAAAGACACTACAACGTTCAACTGACCGCACAGACTTTTCCGTCCGGTCACTATAGCTATAGAATTCCCCCGAAGTTAATGGGATTCCCGCCTGTCACTAGAATTCTCGCCGGTGACTAGAATTTAAGTTGTTAACTAGAACTCCCTGCTGTTACTAACATTCCAATCTGTTACTAGAATTCTCGCCTGTTACTAGAATTGAAGATGGTCACTAGAACTCCCTGCTGATACTAACATTCCAACCTGTTACTAGAATTCCTGTCTGTTACTAGAATTCAAATTGGTAACTAGAACTCCCCGCTGTTACTAAAATTCCAACCTGTTACTAGAATTCCTGTCGATTACTAGAATTCACGCCAGTCAATGGGATTCCCGCCTGTCACTAGAACTCCCCGCTGTTACTAACATTCCCGCCTGTTACAAGAATTCCCGCTCTTTACTAGAATTCACCTGTTACTAATTCCGACTAGAACTAGAATTCCCGCTGTTACTAAAATTCCAACCTGTTACTACAATTCCTGTCGATTACTAGAATTCCCGCCAGTCACTGGGATTCCCGCCTGTCACTAGAAAAATTTGTCACTAGAATTCCCGCTGTGTTACTAGAATCCCGCCGTTTGCTGGAGTTCACCTGTTACTAGAATTCCCGGTTGTTACTAGAATTTTCACTCTGTTACTAGAATTCCCGCCTGTTACTAGAATTTTCACCCTGTAACTAGAATTCCCGGCTGTTTCTAGAATTTTCACCCTGTAACTAGAATTCCCGCCTGGTACTGGAATTCCGTCTTGGTCTCCATGGATTGTCAGAGTATCCGATGCACGCAGCATACTGCTTATACTCGGGCTCTCTTTTGTGCAGACGGTGACGGCGATGGTGAATTCGTCAATCGTACCAGTTTTCGTGAAGAATGGATGCAGGTTCGCTATCTTCTATGGCAGCCTGTTCCTTGCTCTAGGTATCCGGCGATCCAGCTCCTCTTTGGCTAAGCCTGACTGGGTTGAGCTGGGCTCGGTATTGAGTTGATTCTTTGTGCGGTTAACAGCGACGAGGTACATGTCTTGTTGTGGTTTAGCTGGACAGATTGACCCCCCGCCAAACTATACCCGGGGTTAATGTGGCCCAGGCCATGTATACCCTGGAGTATATTCTGACCTGGGTATGGGAAGTGGGATGTTCCGCCCCTAGGGCTTGTTGCTAATGCTATTACGTGAAATTATGTCGCAGGTTTGTAACTTTCAGAATTGATATGTGTGTGTGTATTTACGTGTGCTTGTGTGAGTGTGTGTTAATACATATATGGTCACTATAAATAGAAGTATGCGGAATACTTTAAAGGGTGTCAAGCTGAATTGATGATTCATGTTAAAAGAGTAAAATGGCTTTATAAGCTGGCATACGTACGGCAAAAAATGACACGCAGCCCAGAACGGTTATCATAATGTAATCATGCTCTCTGCAATAATGTCACTGGATGTTCTCTGCAATCATAATGTTATCACAATAAACATCATCTTATTGGGGTGCAGTTGGTAAGGAATTTCGCTGATCGAGACACATCATGTTAAATTGAACTTTAACCTTACCATGCTTGTAGGTTAAGATTAATGCAATAATGTTATGTCGTTTTGGTAAATGCTTAAGGTTTGACAAGCCAGTTCCTTGGCATACAACGAGGGCTCACTCTCGCCTCAGCACCATGGCGAGAATGCTGCTTTGTATGGCGTCTTTATCATCAGAATGAAATCCGCTGGTGAATTTGTCTTTTTTTGGGAGTTGACGGTGGTGCACGGAGGTCTCGATCGTTGGAAGTCCATATCAAGGTCATTACGTGATGTTTGATGAACAGGAAACGCGGCAAAGACGAGACCAATAAACTAACAGTTGATCAGCAGTCCCTCAGTTGAGAGGGTTTTATGGTTGCGCGATCTAGCAATCATGCATGCATACGTCCGCCCGTATGACATACATGTATGCACACACATGCACACGCACACATATGCACGCACACACACACGTCCACAAACACACACCCACCCACACGTCCACGTACGTCCGCCCGTATGACATACATGTATGCATGTGTGTATGCGCACACACGCACACGCAAACACATGCTCGCACACACACACGCCCAGACACACGGACATTCACGCACGCGCACACAAACACACACGAACACCCACCGCTCCCACCCTCACACAAACACACACACATGCATTGATGATACATTGTTCACCGCAATCTTTCCATGTCTGTTCGTCTGCTTCCAGGGGATCCAAAACGTTGCTCGCCACAGTCTACGACAGGACAAGGCGTTCATCTTATCTGTGTTAGTTATCCCATGGTCACGTGGGTGATACGTGGTAGTTATCGCTAGGTCACATAGTTGGTATATGGAAAGTTATCGCATGGTCACGTGGGTGATATACGATTTAGTTATCGCATGGTCACGTGGGTGGTACGTTTTAGTTGTCGCATAGGTCACTTGGGCGATTTATGTTAGTTATCACACCGCCATGTGAGTGATATGTGTTAGTTATCGTCACGTGGGTTTGATAATACTTGGTTTTTTATTACCATTTTACTGGCCACGACATTGCTGAAGCCGCATGAACAAATCACCAGAACATCAACAGCACAGAATACGTCGCAGTCGCAACTAGATGAATATTGTTACATCCCCCTTCTTTAGAATGCAAAATTATTATGCACAGCAATGCCTCAAAGTAACACACATCATTATGTAAAGATAGAAGAACATAATTACAATGTACACATATTGTTATATGACAACAACCGAATGTTACTCATACCGAGGAATGTCGTACAATCAGTGAGATCATGGCGTAACATGTGATCATAACGTATCAACTTGTATGTTCATACACAAGTTAAAGCAATGACAAACAAATGTACGATGTCAGAATACGCAACACTACATTTCCGAAATCAGTCTTTTTGGTGCTGTGATGTTGCGTGCGGAACGTCTTGGAGTAGGATTGTCACTGATGGTCACGGATGTTTTGGGTGACGTAGGTGGTGACTGTGTATCTGCAATAGTATTTCGACTGTTTTGTCGCTATTTGTGATATGTGGAGACGACTTATCCCGGTCTGTGACAGGCTCACTTTGCCCCTGTGTGGGTAGGTTTTAGATAAATTTCCTGTGTCTCCGATATCGTGTGCCGTCTGTAGTTTGAACTACGCATGAACGGGGTTCCACTGACTTAGACACTATTGTGGCTGGTCGCCATTCTAGATCCTTAGGTGATTGAAGCATAACTGGCTCTCCAGCTGTTAATGGTGGAAGCTTGCGCGTGTTCCTCTGTCATAGTACTCTTTTTGCATACTTTGCATTTCTTTCAATATCTCCTGTGTAGCTTCATTGCTACTGGTATATTTCCTTGCTATCGACAATGTGTTACGTATGGGTCTGTTGAACAACAATTCTGCTGGTGATGGCAGATTGTTTGCGGTGGGAGAGCACCGATATGCAAGTAAGCCTAGCTCTGGATCGCACTTTGCCATGTCACACTTCGTGATGATTTTTTTTATTGTTTGAACGAATCTTTCTGCGAATCCGTTAGATTGTGCGTATCTCGGACTGGATGTGATGTGTATAAATCCATATTGTGCAGCAAATTTACGGAACTCTGAGCTGCTGTAGCATGTACCATTGTCTGTGTACAATGATGATGGGATACCATGCTCAGAGAAGACACTTTTGAAGTGTGCGATTATGCATTTGCTTGTTTCACTTGAGAGTTTTGCACAATTGGATATCTGCTATAGTAATCACATACCAGGATATAGGTTTGACCTTTGTACTCGATCATCTCCCACGGTGTAGATGGCACTTGTCGTTCCTGCATTGGTTCTGACGGTAGGCTGTTCACGTATGTGTTGCATATTACACATTGGCTTACAATGTCTGCTATGCCTTGTTGATGTTGTGCCAGTAAACACATTTGCGGGCTAGCATGCGTGTTTTCGCGACTCCCTGGTGGCTGAAATTATGTATCTGGTCGAGAATGTTTGCTTGAAGGGATTTAAGGATGAGTACCTGTTGCCCCTTCAGTATAATTCCGTCATCGATGCTCATATATTCTCTCATTGTCCAGTATGGCTTCAAATTCATCGTGAGTTCGGAGCATTTGTTTAGCCAGCCAGTTTTTATGACTTCAGCTAGGTTGGATAGTGTATTGTCCTTTGCTGTTTCGGCTCTCAATTCTTTCAATTTATCATTCTGCCAGTGTGCGATATGTATTGTAGCATCCATGGTGATTTCAGGCTCTTCTCTGTTAGTAACGTGGTAACGAGACAGGAAGTCTGCGAGTACCATATCCGACCCCTTTCTATACTTGGTAGTTATATCATATGGTTGAAGGCGTAACAACATGCGTTGTAGTCGGGGTGGTGCCTGTGACAGATTCTTCAGGTGTATGGCTTCTAAAGGTTTATGGTCGGACTCAACGACCACCTTTGCTCCATATACGTATCACTGCTATCACTGCTAAGCACTCGCACTCAATGTTTGCATACCTCGACTCTGTGTCCGTGAGACTCTTTGATGCAAACGCTATGACTCGCTCTTTTGTAGAATCGGCAGGGTCTGTTTGAAGAAGGGCTGCCCCTAGACAGTGCATGCTCGCATCTACTTGTATTTTGGTTTCGAGCTTGGGGTTGAAATAGTTTAAGGTCGTCGCATTGGCTATGGCCTGCTTAATAGCTGTGAAGGCTTGACCGTGTGTAGGTGTCCAGGCAAATTCAACATCTTTCTTGATAAGGCTTCTGAGTGGAGCTGTGAGGTCGCTCAGGTGTATAAATGGTGCCAAATGCTGTACCATTCCAAGGACGGACTGAAGCTCCTTTTTGTTTTGGGGCTCGGACAAGCTGGTGATCTCTTGCACTCGCTTCGGATCGGGCTTGGCCCCCTGTGCTGTATATGTCGTACCGAAAAAGGATACCTCTGGGACCTTAATAGCACATTTCTCTGCGTTGAACACAAGCCACCAGGCTCTAGCCTTTATCATGAGGTTATGCAAGTTCTGGTCATGATCTGCGTCATCTTCCCCATGAACAATTATCTCGTCCGCCATAGCTATGTATGATGCTCCCGTTACGTGCGTCTAACTTGCTAAACACAGTGGCTTTGGATAAGTTGTGAGTTATCTCTTCTACTGTAGGACTTCTGTGATACGTGCGCTTCAGATTGGCATTAATATCACGTGGATCGAGGCAAATGCGTAGTTTGCCACTTGGCTTTCTTGCATATGCGAGGTTTGATAGCCATTCAGTAGGTTGTCCGGCGGGTACTTTTTGAATGATTTCTTTTTGTTCCATCTCTTCTAGGAATGCTTGAATCTGTCCCTGTAAATGTATGGGACATTTACGTGGTGCTTGCACTACCGGCTGCGCTCCATCCTTCAGCACGAGATGAGCTTTGTCTTTGAATCGTCCTATACCGACAAATCGGTCTGGGTACCGCTGTGTAATGTCATTCGTATCTCTGATGGGTGTTGATGGTGTCTCATGCAACACTGCGACAGAAACACTTGTCTTATCATACTGTATGAGTTGCATGTTGCAGCTGTCTTCCAAGCCTAACAGAATTGGACCATTCGTTTTGCATACAAAAAATCGGATGGTTTTCTCAGGCATGTTGTCTATGTAACACTTTATGTCTGTTGTACCGTAATGGCGGATTCTAGGCCCTCCATATAGAGATATTGTTGATAATGGTCGCGGTGTAAGCAATGGGCACATAGGATCAATTGTACCGTCTTAACAGGTATGCTCTGGATACAGCTGCACGAATCATTTTACTTAGAGGAAGTTTGTTGTTCAGTAGCTGAGGAACTTGTCATTCATAAGATGCCATTTTCTTTATGGCAAAGAATCAAAGAATGATATATTGTTTTGAAAAATGCAACTGGATTATGCACGTGAGGTGGTGAGCTCTGACATCAAGCGACCCCATGTGAACTGGTGACGGTTATTGGCATAAAAAGCTCGTAAGATTCACGACAGGCCGTCCCGCTGACGAAGTGCACGTTAAGATGGCTCGTTAACAATTGTGATCATAATGTCTAAATGTATCAGCACACAAGTTATATGACATGATGGCATCCAAGTAAAATAAGATTACATGACCATGCAAAGCTATAACGGAATAACATATATAAGATATATCAACGAAACTTGAAATGACTTTTTTTTAGTTTTCTCCTATTTAGATACAAGCCAATACATGTCAATTCATACAACTGGTCACACGGCGGAAGAAATTAGCGCGTTTTACGGTGAACAGGTCAGAAATGAAGACATATCCATGGTCCGTGAAGATGATAATTAATATCACTTAGAAGGCACACATGTCATGGAGAAACAGCTCAGCATTGAGCAGCAACGAGAAGAGAACACTGGAGGTATACATATGGGAATGTCAAGGTTGATTTGCATATGATCAGATTAACTGGGCGCAGAAATGATTTCTTATGGACGCGATCGAATTCTTCTGATAGCGATCGAAATAAAACTACTCGGATTGAAACCGTTGTTCTCATTTTAATTTAAATGTGATGTATTCCACGATGGAACTCTATAAAAACTCTTTACTGATCGCAAAGGAATTTTTAAGATTGCAGAAGAATTCTACAGATAGCTATGAAATGCTAGAAATCGTGATATAATTCAAAAGATCAAGATAGAAAGCTACAGATCACAATGGATTCCAATAAATCGGGAAGGAATTCAAAAGATCCCAATCAAAGGTCACGATTCTATGGATCGCATTGGAATGCTTAAGATCCCAATTGAATGCTAAATATAGCGTTAAAGATTACGATAGAATTCTGAAGATCGTGATGGAGTGCGAAATATTTATAACTGTAGCGTGATATTATGGTGGAATTCTAGTGATCGCGATTGGATTCGAATGCTGACATCTTGATTTTCAAAAGAACTTTGTCACTTAGATTTATGATGCACACAAATGGTGTGACACCACTAAGGAAATATATGAACAGCAGCACCATGGTAGAAAAGAAGCTCTGGCGAAGTTCAGGCGTCACTGCCGAGCTGGACTTTCTCGCCCTCCGGAGTGGTTCTCCTTCTTGGTTGATACGACGGTAGCTATTGATTATCTTTTAATTAATCATCTATCACCATTTTTGGACAAGGCATACAGAGATCTTTATGTGGTGCTGTCGTCGGCAGTAGTAATAAGACGTGTCTTATTACTACTGTCGGCAAGCAGGAAAGGTTTCAATTTGAGGCAAATGACATAAGAACGAATTTGGAAGTAACTGGATGTGGACCATAGGGATTGATATTTATTATCAACAAATTAAATAAATTCGAAATAAATTCGATGGCCATCAAAATGGATTCAAATACTATCTAAATGTGAAACTGAACATGATCAATACGATAAAAATCGATGAATAATTGATCGCAATCTTAGGTGTCAGCGAACGCATTGAACCCAAGATATTTCATTTTGATGCTATCGTTATAATTATGTTGCGACCGCGAGACATCAGGTAGACTCAAAGCTACATTTGTGTTTTAACTTCCTCTAGCCACCGTGAGATAGAACAGCGTGCGTTTTACGGGTGTGGCCTGAAGCAGGCAGGAGGTGATAATGCTGCTTGTGATACCGGGATACGTTTGATAACTCGAGGGACATTTCGCTTACAATTGTCGCAAATGTCCACAACACAGAATAAAATAAATGAACGTTATGATGTCGTGCAACACACCAGAACAGTAGTTCCAGCTCATGGAGCGCTCGAGGTAAAGATCGGCGGCAAGGACAAAGACAGCAAGATCGTCAAACTTTAAATGACCAACACTTCACGTCTATTCGTTTCTACGTTCGAGTGGTGCTGTAATAGAGACAGATGGCTCCTACTCGCCCCGATGACAGTGTATCACACAGCTTACAATTAACTCTTCGTGTGCTAACCGTTTGTGTAGTAACTCTATTGCTTGGGTTAACAAGGAGTCTCCCCTGGCCCAGAGAGGTTTTGAACTTTACATGTCAGGCTGATACCTACATATGAATTTGGAAAGCTGCACTAGGAATCTCAGAGCTGCATGAATTAGTCACATACCCCTCAGATTCCTACACGACCTAAACACCCTACGTGAGTCATACTGAGGATTCAATGATGCATAGAGTTAATTTGACTGGATGCCACCACACAAGGAGGTGTTTCCCACACTCTAGCTAGTGTTGTCATCAACATCAGCGTTAACTCTAGCACGTGTTGACCGAAACACCAGCTTTAAAAAAACTCTAGCAGGTGTTGTTTTTAACAGCAATGTTAACTGTAGCACGTATTGACTGAAACACAAATGATACCTCTAGCATGTGTTGGTTCAAACACCAATGTTAACTCTGACATGTGTTGGGTCAAACACCTATGTTAACTCTGGCATGTGTTGGGTCAAACACCTATGTTAACTCTGGCAGTGCACGTTGTCAACTCTGATGTACAAAAATAAAGGGAAGGATTAAAAGTGGAAGGACCGCAGTGCATGTTGAACGAGGAGCATTACTCATGAAGGATGACCACCCAGTGGTCTGTGCATCACGAAATGCTACAATGGACTAACGGAAAGGGAATATTAGAACTCGGACGTGAAGCCATGCTTTTAACAGTAGGATCGAGGTCAACAGCAAGTCAATGTTCATGCTTGTTGCAAACCTTAAGGTGTACGGCAACCTAATACTCAGCTGCCCTACTCGTCAGCAGAAAATGAGGTCTGTTGAAGTGTACGCCAAAGGTCGCTTACAATCCAGCACGCTGATTTAATGTCAGTGACACAATGTCACGAGCGTCATTCCCTCAATGACAAATCCCATGTGATATACCGAAGAAGAAGATCTCTTTGTTAAAGATGCGCCCTTAAACAAAGCAAGGATGGAAATTCACTACTATATCACCCGAGGAACAAAGTCAAAACTCCACGGAAAGTAGCATTGTTCGATACAATTTAAAAACGTCAATCACAAATAATTTCGTTATTCAATGTTATGCGACGTCTAAGACATAAAAAGAATATCCCACACATTATCGTCGCCCAATCATTGACCTCATTAATCACGTGACATATAGTATACTGTCAAATGAGACCATGAATCACGTGACATATAGTATACCGACTAATGACACCATGAATCATATAATCTATTGTGTACCGAGAAATGGCACCATGAATCTCGTGACATATGGTATACAGACAAATGAAACTACCGATCACGTGACATTTAGTACTTTATATAATTACACCATGAGCCTTGTGCCTAGGTACTTATTGTTATCCCGCTAACATTCCATGTGGAGGGCACAGGCTAATTGAATGAAGTTGTTCTACTCGAGTGATAATCGTATGTATCCAGATACAGAAATAGGTGAAACAAAGTTATATTCAAATCATTGCTTGCAGTTGCTCATCTTGTATTTGGTCAGTGTGGATTTGGTTGTCATTCATATGTAAGGCATCCATCTATTTTATAATTAATATGCGCAAGTGCCTTTGAACCGTATTCTCGCAAAGCATTTTCACCTTAATTGATTTTCAAATTGATCAAAACCACACATTATGTTAATTTTATTATGAAAGCAACCCCTATGTAAATCACTTTCTCTATATATCCCAGTCAGACACGTGTCAAAGATTCAGTCAACCACATTGCAACACCAGATAATGTGTCAAAAGCCGCCAATGGTAATCCTCTGTGTTTGAATGTGTTAAAGTCTCCCATAACTCCCGCCATGTCGATGTAATATTTCAACATGAAAGCCTTATGGCTTCAGTCGTTATAAACTCTTTGAACTTATCACCCAATGTCCAGCGCCACCTACCGAATGACAATTAACAAAGTATTAAAGGCTGTTCTTGACTTGAGCGATGAGAGTAATAGGCAAATCAAAGGTCACACTGCAAAATCTGTCTCCTTACTTTACCCAATGCTAATACCAGGTCCCTTTGGCATAGTCAGTAATATATAAACACTCGTTAGACTAACCTTAGCCAGCACTAGCAAGGCACTGAATTCGATACCCGACAAGCCCTTTTGTTTTCTCGATGTTGCTTAAATAGAATTAAGAATGCCAGGGAGGACAAGCATTCGCTCCGAATTAACACTAGTACCTGACGAGGTGTTCCGTGTTAAATTGTTTTCCCTACCAATGTGATGAATTCAATTCGACTGCCACAGGGTTGCTTGTCGACTGGCATGGTAACATCACATTCAAACTAGCTAACTATTCACTTTCCAGACTTTGCAGACACGATAAATTTCACTTGGTAAAACTTCATTAGAGTTACTCATTCGACATAGGGTCACATGTTTGCAAAGCAAAGATGAAGTTTTGCAAGATTTCTTCAAATATATGGTACATTTGAATCCCTTATTATATAAAAGATTACCACTGCAATGCGTGGGAAAGTATCATCAAGTGCAATATGGTAATTCCTATCGACACATACCTGCATCATTACAGTCTGATACAATCACTCAAGGTGTTAATTAATGCTAGATTAGACTAATTTTTGGAACAATTTAGCAAGGTGGGCACACTTTTGGGCAAGCTATGTAATCCTACAACCAGATCTTTATTAAACAACGCTTGCTATTATCACCACTTGCAGAAAACTTCGCGAATGAAGCTAAAATAATGACCATCATATGACAAGGGTATTAAGTAGATACAGCTCGCATTTGACAAGGGCATTAAGTAGATACATCTCTCCTTTGACAAGAACATTAAGTAGATACAGCTCTCCTTTGACAAGGCATTAAGTAGATACATCTCTCCTTTGACAAGGGCATTAAGTGGATACAGCTCTCCTTTGACAAAGGCAGTACGTAGATACAGGTCTCCTATTGTCACTCAGTTAATAATTAATTTCTAAAAGAAACAATAAGACGACGAGCAGCCAGTCATCTGAGCCGATACTCCATACATCTAGTGCTGTCCTTAGATGAAGATTTTACTCTGTGGTTAGAACACTACAACTCCTCCGTTTATTCCTCCCCCAAAACATGAATACGGATATCCTGCAGCAATAATAATGGACAATGTCTTTCACACATTAGAAACAACTCCCAAAAATCATGCCAGAATATTTTTTATGCTGATGATGCAATAGGCTGGGTACCAATTAATCTCACACATCAACCGTAAGAAAAAGCTTCTCTGAGTACATGAAGGCATTTGATTTATCCTCTTTCATTGACATAATCCATTCCGGCGACTCGCTGTCAGCGAGCTGTTTGTCTCAAGGGGAAGAGTCGTTAATCCTGACATGTCACCTGATCACATTCGGGAATGATAAATCGCATGATCCATAAATTCTGTACATAATTTATAGAGAGATCAGTAAATTAGGCGCACAAACTGTGATGCATGCTTTATTGCAAAAATGCAATAAGTATATCGGTTGATATGTTTGAGAAAGATTGTTGTTGCTGCTCATTGAATTTAGGTTCATACGCTATTAATGCTTGAATCAAATGTCAGGTGACCGAGGCAAAACAGAACGTAAATTAAAAATCGTATTAGCTCGAAGGCTAGACAGGCAATAATTGTTCATCTATGAAACATACAAATGAATGACGTCAGTTCATTGACTGTGCATATTTGAACGACTGAGAATTGGTTCCAAATATTCAGAATGGGTGAGATGTTGCAAACAGCAGTGTTTGCTAATAAATAGTGGAAACTGCATCGAAAGCAACAAAGCAGGTAGTTCAAATGTTCCCAAATAGGCAATGTAGTTATTTATGGCATGGTTAATGTGTAACACAATAAGACACAATAAACGGTCACCAGTCCCCAGTTGTAATCAGGGGTTACCCAGCTAGGATTTCATTAGACCAGTCACCGAATGAATGTAGTAATTACACCTAACGTTCACGTTACCCGAGAAAGCCGAAATGTCGTGACATGCCAAGTCAAGTTACGTGGTTAACAAAGGATAAAATTTGTGTTGTTTTGAGTAATTCTGTTTGTTATTAAGACGTTCACACCATACCATAACAGAGGATGACCTTCATTACCGGCAGGATATTGCCAAACTTGTTGCCAACAAGACACCAGTACACGCATGTTGCCGACCAGACACGAGGACGCACTTGTTGCTGACCAGACATAATGACACACTTGTTGCTGACCAGACACGCGGACGCTCTTGTTGCTGACCAGACACGAGGTCGCACTTGTTGCTGACCAGACACGAGGTCGCACTTGTTGCGGACCAGACACGAGGTCGCACATGTTGCCTGACCAAACACGAGGTCGCACTTGTTGCTGACCAGATACCAGGACAAACTTGGTGCTCACTAATATGTCAATCATATGCTAATGCTGCTCAGTATTGAGGTCATATTGTATATGATATAAGGTCATATTGTTTAATATCACTGATGGCGTCGATACAAGTGATGTCCATTTTGACTGAGTATAGAGTTACAACTCGTCTTTTGATCGCGTTTTCCGCAAGAACCTCTATCCGTCAACACAGATAAATGCCGGAATGCACCACCTGCCTGCCCGAATGGCATGGTAACCAGTAAGTGTCATGGCAACCGAGCAAATGTTTTCTTTCATGTCATGGCGATTCCAAGCTTCCATCCTCGATCAGAATAATGTCAAAATCAGCGTTCCACCCTTGCCGACCCACGAGTTGGTGGGTTGGCCTTAATCATGACCTTAATCTTAATATATTTCAAACTTACATCATAACCACTTCCTTCCAACCAACAATTGTATAACGCTGTATTTGTTGGAGCAAACGAGCGGTAATGTTACCAGGAGAACGCCGGCAACTCCTGATGGTGTCACCATGGTCTGCAACTCACGACGGCTTACCGAGATGAGAAATGATATTTTGAAATGCTGCAGGGTTTTCTGTGGGGCATGGTGTAAAGCCTACTGCCGGTAATTGTGTATTGTGTTATGTAGAAATTGAGAATGCCAGAAAAGACGGAATGGCTGTCATCCGCGTGGCCCACAGCTCAATAGATCAGTTCAATGCAGCAATGCCCCTTGATAGGCGGAAAGTCTGCGACCAACACGGTTTACGACATTAGCCATTGTAATATGCTCAAATAAATTCTTCACGTCATATTTGCATGAGATACTATCCCATAGGGTGTGACTCGTGTCATCAACTTGCTTTATTGTTATATATTGGCTTCGAAATCTGCCATCATTGGTCTCAATTACGTTATTCCTGTCATTACAGGATACCCAATTGGTCGCCTGTGGATCATAACGGTCACTATACGGTTAATACATACACAGATTACTTCCACAGCGTGTCTCTCTTATCGCATCACAGATGGCGCGGCGTTCAGCGAACAATTTCGATCACAGCAAAAAGATATGAACATGTTTGCGTAATATCGTCGATGAAGGCCTGCCTTGTTACCTTGTTTATTTCACTGAGTTCTTAGCTCTGTGAAGGCCGTGTTTTTTCTTGTGCAACAAACTAACCAACCATACACATAATATTACTAATTATTATTCCATTAACCATCCCGGCTAGGACACATCAAATCCTGGAGTAATAAGTCGTATCATCATCTACATGTGTGGGTAACTTAATGATACATAATGTCTTCAGCGATGTTCAAACATTGACAGCAAGCAATGTTCTTGATAACTATTGATCTAAATGCCAGTAAGTTAACATTGTTTATACTGTTGTTTAAAATATTAATCAGTACAAGTGTTGTTTGGCTTTTGATGTTCGTTGAAAAGGTGCTTGCATTGATAATTGAACCAAAGAGTTTATAGCGCTCACTCAAGCCTCAGCCCGAGAAAAAAATGTGAAGACGCCACCTGTTCGGCGCCGTGCGTTGCATTGTCATATCGTCCCTTAAAACCACCACGTGGAATTCTTATTAATTCTCAGCCGCGGAAACCTCGACCAATCAGATGACTCCATGTTTTTGATAGACGCCGACCCCGAGACGTCGGATTTTATTGATTTCACAGAATCGTCGCCTGGTGAAGGCGTTGTTTATTATGTAATTTCATAATCTCTACCAAGCTTAAACTCTATGCAGAAGATTTTCACAAACCAACAATTTTTACCCCCGGCCAGTTCCCTTGCTCTGAGAGATTGTTAAGAATTTAATATCACCATCTGCAGCGCGGACATTAATGATCGAGAATAGTAAACGGCGCGGACGCTGTCAGACGCGAACTGCTTTCGATAGGTCTATCTGGGCAATTTATCAAGGTGACATTTATTTCATATTGTAGTTGTTATTTTCAATATTTTTAAGCCTGTGTCCGACATGTTTTGGCAGCAAAAAGGCACTGGCAAACGACATTTTTCCCGCTCGCATCCATCGCATTGACGTCAGCCCAGTATTCCTATGTGCTTTTGATTATATAGCGCCACCTAACGATTGCAGTGTATTATAATCAGCGAAGCAATCACCACAGAGCCAGTCGAAGTGAACCCTCTCTGCAAAGCTATACACTCGTTGTTTTATCTAGCTGTCGAAGAAAAACTCATCAGAAGTACCCGACCACTTGCAGCTTCTCATATTTCGTAATTTATTTCAGGCAGTCAAACAATTGCCTTGGTTTCCTTTCAAACATATGTAGTCCGTTTCCATCATGCGATAACACGAGATTAATTATAGTAACCTGTTAAGTGGACACGCTTGAACCAAACAATTACCAACATGTTGTATTAATTGGTGGAGAGGCTTCATCTTTGGCGCTACTGTGTGCCATGCTAAATTAATAAGCGAATCTTACGGAAGCTAACTCTACAACATTGAGTTTGGAGGCCGAAATGTACCTAGTAGATATATGTACTGAACAACACTAACACAAAATACGCGGAGCAGCAATGTATATTATTTAGTTTCTATCATGTGCATATATGGCCATATTGATTTGCACTTACCAACAGGAACAGATTAATGACATCGTAGTTGGAACTTGCTGCTGAGAAGCTGTTGATAACTGTAGTGGCGGTATGGATTGGTGGCCTGCCCCTCCATAATGATAATTGATGGCGTTATATGACGTCATAGCTCTGTCATTTTGATCGATCTACATTAATGCCCTAATCTGTTCTGTCACACTATAGCTAGGATTCATTGCCTCGGTCAGAGTTCAGAAATCCTATCCCGTCAATGACAGAATGTGGAGAATGATTGATAAGTCGCTGCACAAGCCACGTGTTGATTGTTGAATAGGCTTTGATGATAGATGTAACAGTGATGACGATGATGGTAGCAAGACCAAGCTATATCGACCATCTTCATCGCGGAGGTCATTCGCATCAACGTCACCTGCTCACGAATGAGCATCCTCAAACTCAACAATGAGGTTTCTTTGTGACTACGTTGTTTAAGGTAAGTTGAGTAAAGATGCTGAGAACACTCGACAGCTCGCAGCCACACCTGTATGCGTTGATTAGGTTGAATTTGGCAGCACACACTGGTACCTAGGATACTTGTTGATACTTACCCATTTCATTAACGAGATAGCATTGTCATTGTGTATTCATTACGGGACATTATGTTGAATTAAGTCATTGAATTGTTAACGCCTAGAACGTGTAGCGTAAGCTCTCATCGTAAACTAGGTGTTGAGGCTTGGGACAAAAACAGTACCTTGACTTACAAAATTAACATGGGGCTTGATATGTTGCTTAAAGAAAATGGTGGTTTATCAGATTGATGAGTAATGAACTGACAAATGAACTGTATCTAAGAGGATGTATGCAGGCCATGAGTTAAGTCAGGTGTAAGGCTGAAACCGAACCCGTCGCGTCGCTATAAGCTGAGAATACTCTAATAACTATACAATAATGCAATGGACCGATCAATGCACGGACTACCTGTATTCGATGATATTATGTTCAGAACCTTAAGCAATATAAGCAGTAAATGCTTATCGGTGTAATGAATGAATAAAACTAAAATGCATTTTTGTCACGCAATTCAGCCACTGCTTTGATTCCATATCAATAGGTTCGCCCAATTATTCTATTATTATATCGTATAAGGTTTATGAAAGTATTGCATTTCAAAATCATAGCATGATTATCCGAAGAAACCTTATAAAGAGTTTTAAAGACTTTATGTATAGTTTCATCGCATTAATGTAACGCGCTGTCTATATACTGGACAATGGTCAGCACGGGTGTAGGTGTAGGTAATGATGCTGTTAATGATACCTGTTGTTATTTAGGTGTAAATAATGATGCTAATATAGAAAACTGTTGCTATTTAAGTGTAGGTAATGATGAGAACTGTTAATGAGAAAATGTTGTTATTTAGGTGTAAATAATGATGCTAATATGTTGTTATGAAAACTGTTGCTATTAAGTGTAGGTGTAGGTAATGATGCTGTTAATGATACCTGTTGTTATTTAGGTGTAAATAATGATGCTAATATAGAAAACAGTTGCTATTAAGTGTAGGTAATGATGCTGTTAATGAGAACCTGTTGTTATTTAGGTGTAAATAATGATGCTAATATA
>CM067352.1:9658872-9717857 GCA_034190875.2 Urechis unicinctus | reverse complement strand
CACGAGGACGCTCTTGTTGCTGACCAGACACGAGGTCGCACTTGTTGCTGACCAGACACGAGGTCGCACTTGTTGCTGACCAGACACGAGGTCGCACTTGTTGCTGACCAGACACGAGGTCGCACTTGTTGCTGACCAGACACGAGGTCGCACTTGTTGCTGACCAGATACCAGGACAAACTTGGTGCTCACTAATATGTCAATCATATGCTAATGCTGCTCAGTATTGAGGTCATATATAAGGTTAATATCACTGATGGCGTCGATACAAGCGATGCCCATTTTGACTGAGTATTGAGTTACAACTCGTCTTTTGATCGCGTTTTCCGCAAGAACCTCTATCCGTCAACACAGATAAATGCCGGAATGCACCACCTGCCTGAACCAATGGCATGGTAACCAGTAAGTGTCATGGCAACCGAGCAAATGTTTTCTTTCATGTCATGGCGATTCCAAGCTTCCATCCTCGATCAGAATAATGTCAAAATCAGCGTTCCACCCTTGCGGACCCACGAGTTGGTGGGTTGGCCTTAATCATGACCTTAATCTTAATATATTTCAAACTTACATCATAACCACTTCCTTCCAACCAACAATTGTATAACGCTGTATTTGTTGGAGCAAACGAGCGGTAATGTTACCAGGAGAACGCCGGCAACTCCTGATGGTGTCACCATGGTCTGCAACTCACGACGGCTTACCGAGATGAGAATGATATTTTTGAAATGCTGCAGGGTTTTCTGTGGGGCATGTGTAAAGCCTACTGCCGGTAATTGTGTATTGTGTTATGTAGAAATTGAGAATGCCAGAAAAGTCGGAATGGCTGTCATCCGCGTGGCCCACAGCTCAATAGATCAGTTCAATGCAGCAATGCCCATTGATAGGCGGTAAGTCTGCGACCAACACGGTTTACGACATAAGCCATTGTAATATGCTCAAATAAATTCTTCACGTCATATTTGCATGAGATACTATCCCATAGGGTGTGACTCGTGTCATCAACTTGCTTTATTGTTATATATTGGCTTCGAAATCTGCCATCATTGGTCTCAATTACGTTATTCCTGTCATTACAGGATACCCAATTGGTCGCCTGTGGATCATAACGGTCACTATACGGTTAATAAATACACAGATTACTTCCACAGCGTGTCTCTCTTATCGCATCACAGATGGCGCGGCGTTTTGCGAATAATTTCGATCACAGCAAATAGATATGAATATGTTTGCGTAATATCGTCGATGAAGGCCTGCCTTGTTACCTTGTTTATTTCACTGAGTTCTTAGCTCTGTGAAGGCCGTGTTTTTCTTGTGCAACAAACTAACCAACCATACACATAATATTACTAATTATTCCATTAACCATCCCGGCTAGGACACATCAAATCCTGGAGTAATAAGTCGTATCATCATCTACAGGTGTGGGTAACTTAATGATACATAATGTCTTCAGCGATGTTCAAACATTGACAGCAAGCAATGTTCTTGATATCTATTGATCTAAATGCCAGTAAGTTAACATTGTTTATACTGTTGTTTAAAGTATTAATCAGTTCAAGTGTTGTTTGGCTTTTGATGTTCGTTGAAAAGGTGCTTGCATTGATAATTGAACCAAAGAGTTTATAGCGCTCACTCAAGCCTCAGCCCGAGAAAAAAATGTGAAGACGCCACCTGTTCGGCGCCGTGCGTTGCATTGTCATATCGTCCCTTAAAACCACGTGGAATTCTCTTATTAATTCTCAGCCGCGGAAACCTCGACCAATCAGATGACTCCATGTCTTTGATAGACGCCGACCCCGAGACGTCGGATTTTATTGATGTCACAGAATCGTCACCTGGTGAAGGCGTTGTTTATTATGTAATTTCATAATCTCTACCAAGCTTAAACTCTATGCAGAAGATTTTCACAAACCAACAATTTTTACCCCCGGCCAGTTCCCTTGCTCTGAGAGATTGTTAAGAATTTAATATCACCATCTGCAGCGCGGACATTAATGATCGAGAATAGTAAACGGCGCGGACGCTGTCAGACGCGAACTGCTTTCGATAGGTCTATCTGGGCAATTTATCAAGGTGACATTTATTTCATATTGTAGTTGTTATTTTCAATATTTTTAAGCCTGTGTCCGACATGTTTTGGCAGCAAAAAGGCACTGGCAAACGACATTTTCCCGCTCGCATCCATCGCATTGACGTCAGCCCAGTATTCCTATGTGCTTTTGATTATATAGCGCCACCTAACGATTGCAGTGTATTATAATCATCAGCGAAGCAATCACCACAGAGCCAGTCGAAGTGAACCCTCTCTGCAAAGCTATACACTCGTTGTTTTATCTAGCTGTCGAAGAAAAACTCATCAGAAGTACCCGACCACTTGCAGCTTCTCATATTTCGTAATTTATTTCAGGCAGTCAAACAATTGCCTTGGTTTCCTTTCAAACATATGTAGTCCGTTTCCATCATGCGATAACACGAGATTAATTATAGTAACCTGTTAAGTGGACACGCTTGAACCAAACAATTACCAACATGTTGTTTTAATTGGTGGAGAGGCTTCATCTTTGGCGCTACTGTGTGCCATGCTAAATTAATAAGCGAATCTTACGGAAGCTAACTCTACAACATTGAGTTTGGAGGCCGAAATGTACCTAGTAGATATATGTACTGAACAACACTAACACAAAATACGCGGAGCAGCAATGTATATTATTTAGTTTCTATCATGTGCATATATGGCCATATTGATTTGCACTTACCAACAGGAACAGATTATTAATGACATCGTAGTTGGAACTTGCTGCTGAGAAGCTGTTGATAACTGTAGTGGCGGTATGGATTGGTGGCCTGCCCCTCCATAATGATAATTGATGGCGTTATGTGACGTCATAGCTCTGTCATTTTGATCGATCTACATTAATGCCCTAATCTGTTCTGTCACACTATAGCTAGGATTCATTGCCTCGGTCAGAGTTCAGAAATCCTATCCCGTCAATGACAGAATGTGGAGAATGATTGATAAGTCGCTGCACAAGCCACGTGTTGATTGTTGAATAGGCTTTGATGATAGATGTAACAGTGATGACGATGATGGTAGCAAGACCAAGCTATATCGACCATCTTCATCGCGGAGGTCATTCGCATCAACGTCACCTGCTCACGAATGAGCATCCTCAAACTCCAACAATGAGGTTTCTTTGTGACTACGTTGTTTAAGGTAAGTTGAGTAAAGATGCTTAGAAACACTCGACAGCCCGCAGCCACACCTGTATGCGTTGATTAGGTTGCATTTGGCAGCACACACTGGTACCTAGGATACTTGTTGATACTCACCAATTTCATTAACGACATAGCATTGTCATTGTGTATTCATTAGGGGACATTATGTTGAATTAAGTCATTGAATTGTTAACGCCTAGAACGTGTAGCGTAAGCTCTCATCGTAAACTAGGTGTTGAGGCTTGGGACAAAAACAGTACCTTGACTTACAAAATTAACATGGGGCTTGATATGTTGCTTAAAGAAAATGGTGGTTTATCAGATTGATGAGTAATGAACTGACAAATGAACTGTATCTAAGAGGATGTATGCAGGCCATGAGTTAAGTCAGGTGTAAGGCTGAAACCGAACCCGTCGCGTCGCTATAAGCTGAGAATACTCTAATAACTATACAATAATGCAATGGACCGATCAATGCACGGACTACCTGTATTCGATGATATTATGTTCAGAACCTTAAGCAATATAAGCAGTAAATGCTTATCGGTGTAATGAATAAAACTAAAATGCATTTTTGTCACGCAATTCAGCCACTGCTTTGATTCCATATCAATAGGTTCGCCCAATTATTCTATTATTATATCGTATAAGGTTTATGAAAGTATTGCATTTCAAAATCATAGCATGATTATCCGAAGAAACCTTGTAAAGAGTTTTAAAGACTTTATGTATAGTTTCATCGCATTAATGTAACGCGCTGTCTATATACTGGACAATGGTCAGCACGGGTGTAGGTGTAGGTAATGATGCTGTTAATGATACCTGTTGTTATTTAGGTGTAAATAATGATGCTAATATAGAAAACTGTTGCTATTTAAGTGTAGGTAATGATGCTGTTAATGAGACCTGTTGTTATTTAGGTGTAAATAATGATGCTAATATAGAAAACTGTTGCTATTTAAGTGTAGGTAATGATGCTGTTAATGAGACCTGTTGTTATTTAGGTGTAAATAATGCTAATGCTAATGTATAGAAATGAGACCTGTTGTTATTTAGCTAATGATGCTAATATAGAAAACTGTTGCTATTTAAGTGTAGGTAATGGTGCTGTTGTAGGTTATGATGCTGTTAATGAGAACTGTTGTTATTTAGGTGTAAATAATGATGCTAATATAGAAAACTGTTGCTATTAAGTGTAGGTTATGATGCTGTTAATGAGAACTGTTGTTATTTAGGTGTAAATAATGATGCTAATATAGAAAACTGTTGCTATTTAAGTGTATAGAAAACTGTTGCTATTTAAGTGTAGGTAATGATGCTGTTAATGAGACCTGTTGTTATTTAGGTGTAAATAATGATGCTAATATAGAAAACTGTTGCTATTTAAGTGTAGGTAATGATGCTGTTAATGTTTAATGGCTTAATAAAGACACGGCACACATGATGCAGGACGCCAGTGATAAATCGCACATTTGTTCTATTCACAGCATATTTAGGCTGAAGGTTGCTTTTCAGATGGCGCCCTATGACCTAGTAAGTTTAGACACCGGTAGGAATATAATGCCTGGTGGAGGCTCAACCACGTTCAGCAACGCGTCTCACACGATTCAGGTAATAAGTCACTCGCTCGACATATCCCTTCAAGTTTTTGTTCCATTGAACAAAGGTTCGGTGGGGTCTGCATTCTAAGCCTTTTGCTCTATCTATTTTATGGTGAGTCTTACACTCCAAACGCGTTCTTGTTTCATGCGAATATTCGTTTGCCATATAATAATTATATATCGGAATATGCACACTCAACTGTCGCCAGATCTAATCACATACATAAATATATTTATCCGCGAAATATGAAAAGAGAGTTTTGTCGTTCCTTATGACAACTTCATTGTTGGGGCAAACCGCTGATATATGCGCAACATAAGCACTGGTTAAAATTTCTTTTCAATTGATTCGTTGATGAGTGGCAATTACCGGACGTACTCGCAGGCTATTGATGACGGCTGTATCAAGCAAAATGTAAATCTGCAACTTAACCATACATCACTATATATCGTGAAATCAATGTTCTGCGAAATATTTTAACGAGACCGAATGTTCCGTACAGTCCTCTCGATTAAATTAACGTGCGAAATATTGGCGCTTTAACTATTCTATGCATGCTTTAGAAAGCCTTAATTGAATTGTATTGCGCTAATGTCTATTCTATTCTAAGGGCTCCAGAATATATATGAGAGGCATATGTCATCAATTAAACTGCAAATGACCAATAAAATGTTAGCGCCATTAGTATACCACATTGTCGAAATACGTGCTTTAATCTGCATTTACGTGAAGGACACGTGACAATTTGATGCTTAGATGTGCTGTTGTCAAAGTTCTTTAAGTTTCAATTTCGCAGAACTTATTCCCATTTATCCCATTCATGATAACTTCGTATGATCTTGATTTCAGTGTATGGTAAAGTGTCTTTTTGCAGCACAAATGAATAACTTCATAACGGTCCAGGTATATCACACGCACAACTGTTAAAACGGCGCGGATCAATCGATACCACAGCATTGGATATGCTATCAGTGACATTACGGCCTGGTTTATACCGCCCAATCTCGATAGGATGTCACTTCCATCCCCATATGAATGCCCATCTACACAATCGAATATATAATGACTTAAATTAACCCTTCAAATTCAATATATGCATCTTTCTCAAAAGGCTGTAAGTTTCCAATAAAGCTGTTTATTACTCCTATTCGGTAGCAATTATCTACTGCAAGCACACACACAAGTAAAGCCGCCCATTGCTCATTCTCCTGAGTTATTCCACTGCGTGTGTAATGCTTCCTCTCAGATAATCACATTCTAAGGAATACGATCCCATGTCTAGCCTATAGACAGATCGTATTCCATTAATCTATCCGCGGTGGTTGTTAATAACATGGCGCGTTCACCTTGTATGGCTGCATGGGGATGGCTGCCAAATACCGGAACAAATGAAATCTACTAGAAGATTGCTTGTTTAATTGGATTACCATGGCGATATCAACTCGTCTTGAATCGAGGCCACTGCAGGGCATGATTGTCAATGCAGCCTTTATTTTACAAACCATGCATGGTACGATATGCAGTAATGGACAATCCGCTAGGCGAGCGGCTCGGTATTCATATGCAATCTCTCTCATATTATCAATAAGATCGCACCTGGGCGACCACAATGTGGGCGAATATTACATTCTTCTTACAATAATTCATTTAACGTGGAGGTGTCCATGAACTTCACCAATTTAATCTAAAACACAAAAATGGATGAATATATGACTCACAGAAGAATAAGTGTGAGCTTGTGATGACTCCATGTCACGGTTGCCATTGCTTTATTATGGGGGGGGGGGGTCGTCAATTTTGATTGCACACATTGGATTCGCTCTTCATTGAGCACAGCATTAAATGTATGTGATGGTTTTAATTGGGTCTAGAGGGCATCGATCTAACTGCTGATTAAAGCACGTTCTGGTTCATCTTTGTTTGCTATTGTAAACGAATAACAGACTACAAAAGTTCAGATTTAATTAAAACAACTTGCAAAGTATTCCGGAACAATTCTGTTAAGTCATGTGATTATGCTCGAGGGATATGATACGTGTTCTAAAATGGGTTCATTTTGTTCTGGCAATCAATACTTTTGAGCGTGTTACTTGGGCTGATTGTAAGGTTTTTAAAGTGAAACTCCTTGCACATACTGTATCATGGTTTATACTTTTCTTAATCTAATATTAACAAACCCACATGGGCATAAAGGTTGCGTGACCGCACCGTTTGGTTGATTTAAACTCATAGCCATAAACTCATCGCATAATATATATATATATATATATATATATATATATATATATATATATATATATATATATATATATATATATATATATATATATATATATATATATATACTGTACATCACGTGTATTTCCATTCAGATACTAGAGTTGAAAATTCATCAGCATGATCTTTGATTGAGTAAACAAATTAAAAGATGACATTATTTATGTCTGCGCTAAACGTTGTGATTTATCAACAGAATGATCCCTGAGTGTCCGATAAGGGGTTGAACAGCCTCTTTGATATGCTATTACTCCCGCATACGCCAACCCATATTAACTGTGTCAGTAATCATAATTTGTAAGTCTATAAGCGATATGCTAAGCCTTACAAAATACAAATATTCGCGCCAGTACTTTTGCTCTTTTCATACACGCCTAATCACACTTATTTACTTCAGTTGTCGTTGAGCATGGTATATCTTCATGTTAATAACAGGAAAAAAATATGTGAGTAGTCGTAATGTCAAATGATTCAGTTTAAACAATTTACACAAAAAACACGGAATAAAATGTTCTGTGAGTTACCATTGACAAGTTGATGTTGCATCGATGTTTTCTCCAGTCAAACTAATATGCAATAATTGTGAATTCTATATAAGGGATCTTGAGACACAAATAGGAATTTTCGATGTTTGTTCTACGTATAGAAGGACTTGAAAAAGTGTTCTCTAGAAGGACAGAACAGTAAAATAAATATGCATTACATTAAATTACTGCCTATATAAACAACTCAATTAAGTGTATTTGTGCTCTGTAAAATAATTAGGATACAATATGATTGTAATGGAAATCTGTTCAAGCTTTGTTTCACCGGAAATTTAAACAAATTTTTCAAAAAGGCATGGTATCTCTGAATGTCTTGATAGCTACTGTAATTGTTCATTATTTATGTTGATTTGGTTGTTTTGCAGAAGACTGACTAACAGCTCTGGAACAATTGAATAGATTAATTCAATTATCTCCTCCGTCATGTCATGTCTCTAACACTGACAAATATCGCGGTCAACACGAACGTGTTTATTGGAAACGATGGTCAGTCCTAGTCCGCTTTTTTAAAAAAAGGTTTTTTAATGTCTTGCAAACTTTGTGTTCAAAAAGTAAATGTATTACGCAATCATTTCGAAAAGCTACCATTTATATAACTACCTTTTATGGTCTTTTCAATTACGGTCATGGTACAATGCAGTTTATGCGAAGTAGAAAGATTACTGGATTGATACTTTTGTTTGGTTATATGCATATTCCTCTTCAACATATAAGTAAAAGTTTTAAAGACAGCTGCTTACACAGGGTACATCTTTAATGTGAATCATTAATGTATATATCGTATATACATTCAGCAGCCAAGCACTTACGTAGTTGGTAGAGGAGTATTATTCTGTGCCAATTACCATTGCTGGATTCCCGAGTAAGACGACCCAATGTTTAATCTATGGATATATCGCATTTACTTATTTGTCCGCGTTGCTAGCTATTAATACGACTTAAATCTTCGGGATCGTTGCTTGTGCGACTAGATTATGAGTGCTGTACCCAACATTTCTAAGCACCGGCTTCAACAATCAGTGGTTTATAAGTGCTGCACATGATTATGGTTGTTTATTCCGATAAGTAGCCAATACATATTATAAATAATCTGCTGGCGACAGCAGCAATTATGAAATGTTAAGGTAATGATAGATAATCGTGTTAATGCAATAAACAGTGTGCTACATGATTGGGTTGGTTGTCAGGTTGTTATGTGATATTATAGATGCGTGGAATTGTTTAGTAAATTATTTACCTTGCATGTTTAATTACCATTAATGATTTAATGAATACTCAATTTATATATCTAAAACAATACAACGGATGCAATCCACATATGCCTTTTTGAAAGGGCCTCCTTGTAACTAACAGTTATTTTTCCACATAGTCGAGTTGTAAATGGCCAACGTCCTGTTAACACCTATATCAAAAGTATTTTCACAGATTGTGCGTTAATATGAGCTTAGGGAACAGACTAATAGTAGACCCTTAAATGGTCTACGTCGCTTATGGTGAGATCAATTTAAGGTTAATGCAGACAACATGTTTGCCGCCATAATTGCTATCAAGTTACAGCTGTAGGTATCTTGGCAGGAATATTGACACATCATCGTAATAAACAAATTACCCGCATGTGTAGTGGTTTCCCATCAAACAATCGGCCGGCAAACATAGTTCAATCTGCGGGGTTGTCTCTGTGCTGTACCCAAGCCATACATCCCCAGATATCGTGAAATCAACATTCCTCGGAATATTTAAAGGTGATCAAATGCGCAAGTGACCCGCCCAGTCTTCTCGATTTCAAATAATGTACAGAATATTGGCACTTAAAGTTTTCTAACTATTCTGTGTATGCTTAGAAAAGCCTAAATAGAATTAAACATATATGAGCTGCTTGTGGGACCTATTAAACTGCTATTGTGTACCAGCCTAATTGTGATAATTAAACTGTTATCACCATTAGTACAAGCCATCAAATTACTTGCTTAAACTGCTATTGTCTAATTAAATGTTATCACCATTAGTACAATATAGTCAAATTACTTGCTTTAATCTGCATGGATGTAAATGGCACGTGATACACTAATGTTCAGATATTCTTTTGTACAAGACTTTTAATTCACCTATTGGCAGAATCTGTTCCCATTCATCCCTATACTGTATGAAAGGTTTCTCAATCAACGCATTCCGCTGTCACCTCACATAACTGTTGCAGTTATAATCATTATAGCGTAGCACAACCTATGTTAGCAAATCGTTTCTTGGATATCGCTTTAAATTTACTGATTTGATGCCACACAAATGCGCGAGGGATGTCCGTTGATCAGCATATAAGCATCATTATCCTTATATGTAATTTTCTGTGGAACCTGATAAATATGAGTATTTGGTAATTTTCTTATTTAGATGAAGAAAATGTGACTATAAGGGCTGATTTGATGTTACTAATATATGATACTTGGTGACGTCAACTATAGCATGAGCTAAACTAGATCATGAGCTCTCAATGTAGGGTAAAGTATCTTCTTGCAGCACAATTAATTGAACAGTCTCGTTAAGAGGCGCCATGTACGCTTGTTGAGAAATGGCTTGGTCATGATCGGCTATAAGATGACTTCAATAACCCCATCCCATATCCATGTATATATCTTCACAAAAGTCATCATTTATTTTCTCAGGAGGCTGTTTGTTCCAGGTAGTGCTGTTTATAACTCCCATTCGGTAGTAATTATCTACTGCAAGCACACACCAGTAAAGCCTCCCGTTGCTCATTCTCCTGAGTAAGTAAACACCATGTATAATGCTTCCCCTCAGATAATTACATTCGCCGCAATTGCCATCGCTGAACGTCCGAGGAAGCCTTTAAACAGATCGTATTCCATTTATTCATTTGCTTGTTCACCTTGTATGGCTGCATGGCGATGGCAATCGAATAGCAAAACAAATTCATTCTACAAGAAGATTGCCTGTTTGATCGGATTATCATGGCTATACACGCACGTCCTGAATGGAGGCCACTGCAGTGCATGATTGTTAAAGCTGCCATTATATCACAATCCATACAGGGCATGATATGAAGCCTTCGGCATTCAGCTTGGAGAGCGGAACAGTGTGCGGTACGAATGATTTATTGTGAATGAAGGCAACGATCTTATTGTGCCATAGAACACAATTCTGTTGCTCCCGTCAGATAGCTTATTATCGACAAAAACAAATATCTGCGATTTGTTATCAATAAAGGTTATATTTCGTACTACAAATGACAAAGAATGCCTGCGCAACAAAATTGACCAGTAAATTGAACAGCTCCTTTATGCTGTTTAGCGTTAGCGAGAAAGCTGAATGGGCGGTGTTTCATCACTTAGTCAATTCATTAATAGACTTTACCAATCACGTAGAAATCTAGCAGCTTGTGCTCGACGATATCATTATGTCATCAGCAAAATTCTGTGAATTCACTTAACTAAAGGGCATGACTATCAAATCGATCTATATAGGTAAAGACGTCGCTTTACCCATTGTTCCGCCTAATACGACACAATAGGATGAGCAATATACAAGAGGAAATATGTTATTTTAGCTGATTGCGCAACGTTTACTGAGTTATCATAATTCACATCATCAATGCATATGGAACTGAGTGGCACATCACATATTGGTTGAAATCACAGCAAAAAAGCTGGTTGCTAATGTAACACTGTTTGTAGATAACATTGACAAGATATTGCATGTGATGATCTAGGTCTATATAAATCAGGCTATAATGTCAGAATGTTCTCTTCGAAGTCTGTAATGAATAACAGTTTTTGCTAGTTGGTTATAAAGATTGTGCGACGCAGGTGTGAAGGGAAGGAATGTATTGGCCATCCTTATTATACTATTATCGGCATAATAAACACAGCGATTATGTTTTTGCAAAGTGGCTTTTCATGCTGACTCGAACAGATTGATGATACACGGTCTCCATTGTCCAACCTATATGTTCCCAGCATGGCGCCATGCTGATAGCACCTTCATCATTCATAATCATCTGTACTATTTGTCATTCACACGAAAAGTGAAGCATCAAAGTTTAACCATATAAGGCCGTGGATTTGTGATATCTGATTTGACCTCCAATGACAGATATTTAGCATTGTATGGCCGACTGAATATTTGTATATCATTTACTTTCTAGATACGCATAGCTCCGTCATTTTTATGTTTTCGACGCAGCTTCATACTTATTTTGTAAAATTTTATAGTGAATAAGCTGTCTAGTTTAAGAATGGTCAGCAACAGCCTTTATATATATATATATATATATATATATATATATTATATAGTGAATAAGCTGTTATCGTAAGATTGTCGCTATATTCGATGTTTTACTACTCAATCTGTCTATATACAATCCTGAATAGTACGATCAATAGCAACTAGTTCTCCCGTGCTAAGTTATGTTATGGTGAGTCTGGACATAAACATGCTAATTCCGCAACCAGTTCTCCCGTTATGTTATGGTGAGTCTGGACATAAACATGCTAATTCCGCAACCAGTTCTCCCGTTATGTTATGGTGAGTCTGGACATAAACATGCTAATTCCGCATACCAGCTCTCCCTTTATGTTATGGTGAGTCTGGACATAAGCATGCTAATTCCGCAACCAGTTCTCCCGTTATGTTATGGTGAGCCTGGACATATACATGCCAATTACGCAATGATGCCTAATGGCGTCGGTTGAACCGCTATTATGATGAAACGGACGATCATCATGACAACGCCCTATCACCATGACAACGCCAAATTCGCCACAAGACAAACAATAATATATAATAAATAGTAAGTGTGCTGTTGAGGTCAATATACATATACAGGACGAACGTCAGGCGTTGGCTAATGCATATCCTGCTTAATAGAAGTGATAATATGAAGAGGATTGGTAGATTAATGATGAATAATATGAAGGAATTGTCAAAATAAACTTGGGGTTATAATCTTAAGTAATGACTTCCACTTACCGAAAATGTGTACAGTTAATAAGATTGGAACAATTTGGACGCACAAAATGTGGATATCTGAAGACCTTAGTCAAGGTCCCCTATCCCATTAGCTGTGGGCCCTGTTAATATGTTAATGATATGCAATAGTCTCGCCAACGGTCTAGGCTAGGATGAGTTCTTGAACTGATATAGCATCCCAGATTTGGTGAGTGTCACATTTTCCGAAGATTCGGCGCCATATTTGTTTTGGTACGCTCCGTTTTACACCTGTTTTTCACCAGAACTGAAGTCTATTCTCTTGCTTAACATGAAATGACTCGCTCGGCTGCTTGATGGGTTGTCACTGTTTTGTGAATGTGCATGCCTGGGCGGGGAAACATTATGTTATACGTTGTTAGGTACTTCTCGATGCAATGCTTGGAATGGGTCAGGGTTCGATACAAATGGTTGTCCGCTTGCCGGGACAAGTGATTTGTCATGTCGTACAAGTGACTTGCCAAGTCAACTTGTCCAATCGTACGAGTGATTTTTATGAGCCGAGCACACATTCTGCAACACCTCGATTTGTTGTTTCATGGTGAGCGGCACCGTTAATAACACAGTCAGTGAGAGAAGCAGACACACAACTGGTCTCTTTAACTGACTGTATTACGTAAACATACTATGATGCAGTTAAGCGATTAAAGCGCTTGTTGTGGTGCCAATTCAAACTTTTGAAACGTCCCATAATTCCAGAAGACATTCAGTATATATTCATTAATCAGATCATAGTTCGCTGACAACACGTTCTAATCGATAAGTACAGAATCAATAGCTACATTCGGATAGCATTATTGGCTGTCATAACTTACAGAGCGGTTATCAATCTCTCATAGTGCCGCCTCCTTTCTTAAATATCCGTCAGACCAGATCACATGTTGTTATTTCATCAATTTGTAACTTCGACTTGTACATATTATGCGTTATATATTTCCCACGCAGCACTATTATACAAATAATGTCACCAGGACACTGGAACCTTCCTGTAGCTCTACAGTGGCGCCTCATATCGGGGCATTGACGTCTGGGGATTGTGTCTGGTATTTAGCACCTGCCATCTGCAATAACGTAAATCAGAGTGTCTCGTATAGAAGCAGGCTAAGATCAACCGGAAATAATCTGCAAACGGCTCACCTTGATACTATTATGATCCTCATGAGACCAATAGCAAAGGGTGATGTGATGGTGATGCCGCGAAAACACATAGGATGTCTGGCTGATATCACACCTAAAGGCGTCAATGGAGCTTACATTCTGTCAGATACACCGCCTTAGTACATTTCGCGTAGTATGCTACAGTGATCATATATACATACTGTAAATAATATACATCCGCATAGAGTTTGTGCCATGCTGTTATTCAGGCTATAACATATCCTAATCACGCGTTGTTTGCCACGGTAGACAGGTTCAGCAGACGCTTACTGTGGACTTACCAAGAGATGTTGTACAGTGCCACCAGGTATTTAATTTATTAGGACATCACCACTACGAAGTAACAACTCAAAGAGGAGATGAATACATCAAAGGTCAATGCAGATACGGGTGGCCCTATTTTATCACGTTAAATGTGACTTCGTGCTTTGAAAATGTCACACATCACGGGGCGGTCTCTTTGAGTACCTGGTTACTATGCTACGAACAATGATTCTACCAACCAGAGTAATGCATACACATAATGCAGCTTTGGTTAGACGTGTACTTCCTGGGTCACTCAGAGCATTCCTCTTCGGGAGGATATCAACTGACGTCGTGGACACAAAGTAACATGTTTGCTTTCGGTTGGCATAAGTTGTAAGTGTGTGGAAGATGAACAAATGTTGAAAATGGCCCTGTTAACAATCTGCAATGAATATTTGCAAAGGACTCCCAACGCATCGTCGTAATTACAACTTTTACTTGTTTACAATATCTTCCATGCAGGGTACGGGTCAATGGGCATAGACAGTCACGATTTACGAAGGATATTTTCAATCGGGCTGCTGTTGATTTGACCGAGCCAGCTTAAAAATGTTGTTGATGATGACAGACCGCATTACAAGCATGATATACTATAGCATAACATACCATACTGTCACATACAATACCCTACCATACCACACCATACCAGATCATATCATACCAAACCATACAACACCATACTATACCATACAATACCATATCATACCATATCGTAACATACCATTGCATTGTACTGCGTACCCTCTCAAACCATACAATACCATATCATACCATACCGTAACGTACCATTGAATTGTACTACGTACCCTCCCAAACCATACAATACCATATCATACCATACCGTAACGTACCATTGCATTGTTCTACGTACCCTCCCAAACCATACAATACCATATCATACCATACCGTAACGTACCATGTTATGCCATGGTATAACGTACCCTCTTATACCATACAATGCAATACCATAGCAGAATGTGCCAAATCATACCATGTCATGGTATTGCAAACACTGTCATACTGCCATACCATCCAATATCATATTGCAATGAACCATACAATGTCAAACTATTCAATACCATACAATACTATACATACCATACCATACTTGACCTCACCCTACCATACTGTACCATACCATGCCTTACAATACCATACCATACCGTACCATACCATACTATAATTGTGGCACAATAATGTTGTTAAGAAAATCAAATTCACGAAACAGATGGAAAGAACTGCTGTGATTTTGATGGATCTCAAACATTCAGGCAGATATTCATGCCTTCTGTTGCTGCGAATGATATAGTGCTTTATATTCGAAGCTTACTCTTGGAGTGATCTATGCAGGGGCACAGTATTTGTATGGTAGCGTGTAGCATGAGGTCCTTACAATGTACATATTTAATTTATTTGCACAAATGTTTACATTAAGGGCTGTAACCAGTGAGTTAATAATGTCATAATTGGCCATGAGATGCGCGCTGCAGACCATTCTCGATTTCGCTGCAGGGCAACAATGCGTGCTGCAGACCATTCTAGATTTCATTGGTCACGAAGATTTACGAACGTGTCTAATGATTATTCGGATGCACCAGTTTTAGACCTTCAGGTTACAAATAACAGAAACACATATTTGCTTCGTATTTGTGTCATCAACAACGTTGATGACGCTGTGTCAGAGCTACGTGACAAATGACACAAATAACTATCACATCCCGAGAAATGTCATGGAATACACCTGTAGACCTACGCAGGTGTCATGGAATACACCTGTAGACCTACGCAGGTGTATTAAAACATGTGAAGTAGAAACTGACTTTCACTTCTGCGTTGTCAATTCAAAGAGTGGATATGACGATATTACCTGTAATCATGTTGTCAGTTTCTGGCAGCGGTTATGGTTAGGTGGGCTTGGCAACAACAATGCGTGCTGCAGACCATTCTAGATTTCATTGCAGGGCAAGTATCACAATACAACAGAATTCTGCATAGTGTCATTTACAGGAAACGGTCATTTGAGTATTTTATGAACAAGCATTGCATCGTTCTGCTTTGTGAAATCTAGACTAAATAAAACTATGCTTTTCCACCGAAAAGGCCAATGTTATTACAGACTCATCAATGGATAATTCCATTGAGCTAACAGATCACCGCTGACCGTAGGAATGCAAGGGATATCACGTGGTCATTTATTGCTGCACCATAATTAAAATATCGAAAATACAGTTGACGATCTTATGAATGAAAACTCAATCTGTTCCTACTTGTCCATGCTCCATTTGGGCGCAAACAAACGTCTTGGAATGCAAATTAGGAATATTGATAGGCTTGGAGTTCCGGGGTCAAAGGTTGTTAATGTCACTGCGTCTATCATGTAAACACAGGGAGGAATGTCAACAGCTGATTACATGTTTGTTAAGGGCAGATATATAAGTGTAGAGGATACCGTATTACTGATATGAATCTCTATAGTTGCTAGGCATTCATTCATCTTACATATACCTTGCGTCTAACAATGTGCAATTAGCCGATACAAATGGCTTTCCAGTTATTTTTAAAATGCAATGACCCTCTCGTTCGTTTACAGGCGGAATTCACCTGTATATCTCGTCTTTGGGTGTGGTCGTTTATAACCCAGTTGCGACAGCAGTTGTATGGCTGAGTTCGATATCAACTACCCTGGTGCCGAAGCATCTGTAAATGTGAGTCGTGAATAGCAATAGGTCAAGCATCCCAAGGGCGAAGGCAAAAATGCATAGTTGAAAAGGACATTGTATCACTTTATACGCTGAGAGTGTCATGTCAACAGTGAAAGTATGTTTTTGTGAAGCGCAAAGCTGCTAGTTAAAAGAGGACACCGCATTACGGATGCATGCGGATCGCCCACATGCTATTCAAACTCAACACTCCGTGTGTATGCGCTCTTGATTCCTGCAACCTCAGGCAATACATATTGTGTCTGACATGGCTTTTTACTTTGGAGTCATTCCTAAAGATGTGTCATGCCACAAGATGGAATCCGGTTCAGATGTGCGTCACGAGTGTCAATAAATTACTTGTAGGCTATTGTACTAGCTTAAGAAAAGCGATTAATTTCTAGATACAGCCACGATGTATTCTTATTGCAGTGGACATTGAATTTCAATGGTGAATCAATAAAAGGCGCGTCCGTAGCGAGAGAAGTAAGCGGTCTCATCACATACCACCTGTTATAATAAACACAATGTGAATGAAAACAGCTGCTGTAATTCCACATTAAGTTCCTGGTGTCGCCAGTGTTGTCACGTAATTGATGGCGCCGCCCGTGGAACAAATACCTATGTTTACACTGAAGTGGAATCTTCCTGTCAAGTCTAGACCAGTGAGTATTTGATTGACTTTTTCGAGCCATTTCAATCATCTACAACCCTTGACTAAGTGGGCGAATGTTTTGCTCATCGAGAGTGTGGCATTTATGTTGGACACATGTAAGCTAAGCTATGGAAAATACTGTTCATCAGCACAGTTCTCTGCTTTGATAATAGTGTAGCCATCACATGTGATCGATTGGGCTGCGACTTAATGTACAGCTTTATGAATTTATGATCTCTAGTTACTATCCAAGTATGGTCGTTTTCAGGTTTTTATTGAAAAATTCAATTGATCAATGTTTGATGCTGTAAAACCGAAATAAATTTGTATATAAGCATATAAATATACTTATAAACTGTTTGAATACATGCATCCAGCTGTCAAGTTTGACATTGACATTTCGACCTAAACGGATAATCTGTATGTACCGTTCAACATTTGGCATTTCGACCTTGTGAGTACAAGGTGAAGTGTAACGCAACTTTGCTACGATGACGTCAATGTCTTACTTTATCATGGATTAAGTAATTAGCTCTATAGCTTGAGTTACTCCACAGATGTCATGTTGGGAGGTAAGACAATTGTTGTTCAGGGTGAATAGGCCCTTGTTCATACCGTCTATTCTCGACAGGATGTCATTTCAATGCCAATATGAATGCCCACCTGCAGGAGATGTGCCAATAGAAGTGCTGGCTGGCTGGTGAACTTTTGCAGATGACATAGATCTGATGTTGCGCTTAAAAAGGCACCATGTAAGCAGGTGGTGCAATGGCTTGGTCATAATCGGCTGTATCATGACTTAAAGAACCCCAATAAATTCAATCTATGTATCTTCACAAAAGTCATTAGATACTTTCTCAAACGGCTGTTAGTTTGAGGTAAAGCTGTATATAACTCCCATTCGGCAGCAGTTATCTACCGCAAGCACACACCAATAAAATCGCCCATTGCCCATTCTCCTGAGTTGGTCCACTGCGTCTGTAATGCTTCCCCAGAGATAATCATATTCGCCGCTATTGCTGTCGCTGACCGTCTGAGGAATACGATCCGATGTACGGCCTCTAGACAGATCGTATTCCATTAATTCATCGGCGTGGGATGTTAATAATACGACTGAGTCACCTTGTATGGCTGCATGAGGATGGTAATCAACGAGCAAAACAAATTAAATTCACAAAAAGATTGCCTATTTGATGTGATTACCATGGCGTCCTGAATAGAGGCCACTAGAGTGCATGATTGGCAATGCAGCCTATATTAATAATACATGCATGGTATGATATGCATTCATGGGCAATCAGCTAATATAGCAGAGTGATTGGTGGGGAGATTTGTGGTTTATGAGGTGGTCAGTGGGGCGGTCCTAGGGGTGGCTGGTTGGGTGGTCGGTGTGGTGGTCGGTCGGTTGGTCGGTGAGGGGGTTGGTTGGGTGGCCGGTGGGTTTTTGGGTGGTTGGTGGTTAGTGGTTCTCAAGGTGGTCGTTGGTTGGTGATTGTTTTTTGCTTTCCTGCATAATTTATATTCCATTTGTTCGAAAGCTCAGTGTTTGTAAAGTGTATCGTAACCAAAATAAGGTCACTGCGCAGGAAACCAAGTTATCACGCCGATTAAAGTAACAATTTCTTTTGGTGTGTATATGCATTATTCTAAAATGAAGCACAAATGTTATATTGACATTTGTTACCGAAACCGAAATAAGTTTTAAATGCACAATTTTGTTTACTCAATTCAAGATATGCTCATTATATAACAGATTTGTTATATGACTATTATAAAATGTGAATGACATTGACTCGCTTCAGACTATGTACATCAGTTCATTGCATTGTTCAGTGCTAGATCTCAGGCAAAAATACCGCGCTAGAGACTTGCTGAGGTCCTTGCAGAGAAAAAGAATGTCCCACCATCAATTGCCTCTCTGCGCGAGAAACCTGATAAGAATCTCCCAGTGGATGCTCACAGGTGTCGATTCAACGTGACCGACAAATCTTCTTCAGCTCTATTGTAGATAACCTGTATATTTGCCACCCAGGTCGGGGAAGGATTCTCTGATGGTCGTTTGATAGCAACAGTGGATAACGCACTCATTGGTAGAGACTTCATCTCCAGCACGTCAATCCATTTGAATAAATTCAAATCTGGATGCTTCCAGCATACATTTGGTCAGGCAGTTTGGTAAGAATCCGGGATGCTTGGTGATGCATGCCATTTCTCCGTTATAGCCATCACTCTCTCCATACTTTGGCAGCACATACTCTCTATTGCTGAGTTCATTGGGGTGCAGTGTAGACAGCTACACCTAAGTCACTTAAGACAAAGCTGTCATTGTCATTTTATATTTGCGCTACGGTGAAATGAATGTAAAAGGATATACTTGATAAACTGCATGCAAAAATCTGTCCACAACATTAAATGTACTAAGGGTACAATGATAAAGCCACGTTGACTAGCCAAGTACTATTTGGTGTAGTAGTTAGGTCTGTCAACATTCCATCTTCAACGTACAGAATGTGTAAATTCGTTAGGTCACCTATACTTATGATTTATTTTACAAGATTACTTAGTTCAATAAAGCTTAGAAAGGGTATTTTGTACTGACCATTCGTCGATATCTTTAGTGGATTCTGCATCTGAAGCAGATTCTGTGTCTGAGCTACCAGTTTCAATTTCCGAGTCTGACTTGGATGATTCAACTACCGCCCGTATTATCTCAAATGAATTACCATGGAGATAGTTTGCCGAAGTGGGGCCTAACAAGGCCTGGTTATCTTCATCAGAAGACGGCTTGGGTCCATGTAAATTCAGTGTAAACTTAAAACCAAAATAGAAGCTTTTCTCTTCGGTCCCTCGCTTACAGTCAAATTCTCGTAGAGGCCGTCCAGCAAGTGTGACGTCACGCAACATGCCCCTAGCGGCCAGCTGAGGCAAAATGGCATTAAGAGGATGGCTTCGTATTTTCTTCCGAGTGGGACCTTATCGGTGAATTTTTAGCGCTTATGCATTCCTGGTGCAATGAATTACGGGGCTCCGTACTTTAATGATTTATTAATCTTCATTTTGAAGGACATAATAATAAAGAAATAATAAAAATCGCTGTATTTGACCTTAAAAAAGAACTAAAAGCGATGAATTCACAATTTACAACAGTTTCTCTATAAAATGCATAATATATCAGTTAGCAATGAAAGCATCAATATGGAAATAATAACGGCATCATAAGCAATCACATCAATGTCAGCATAGCAAATTATGTATAGATTCGCTAAGAGGGTTCACTTGGAGTGGCACTGTTGTTTGTTTTTTTCAAAAATTAAAGTGGATCTGGCAGCTTTGGGCATGTACCACAAAGATGCACTGTTGTGATTGCTCACCTAATTAGCCTACACTGCAATCGTCAGGTGGCGCTATCGTGATATAAACATAGCCACATGGGAATTCTGGGCTGCGATCGATGAGAGCGGAAACAAATGTCGTTTCGCAGAGCATTTCCACCGACATAACACGTCGGACACAGGCTTGAAAAAAGCAACTACAGTCTGAATTTAACGTCAATCTCCATCTGACATGATTAAAGCCCGACTCCTACTTTGTATACACGGCTACACAAGAAACACTGATTTTGGTTAAAATATTGTTTTTCTCTTTTATCCGATCATAGTTTGCTGACCACACAGCCGAATTCGGTATGTCCAGAAATCCATTGCTACTCTCGAATAGCATAATTGGCTATCCTTACTTACAGAGCAGTTATTCATCTATCCAAAATAATAGTCATAGTGCCACCGAATTTCTTACATCTCCATCTGACCAGAGCACATGTTGATATGTCAGAAATGTAAAACTCAAAATTGTAGTAATGACATGTTATATATTTCCGGAGCAGAACTTTTATTACGCAAATGTCATTACGACACGACGTTGACTTGAAGATACACCTAAAATTCTTGCAGCAGGAAAAAACAAAAAAAAACATACTAAGATGAAAACGAGGAATTTAAATACACAGCAGTACTACTTTGTTATTTATTACGACAATAATTTGAAAGATTACTTAGTACGCAATGTATATTGGTACGTGGAATAGACATGACGTTATATGACCATGATGCCTAACAGCATGATTAAGTAGCAGCTTCCCTATAAGCAACAGCTAACACACAATTAACAATCCAAAGTCCAATTTGCACCTGGAATAAAGGAATCATCATCGTCTCTGCTAACTCGTCTTCTCACGCTGTATTGGTGCCCCACAATAAATCTGGTTGATCATGTTCAATTTAGGACCCTCCACTAATTCTCTTTCGTTGCCTAGAATCGACAATTGCCAGACCAGTTGTACGTGATGCCATCAACAACATACGATGTTAACGGGGTAATCGTTTTACTTCGATGATGATAGATGTTTGAGACTAGCTATTCGCCAAGATTTATTAAAGGATTAGAGGTTATGGCTGCTCTAGGCTGCTGTTGATTCGTCACTACGGCACGATGGAACTGATGGAAAGCTTGATTATTCTGTAGCGAATATGTGTCAGGCGGGAGCAAATTATACAGTTGTATAATCTGTCAATTCATCACTCCTTATGATTGACTCGCCAGAGTGTCCGTTCAATACATTCAGCGAGAAGTTCAAATACAACCGCTGAAATGCAATCTTCCAAACATAACATAAACAAATATGACTGTTCCGATGGAAAAGAAGAATTTAAATGCACTGTGATGCTGCTTTGTTATTGCTATACCCTGCTGTACACTCAGAATGCGCATCGCACATTGCAAACCAACTGAAAAAATGTGCGTTAAGATGGTAAGTAGAATTGTGAATGATTATTAATTATCTAAGTCAAATCAAAGGGGAGAGAGAAATTTTTTATGTTAATTTTCTCCCTTATTTGGAATATCGATTAGGAATATCCATCAAACGAGTAGATAATGCCATTGTGTCAGATGCTTTATGAAACTTAGCGCACAACCAAACCCTCAATGTCATAGATTATAGCTCTTCTTCGTCTTCTTCATCTTGACATAACCATCTCGTGTTACGTGTCATATTTGCTCTCTTCTACATTAACGTCATTCTAAATGCCTCTTATAGAAACAGACTAAGATCAAACGGAAATAACCTGCATATGAATGGATCACCTTGGTATCATTACGATTCGCAAGTGACCAATAGCGGATGTTGACGTGATTGCAATACCGTACAATTAGGAGCAACTAATGGTTTGGAAGTTGTTCGGCTTGTTCGATGGGACTCCGGTCGATAATATAAACGGCGAGTAAGATTGATGTCGATAATCAGGATATATATCACAGCATATTATACCACTCTATACCATTCCAGCCATAAACTTCACATAGACTGGGGATTGACTCAGATGCATTCAGCAATACCGAGCAGAACTGATTGAAAAGATAAAACGAAAATCAATAAAAATGTTAGCCTCAAGGTTATAAGATCTCATGATGTCATCAAATTTACGAGTTACTTTGGACAAGACAGCGCGATATTGAAATATATGAGCATGACGAAAGTTAAGAAATTATGTGATCTAACACAAGGATATTGTACGCAAACATTATGGATTGAACACGTATTAACGCAGACATGAGGTCCATCAATCTACCAGACAAAGATTTGTTTCCGAAATTTGAAGTGGTTTTTATTTTGAACCGCGGTTGTTCAGTTGTACTATGGCGCTTACATTGCTGACAAGAACAAATGCAGTTCCAAATGACTATACATTATATCATGTCTCCCATTTCGCAAAACAAAGACCGGGGACCTGATGAGAGCTGATGCAACAACACTCGGTGGAAAATCTACACACTTAACATACGCCAATCCACATTAGTTTGGTCAGAAGTGGTAAGTTTTATTTATATTAACTATGTATGTAAATCCGTGCAAAATTGTAACATTATTCTAGTTCAGTTACGGGGTCTAATGCCGATTGTTGCGTTTTACAACCATAGTGTATATAGCTCCTAGTCATATAATTAACAAAAACATAGGTGACCAAATTTCATGCCAGTCATAATGCAGACTACGTATGTAAGTAGCCATTTACAAGTTGACGTTGCAAGGATGTTTACATCTCTCAAGCTCCTATTGAAAAATATTAAGGATATTGATTGGTTAATTAGGCCGGCCGAATATTCCATGTTGCATACATTGCACCTAGCATGACTACATTAATACCAAATTAATACACATGGGCTGGGAAATAAAAGAATGAAATAGCAGGTATGGTCCATCCCTCTCTTTTTTATTATGCTTACGCAGTGTTACATATGAACAAATGAAATATTAGCGACTCCAGCTGGCCCATATGTTGGCGTTGAATATTTCTAATGCTTTCCTGTTAATAATGTATACATTAATGCTCTCACATTATCATCTAAAGATGCTGTGAATCATATATACAGCATTTTGTATTGTTCCCCTTACTTATCTAACTGGCTTAACTCTCATGATACATTGCCTTAGCATACTTTTTAAGACTCATATACTGCGTAAGCAATCTACAGAGTGCGGATTGACGCATATTGTGGACCACTATATGACACTCATAGGGGCACTTACAAAGTAAAGTAAATTTATATTGCGACATTATCTTCAATACAATATTTTGTCGTACTGCATCTAAATTAATATTCTCGTCCAAATTATACTAATCTGTGCGGTTATAGTTCCCATATCACCTTGTATCAAGATAGCCCAAAGAACGGACAAGGAAACAAAAAAGGAAAGATTGGGTCACAAAGCTGACAATTATATTTAAAGTAACTATGCCGCCGGGAGAAAAATATAACCCTACGTAAGACGTCTAGTTAGCGACAGGAACGAGTCGCATTGTGATTAAGCGGTCTAAATCTTCCGTCTAACATAAAGCACCATAGACTGACCATTGTACTTTTCGATTTTCGTAGCCAATGGAATATAACATGAAATGCCAAGAAGTAGCAGGTAATATCAATTCTTGAACACTGCCAGGTGTCATGATGAAACATAATGAACATCACAAGCTTTTTGTCTGGTTTTAAGTAGTGTCAGGAATAAGCAATACTATGCGATTATTCCATTACGAAATTGCATTAGGTTGAAATATTATCTGTCTATGTGTATGCATGAATGCCACAAAGGCTTTCGTTAACGCTGAATCAATATCGTCGCATGCACTTAAAGGGCAAAAGCACTTGCGGCTGTTGAATAAAGATATATATTAAGGTAGATACCCAAATGTAAGTGCAATGTCTGGTAATCTGATATTCACCACCACCGATGCTGATTCCATTGTTGATGAATATTAAACGCACCATTCACACAAAACTGTATTATGCTGGAATATATATTGACACAAAATTTCCAAATAGAATGATGTGATTAAATGTTTCTAATGCCTCCTATTAACTGTATAAAGGGCTATACCAGCGTGCTCTCAAGAATTTATTACGGGGTTGAATGAACAATTATCTGTTGTTTTGATTTGCTTATGTACTACATAATGCCAGAACAAAACTAAATTATATTTTGCAAACATATTCAGTAATTATTTTTATCAGAAATTAACTGATTCCCATTTGTTTATCAAAAAGATTAATTCGATTTATTTGATGATTAAATCATTTCGTGGCATTAAATTAATGGCCTGACGCCTCGGGGCTCCGAATTTGTTGCACACATACAGATGGCCGTCGTGAATTATGTTTTTGTCTTCTACTGCTTCTTTTATATTGCCTTCATGATTCGCTTACCTGTGCTCATTTCAGACCAGTAGCTAGAATGAGGCGATATAATTAGGTGCGCTTTTGAAAGACCCCATCTCTTAACGTGGCACTTTTTGTTTTCTAGACATCATAGAATCAAATAACTGAATTGGTATTGAGGGTGGCGGATTAATTAGCTTACCTCTTTGAGTGTATTGGAAGTACCTTTGTACCTTTAATTAGAAGACAGGCACATTCGTTGTCTCTGAACGTGAGACGTCGGTGGGATTAGATGCAATCATAGTACATTTAACTATCCACAAAATGTGACTTCTATACTGATTATGTATGATGCGTAAATCTATATATGTTAACTAATTCATTATGTCTTTTGACACACGGAGATGAATTCTATCTAGGAGATCTTGAGACACATATATGATATTTTGACGTTATATCCACGTATAAACGAACTTTCATAATGTTTATGCACCCTGGATAAAGTAACAGCTTCTGTGCAGAGCTTAACATTGCAGTACATTGCCTCTCAGTGTCAGCTATGCTGTTTCCCTGAGCAAACTGCTAAATAAACTGCCCAGACGATCTATTTCAATTGGCTTTCATTTTTATAAGCAAATGAGCCTTTTGTCCAAGTATAACCCCTACCCAGAATTCAGTTTGCCTCTTTAATTTAGAACCATTCACGTCACTGCGGTATCATCTGCTGGAGCTGTAGTGGACTAAATGTGTCTCGTATAAAGGTAATAACGGTTCATGCGGTCCAACGTATAAATAAGACATCCAGTGGTCACTTCAAGTCATTGCACCCTTGAGCTGCTGAACGAATTATTAACAATATATTAAATGCGTTGTCATACATCTGTAAAATATGTTCAGTTCAGACGGAAATTTTAAATAGGCTGAGGCATTGACTGTTAAATTTGGTGCTTCAGTAATTTTCTTATTAAAATCGAATCACTAATTGCAATATTCTTATTAATACTTAGTTATTGGGCAATGGCAAACAAAACATTCGGCCGATACGAATGTAGGTAATAAAATACGGAAAAACATGGCGCACAAAGGAATTAATGGATTTGAATGCTAGATCCGGCGTGATCAAAAATACACGAAAATATTCCGTGCTCCTTTTATCAACGTGACGCTACCATGTGCAGATATCTGTACACTTGGTAGAAGAAATATGGCTATATTACCCCCTGTGGGTCTACTTGTGTATTTTCGCAGCTACTCTGCTCAAATAGTTGTTACGAATATTGTACCAGACTTTGATGTCAGATATCTGAAATTATTGTGTCTTTCCAGAGCTTTCACAAGCAGATGAATAATGTTAAATATAGCTTATTCCTGCATATAAAATAAAATCCCATTGCCAACATTCAGGTGCTTTGTATTCAGCTAAAACGAACTGCTGTGGTACTTCAGTACAATAAACATATGGATAAATATAATTGGCAATATTGCTAGATTTGGCCTTGTCATAAACCGTAAAGCAGTAGCCATTTTCTTTGATCAATTTCTGCATTGGCAAGTTATTAAAGCTTAATTATTAATTCAATTGTCAAGTATTTTTCGATTTACATGAGACAAATCAGATTATGTAAGAGGATAATTTCATCGATGAATTAGACAACAGAGTTTGGATTATGTACGTGAATTCTAGCCGCAAAATAGCGCAATACAATCATTTATCCTCAGTCTCTTGATCGGAGGCATTTCTACTTGTAATTCTGTCAGGATTCATTTTCGAAAATATCTTCCCGCCAAACGAGCCACACACACATAAACTGCCTCGATTGCGTCATATAAAGATAATGTTCAATAAATATACTTCTGTCCACGAGTGACCTATTCCTTCTATGCAAACCCGATACGCATTCATTTTTAAAATGACAGCCCAGTGCTATTGGAATGGAACCTTTGGCAAATGTCCCGAATTAATTCTTTGTGTGACGGGGAAGAGGGAGAAAGGCGGGAGCTGAACGGCAAAGTATATTAATTAAATAAAACTTTTGTGAGTGACTAAAGAAATAGTAGATTTATTGTTATTTACTGAATGGATTAGTAACTTTTCTATGGTCTGTGTGATGTTGTTGGAATGATGTTGAGATGATGTTGTCATAGTGACGACAATACCACGTTGTCAACGATACATTGTAGCGTTATGACAATGCCATCATGACCCTGTCACCACATTATGTGTTTATATTGTTTTTCCGTTTTGCCTAACCATACATTACTTTTTAATGTTTTTTCAACGTAATAGTAACTCAATATTGTTGTTGGTGACGCATCCACAGCTCAGTTTCTAGGTCCGCATAGATCTCATGGTAACTTTAAGTGCTTTAAGTGCATGGTCTCGCTGATTGAACTTATGTGGCAGTAAACTTGTAAACAAAATTATAAAACCTGGTATAAAGTACCTAGAATATGTTCAACAACTTGACTTCTGTCCACGAGTATCACCATCTGGATCTCCTTGCAGTGATATATGACCATTATCGACCATGTGTGAATGAGAAAGTAATGTCCTCCTTCCAAACTTGGCGGCGCGTGATGTTTGCATGTATGCATGTCTTCCTCATAACTGCATTGTGAATGTGGTGCCTTAAAGAGTTTGAGCAGCAATATACTAGTTTCCATGTGATTAATACATAATGTAGCTGCTTAATCATGATCGCATCACCGGTAGTATGGGGACCATGTCAGTATTATAAACAGATGAAACGGATAAGAGAGTCGGCACACACATTACCCTTTTATGCAAACGTAGAGTATTGTTTGCGTGATGCTGTTTTCTGATGCTTCATGGTACTTATTCCACATACGTAGCTCTCTATCGGGGGCTATTAAGCTAAGGGTTTGGATAAATATCTTGACGTTTGTTACACTGACATCTTGCTCTTGCTCTACAGCTTGTATTTTGCACATGTTATCTGCATTAACGTAAATCAAAGAACGTCGAAAAAAAAAAGCAGACTGATGTCCAACGGAGATAATCAACATTTGACCGGATCCCATTGATACCATTACGATGCACATTTGACCCATTATGGATGTTGACGTGATCGTAACTCGGCTGGGAGTCTGGCTTAAATCGCGCCTCAATGCGTCAATTGAAGCTAACTTCTGACCACGTAGACATCACTTCTGTAGAAATATGCAGGGCTAAATATACAGAACTTATATACCATAAACGCTATACCGCCGCGTAGAGTTTGGGCCATCCAGTTATCTTTGAGCGGCTATATACCAATGTCGTGGGCATAAAGCAACTGTCTGCAACAGTTGTAAGGGTGGAAGATGAAGGCACATCGCAAATGGCTCTGTTGACTTTATGCGATGAATATTTGCAAAGGATTCCCAAGCATCGTGGTAAACATAACGTTGACTAGGATGCTAGGTTTGGCATGTGGAGAATCGGTTGATGGGCACCGACACCCAAGATTTACTGATTACATTTTCTACGGGGCTGCTGTAGATTTTATCGATTGTGAATGAAAAGGTTGTTGATGACACGTACAAACCATCGCATTGCATAGTGTAGCATAGCATTACATAGCAGAGCATAGCATAGCAAAGCCTACCCTACCATACCATATCATATCATATACATTACCATATAAAAACATACTACACCAAAATGTTCCATATATATGTACATATAAATTCATATATATATATATACGTATTTATATATATATATATATATATATATATATATATATATATATATATATGTATATATATATATATATATTTATATATATATATATAAATATATACATATATAAATGTATATATATATATATATATATAATATTATTTATGCATACACACACATATGTACATATTTTCAAATACATATACAGTAAGTACGTGGAGCAAAGAAAATCTATGCTGTGAATATGTGTCCAACAGATTGGTCTACAAGTTCTAGAAGGGACAAACACGAGACTATATTACCCTATCACGTCGATGCTCAAACACCATCGAAAATTACGACAATCATTTCATCTTCATAAGCCGTTTTCATGTGTATGTTACTACGGCTTTTCTCGTGAATTCATGGACGTTCTATTTAAGAGAATTAAAAATCGGAGTGTTTTCGCCAACTATGCGGAATAGTGTAATGTCTATTAAACAAAAGACGTGCACAAGGCGTGGGGTCTGTAGGTATGGACATCGCCACACCGATGCCAGTACTACGTTCTGGGTCCCAACGAAACGACTTATTCACATCATCATTAGACGCACCTCATCAATGTTAGGTGTACCTAGACGTACCTGATCAAACTTAGACGTACCTAATCATCATTAGACACTCTTTATCAATGTTAGACGTACCTAGAAGTACCTGATCAGTATTAGACGTACCTCATCAATGTTAGACGTACTAAGATGTACCTAATCAATATTAGACGTATCTAATCAATGTTAGACGTACCTAGACGTACCTGATCCAACTTAGACGTACCTTATCAGCATTAAACGTTCCTAATCAATGTTAGAAGTCCCTAGACGTACCTGATCAACATGAGACGTACCTAATCAAATAAGACGTACCTAATCAAAGGCTTGCCATCACTACAGTTGCCGCACTGTACATTTTTCATTTCTCTCGACAAATCTCAACTGTATTTGTAAAGGACTGAGATTGAGCGACTATTAACTTGAGTCTGTCGGCTTCATCGAGTAAGATGCGGTTCAGTCTCTCAACGCCTGTCATTGATGGCACAGGCGCTCTTTAGGCTTTGATACAGACACCACTCTTCACTCAGAATGTTTAAGGACGTCAAATGCAATCTATATTGCTCCAAATAAATATTGATAATATTGCTGATTCAGTTAATCCTGCTGTTGCTTGCTCAAGATAGTAAATAGCTTGGTCAAGTGCTATTATTGAAGTGGACCAAAACGAGGACACCACCATAAGACCCATATTGTTGGTACATAACCAGCAGGCCTCACCTAGAAACCTCCTTAATGTTTTCTGACATATAATTACAATCAATGAGTGACTAACATTCTCTTACCTCAATTGGTGTATTCATGAGAAGGGATGTGGTCTGACAAGGTATCGACGCATCCAGACAGTTGCTATTAATATTAAAGACGAGTAATGCCTTCAAATGTCAGTGCACGACATACTGATTACTTTGAGCCATGCAAGATGCGAACTAAAGACTCAAATGCTTGAAGCCGAAAAACGTATAATGCACTTAGGCATTTTTTTGCAATATTGCTTTAATGCATCCTTTTCGTGGAAGTTAAACCCGGGCTCCGATTGTCATAAAACTTTCAGCAAGTCACAAAACATTGAAGTGACGGCATTATCGCCGATATTGCCTCCTTGATGTTTTTTTTTTTGTATTGTAGATACATTGGAAATGTCTTTAAGGTTGGGAATGGGATTTCGTTGAAACTCTCTAACATATCGGATGTCAAATTGCATCAGTTCGTCTGGCTAATCAAATGTTCAAGCATCGGTATGTATTTTGGATGAAGACCTGAAAACGGAAAAACATACATTTGTTGAATTATGAGTTTTCGTAAACAGGTTAGGGCAAATCGCATACATTGACAGCTCAGGTCATGGGGTTAGAAAGGTTATTAGTCATATTTCCTTTATTAGAGCTGGACCGATAGTCATTTACACTCTTTGAACTCGAATGACGAATAAAATGAAAATTAATTTCATTAACATGATTCCTCATTATTATCCGTATCACTGGAAACAGCACTTGCTATTTGGGTTCGGAAGTCTTTACGTACTGATGCAGGCGTAGCTTGCCTTAATAAGACATTACTACACAACATTACCAGGTAGCGGCCTCTTGTCTTGTACAGTTCTAATATGGTACTTTGTGAGCATTCCCGGCATTGTACATATCATGTTTCCTTTCAAATTCACCAATAGATAGAGATCATTTCCAAATAAATACTCTATGGTTCTGAGATGACTCGGAAGAGTTTTTGATAAGAATCATTATCATATACTTAGTGTATGGACAATCAATATTCAATCATACAAAAGGCAATATCGCACAAAACTTACTTCTTATGATCTTTCACTAGAGTGTCGCTAATAGAAGAACAAACAGTTGATGTCTATCAAGGGAACAATTCACTACACACATTGAATAGGCTTGATGTGGTCACAGCATCATAGCTTCCAGGAGAAATAACGACGTAACAGCTGCCATCGTCATTGTAACTCTCTATTGGCCACAGGTGAGTAATAAAGATACCGATACGATGGACGTAGAACGTTGTAGAATGCAGGTGCCGACACCACAGATAACTATCGGATTTAGTGTGCACATCACTCATTAGATAATCGATTTCCATGATAACCTGTTAGTAGAACAATGAGCTATCAGCTAAACCCCCCACACGTGAAATTACTCCTGTTTCTGGTACCAGAACACGCAGAATATGCAACAAGCACAATGTAGCAGCCACATGTATAAGCAACGTTAAGTCATACATTCTTCTATGTATTGCTGTCATTATAATCCCCCCTGGCATTCATATGTGTGTTTGTATTTGTCTAGAGCACTATCAAGTCTATAAGTCGTCTAGGTTTTTTTTCTTTCTAAACATGTATGCATTCTTGTCGCTACCATTATCTGGCGTCACCATATGGAGGTTGTTAGAGATGATTGATGCACTCATCTTGGCTAAATGTACATAGAGTGAAGTCTAGATCATCCATTACTTCTACACGTGACACGTTTGTCGGTCTAGTTGAGGATGTTCGTTTTGCTACACGATGAGTTTGACAAATGCGCTCATTCATCTACGGCGACCTGGTGAGACCTTAAGTATCAAACGTGCTTGATAAAACAGTGCCAGGGCAGTGACCACAATACATCTGTGTCTTTATTGGGTGTAGCCAGCACGATGAAGAAGTCCATTTTGCAATATTATGACATTTACAATAAAAACCGCTTACTTTCCTGCAAATCGGCGGGCTTTCAGTGGTGCTTGGGAAGCTTTACATACGGTAGTTTTACATGCCAAACCCATGGATCACGTACGCAAATAAGGACACGTTGAGACAGGCACTATTAATAAGTTTGTTTTCTCCAATCAATATGTAAATCGATTGGAAGGACGCATATGTGCAATAGTTGGCATATGTAGTAGAGTGATTTATGCGCATAAAATGAGTAACGGTTTTGAGAGCTCGATTTTAATTAGCTTTCTATTAAGCTTGCCTGTCGCTTTTATTTAGGAATAGACATGGGTAAATATAAACACATAGAACAAGAGGTCTTTCATTACATGACTAGTCAGTTCTGACAGACCTTACATGTCTTTGTTCCTCAAGCTGCTAATTCAGATTTGAATCTTAGTTCGCATGTAATTTTAGCCGGTTGCATTTTTCACTTATCAATGGGTCTTACATAACCTGGTATGAACATTTGAAGTGATGACTTATAGAACCTGATGTGATTATTTAATGTGATAACTTAAATAACCAAATGTGATCATATAATGCGATGAATTATATAACCTTATATGAGTATTCAATTTGATGACCCATATAATCGAATGTGATTAGTTAATTTGGTCATTTATAGAACCTGATCAGACAATTTAATGTGATGACTAATTTTAAAATTATCTTGTCTGTTATATAGGTTACCAATTGCAGCCACTGTGGGGCGCTATTTAACCAAACGTGGTCCTGCAAATTCCTCGTGCTGCATTTGGTAGCAGCCATTAGCCATTTGGTAAGTTAGTCAAGGGTTTTACGTTACGCCAACGAGTGTGTAATACCTTAGCTCAAGCTGATAATGCGAAATGGCCTATCCATGTTGTGCTTTGTTAATATACCTGTCATGCGACATGCTTATTCATTGTCCATGTGACTTGATATCCCTGGGTAATCTTGCGGCGAATGCAGGTATGATTTACAATATGATAAGTGATAGCATATTGCTACCATGTCTTTCAATGTGCATATCATATGTCCAGTTAGTCATGTAGCGTAAATGACAAGGGTGCCTCAATTTTCTTGCAATGTCATTGAAAAAGTTATCTATTATAGTAAGAAGGCATTACCCTTCACCCTGTGACTGGTGAATAACAACATTTGTATTTGCGAGGCCATTAATTACGAGGTAAGGGTGTCAATCATCAATAGCCTATTATTTAAACCTTAGCCCTTAACTCTATTCCATCTAATCGGGGTGTTAACAATTGCTTATCCATCATCGGTCCATATAACCAAACCCAGATATAGTTACGGCCTTATTGGCTAGACCTGCCGATGTGTTACGAAATCGGATATGTATATGTGCTGCCGATGGAATCGTATTTCAAATTAAATAAGCTATTTCAGTGTGTCTTCAATGCTAATGCTTCCGTGAAAGTAATCTCGTTGAATATGACGTGTTTTGCAGAAAAGGTTTCATGATGTCCGGCTGCATCGAAATCGGAGACCCGATTAAGCTCCTAGAACGCAAATGAAATGCAACAAGATTGGAACCGAAAACCTAACTGTGTAATATGAATTACTGCTTACACATTTGAACTGGCAGTGCTCTGTATTTCCAGAACGTGCATTAATATACACACACACACACACACACACACACACACACACACAGAGAGATATAGATATATATATAGAGATAGAGAGATAGATAGAGAGATATATATATATAGAGAGAGAGAGAGATATAGAGAGAGAGAGATATTTATGCAATAGATCATAGAGATATATATATATAGAGAGAGAGAGAGATATATATAGAGAGAGAGAATAGAGAGAGAGAGAGAGAGATCTCCTATAGATATATATATATATATATTTATATATATTATATTTTAGATATATATCATAGATATAGAGATATTTATATCTATATATCTCTCTCTCTATACATATATATATATATATCTATATCTATATATATATATATATATATATATATATCTATATCTATCTATATATATATATATATATATATATATATATATATACATTGATTTTTTATTTTCAAATGAACATATTCAGCGCACAGAGTACAGAAAGTTTACTTACAAATCGCTATCATTGTATTGGCATGGAAATACTTGGCTAATGCCAATTCACTAATTTGACAACGATGCCATTTTGTTTGCAAAGACAAAACGTACTCGGTTCTATTTATAAGGGAAACAATACACGGTATGTATTAACCCGGTATGGATGAATTCATGGGCAAGTATATAAATATTATTTTCAACTTAACAAGATTGAACAGGGCATTCATGTGTGCATGTTTTCTTGTTTGTTCCGAATGGCTGCAATATTGTACACAACTTGCAACAGATATGACCTGTTCACAAAGGCGCTTGTCAACTCTTTTATCTGCAATTTGTAATATGGTTTGTGTACGTAGGGTGGTAATATTCCTCTGGTAACAACGGTGGTTGTACCATTTGTGCATACCCGATGTCTTATCGAATCTGGTGTATTTTGTTAAGGGGCATGATTATACTATTACTTTGAGATTGACGAGCGTTAAGGTACTGGTCAAAAGCCACACATAAATATCGGGCAGGGTCGGACGAAGTAAATCTGGGGCATCAGTTTAATGCTTCTTGCAGTAAAGCTATGAAACACAGTAAGTACAACATCTTCTGTTTTTTATTTGTTGCTAACATGATATTTGTAACCACATTTGTTGCATCCGGTATTGCGTTGTATTTGAGGCTCCATTACATGTAAACTGTATTAGTCACTCATGATTATTGATTTGTTAATCACAATAATTTAGTAAATGGTGGTATTATATCAATGAACTAAAGAGTTTAATACTGTATGTACAAGGATCTTAGCAATAAGACGTAGTTCGTGTCCGAGACTTTTCAATTGTACCATTACCAAATATGTGGAGCAGTTATTAATCATCGCCGTTCAATGTTGTAAATATTTCCTTGGTAAAGTATTGGTAGCCATTAAAGAGGGTGTTTATTTGAAGATACAGAACAGATACGCGGGATGCTCTTAGTGATACTACAAATACATTATACAAATCGAACCAGGAAAGCGGATATGAGGCTGATGGCTGTGCGGGTAGCGTTTACCCAATTACTATTTGAGAGTGGCAGGGTGCAAGGCAGCGCTCAGTATTTTGTTAAACGCGGAGCGTAACCATTTATTGTTAACGCGTTATGCGAAATCTGATATCAGATAACAGCACACACGGTTGGTTATTTAAGAGCATGTCGTTACCTGCTGTCATTTTTCCATCAGCTACGAGTAGTAAAATACAAACTTTTTCAGTCGCGATATCTGGTCCACAATGGCTCAAATGCCATCCTTGTCAACTAATTGATCTGATGATTCCCTACATGTACAGGATAACAACTTTGGTGCATACAGGCAGGACTTAAAATAACCAGAAGATTGGTAAATCAGCAGAGAGAAATTCTAGACTTTGTTGCGGTTGAGATTAACCAATATAACCAGCAGCTCAGCAAATACAACATACCTAGCTCAGCGAATATAACAAAACTAGCTCAGCGAATATAACAAAACTAGCTCAGCGAATATAACAAAACTAGCTCAGCGAATATAATAAAACTAGCTCAGCGAATATAACAAAACTAGCTCAGCGAATATAACAAAACTAGCTCAGCGAATATAATATAAATAGCTTAGCGAATATAACATGACTAGCTCAGCGAATATAACATAACTAGCTCAGCGAATATAATATATATAGCTTAGCGAATATAACTTGACTAGCTCAGCGAAAATAGAATGACTGGCTAAGCTAATACAGCATAACTTACTCAACGTATATAACATGGCTAGCTCAGCAAATATAATATGACTAGCTCAGTAAAAAAAGCATCACTTGCACACCTGATATAGCGTAACTAGCTCTGCGAAGTAGTCTGACGGGCTTAGCCAATATAGCATAGCTAGCTCAGCGAATATAACATGACTCTCTCGGCGAATATAACATGACTAGCTCAGCGAATATAATTTGCATAGCTTAGTGAATACACCATAACTAGCTAGGGAAATATATCATGACTATCTGGGCGAATATAGCATGAGCAGCACGTGGTAAGGAACGAATTGCAGAGCAACATCGATCTAAGTTAGCAACAGTGACGCTTGGTGCGTGTAGTCAGCCTGACATGAAAGCAACCATGTCGGAGAAAATAAAATTCGCATTTTTTACTGGTTCCTGCTTAATCAAATGAACGCATCCCTGCATACCTTTGATGAAGCGAGAGGGGAAACAAATCTCCGCCGAAAAAGATGCTCCTGCGTGATCCTTACCCGTAAATGATAAACGCAAGACGCGTATCTATTCATTTCGTCTTCGGCTATTTTTATATTGTTTGTCGCTTCCATTACACGCGTCCACCTTGGCATATTCTTCTTATACTGATTAACATTGCATGCTACCGTCTGCATGTTCGAGTCGCAGATTAGCTTGGCTGTCAATGTAAATCAGGATCAAAGCTTGCACAGACAATAAGGCTGTCATTGTAAATTAATCTCATGATCCGGGCTCGCACAAACAATGAGGCTGTTATTAAAAATCAGGATCTGCGCTCGCACAAACAATACGGCTGTCATTGTAAATCAGGATTTGAGCTCGCACAAACAATAAGGCTATCATTGTAAATCAGCATTTGAGCTCGCACAAACAATAAGGCTGTTATTAAAAATCAGGATCTGCGCTCGCACAAACAATACGGCTGTCATTGTAAATCAAGATTTGAGCTCGCACAAACAATAAGGCTGTTATTGTATATCAGGATCTGCGCTCGCACAAACAAAACGGGCTGTCATTGTAAATCAGGATCAGCACTCACACGTAAGGCTGTCATTGTAAATCAGGATTTGAGCTCGCACAAACAATAAGGCTGTTATTATAAAAATCAGGATCTGCGCTCACACAAACAATATGGCTGTCATTGTAAATCAAGATTTGAGCTCGCACAAAAAATAAGGCTGTTATTAAAAATCAGGATCTGCGCTCGCATAAACAATAGGGCTGTCATTGTAAATCAGGATTTGAGCTCGCACAAACAATAATGCTGTCATTGTAAATCCGGATCAAAGCTCGCACAGACAATAAGGCTGTCATTGCAATACAGTATCAGAGCTTCCACAAACAACAAGCAAGCAATGCACTGAGACAATTACAGCTCAAATGTAATATAACGTAACTATTGCGAGGTAAATATCATTTCAGAGTTACTCTTCAATAACAATGGAATTCGGTTGCTTAAGCGTGTTTCAAATGAAACCAAAATACGTCCGAGATACAATTAAGTCTGATATTATTTTGCCTCGTTTTCAATAATAGAAGGACCTAAATGACCTCAATTTGTTGCACTATGTGGTTGTTCACACATTGGAATTCATTTAGGCACACTATATGTACCTCAGGATGCCCCAGTCAAGCAATCCATCATCTTCGCCAGAAACAAGTCATCATACTCGCACTTGTCGTCTATTGCATTAAAGGAAAGACCGAATTATATGATCCAAAGTTAACCCGATACATAAATCGCGGTTGATTTATTCATCTACTTCAAACGACCCTGATACAAGTCATTATCCGTAGTAATATAAAATGAAGCCATTTTCCAACAATCGGCTGCTGATATGATATTCCCGTAGTAATCAGCTTTTAATATGATATTCAGTCATTTTCTCTGCAATCGATATCCTATATAAATTGCAGTGCAAGACAATTTTATCACATTGAGGGCCCTGAGTAGTATGATACAAATGGTTGAGGATAAACTGATGCGGTCAATGTAATCATCGTATAGATGACATTGACACATATCTACTAATAATAATTGTCACTCAAAATATAACAAATACGCGCTATCCGCCACAAATGAGTGTAATGTAATATGCATTAACCAAATATTCAATAAGGCCTATGGAAGGTATAAACTTGTAACATTGAACTCTTGAAGCGATTCAGCAATTTGGCTGTAAATACTACATGGCCAGACATATGCCAGTTACCATGAAGGGCGTTCAATTACAATTCAAGCAAGGGTTACATTTTAAATAACTTGCTCCCAGATAACTAAACTATATTCGTCATTTATATTGGGGCTACCTAGCAATACCTGTATCGATCAACAGAACGCGTGAACCATGTGTTGCACTTAATAGACGGCTACATCATAACGTATTCTACGGTATGCAGCCTGGACGGTCCTGTTCTTGGACTATGATACAAGCTAATTGTATATCTGATTGACTAAGTATCGTAGCAAACACACAATATGCATATGGCATTATTTTTCACCAAAACTTCCTTTATCATAAGCAATCACTTGTTGGCAACTATAAACTTGCTTGACCAGCTTGTCTAGATACAAAGGCACGAGTTAAGGGCTCATATACATGAGTCTAGTCATAAATGTCATACGTAGCAATATGCTGACTAATTCGGCGGCTGATAGCTAGTCAACGTTGGGAAATGACCTACTTCCATATGACGTCATTGTCATCGTTATGGTCTCACTTTCCTATTTTGCCATCTGCCAGTCTCCGCATTCGACACACAGTGTAGCTTTAATGAGGGTAAGGCTGTAAAACTGCTCCAACTTAATGCTATCACGTGCAGAGTCAATGACTGCACGGGGTGTTTGATTGGTGCGCCACAAAGCGTGGTACTGTGTGCCTTGTGATCAGAGTTGGTCACCTAACATCGTTTTCATATATACAGTCACTCACACGTTGTCAATATCTTGACATTTTCAGATAACATTATGCGCATGTTTAGTCAAGTATTGAGGAAAAAACAATTGAGCCACAGCACTTCTCAATATCATTTGTACAATTTACTTCTAATTGAAGCACACATTGTCCAATTCGATTAGACCTATCCGCAGCTGGATAAAGTGCTGCTGTTTAAGTGATAGGCCGCCATGGGATAAGGGAAATGCAACTTCGGCTGCAAGCTTTGCTACCTATTTTAACTTTATTATCCAAATATATCTCTAATGAAGCGGGGGGAAATTTCAATACTTTGATCACGACCAGGTTTAATGTCAATTTGCGGAGCACTTAAATACACTGAGAGAGGGTCTGCCAATTATACTGGTGCTGCAGACACACATATGCTAGGTCCATAGCTGCACGGTTCAGGTAATATAAGGGATAACTGGGAGTGCTAACCACCGAATGAGAGGGACCAATGAATCTATCGACCTCAATTAATAGACTGTAATTCGTTTCCATGCGGTGCGCCAATTCATACAGAGGCACGTACGTAAACAAGAGCTTATTTCATTTGTACCAAATAGCGCGGCCTATATTACTCAGCATAAGTCAAACAAAACTGAACGTCAATTGATGCCTGCTACGATGTAATGGATACTAATATTATACAAACGCCATTGAAAGGAGTTTGGTCTTATATAGGTCGTGTACACATAGAGAGTAATAGTATGGCGCAATGTCCCTCTGAGTGTCGAAAACAGCATCAAACTCACACTGTTTTCTTAGTAAGGTCTCATCAAGGATCGCCTCAAGAGAGATAGGTTTTTGGAAGAGGGGGGAGGGGGTGCAGGCGGTTGGTATATATAGACATTTAGTTAACTTCTCAGTACGTTAATATTTACTGACTACCGAAACTTTGATGAGGATTTATTGTTGTACATATTATATTCATTCAATTTTAATCGACACTTACTTATTGTTTCTACTGTCGCTATTTAGATTTGTACGCCTTGGTTCCAATACACCAACGGTCATAGCGACTGTATGTGTACACAGACGGAGTAAGGCATTCGTATCAAAGATATACAATCAAATGCTGAGATTATGTAACATTCTCGAGTACAAATTTCATTGATGGCGGCAATAAGGAATCCTGATGGATTATTACTGGACAACATGAACTCGTCATCAACGATATCCAGCGGAAGAAGCGTTTTGGTGATACTATTCCCATTAGATGTAGAAGCGATCAATGCTCATCATTGGACGTCATTTATGTCAAATGCTAAACAGCAGGAATCGCGCTACGGTGTAGCTGTAATCTCGCATTGCAAAACTCGCTTTCTATCCGAATTTCCTTAATCTATGCTACGGTTTTCTTTGAATGATATAATTTCATGAATTCTAATGTATCGATAATTTTTATCACGGTAGACTGATTAATTTCAGTAAATTAATCTTATCACTAATTATGTGCTCAATGCATTTCGTACATGGATTGGTTTTAATGTCAGATCCGCCTTATGCATCTATTACTTACTGATACGATTTGATGCATACAGTAATCTGCCGACGAATTAAATTCATGTTATCAAGTCGCGTATCGACTATGCTACAGATGAAAGCGATTGTTGTACAGTACAAGATTGAATTTAATGCTCAAACATGCATCACTTAGACGTCATAAGACGTATATTGCCTGACACCTGCGTAACAGGAAAAGCAGAACTTGCCCTATAAAACTATCGTAGCGCATCATGATCAATAAATAATGCTTCATCATTGAACGCACCGAAACATGCTAACATGTTTTTTCCCAATTAAGCATGGTCACACAGGAAGGTAATTTATCAAAATATATCTAATAAGAAGTGAAAGCTCCAAGAGAGGAATGTGTTTTTTTTTTTGCGTTTGGCGACAATGCTGCTTACGAATATGCATTGCACGTATTTAGAACTAGAACATGCCTTGTTAAATGGCTTGTTCACGAACATATTTTTTTTCAATATTTTGTGCATCCATGAATTGAAGTCGTCAAAGGGCATGTAATATCAGGCTGTATGTGTTTGGTGTATTGATGACTAATTCGCGTGACTTATTGCACCCGTTGTACAACACTATGAATATTTGCTATGGCCTTTCACCAGCTGTTCATAAATGCAACGTTTAATGAATGACTCACTGGTAGGCATGAGGTTTTCGGACAAGACGGTCTAAAACAAGTTAGTGATTCATTGACACATCCAATGGAATCCTGTCTATTATAAAGGCCATTAAAGCTGCGTTATGTTAGTGACATCACATCACATATAATTTTTTTTTCACGTTGTTAGATTCCATGCCATTAGGAATCAAAAAGCTGCTGATAGATGTGTTGACAAACTAAGTTACAATCTAGTAATGCATTAATTGAAGCTGCTCAGTACATTGACGACTTGAGAACCTTTCATGACAACCGTCATTTAAGCATTAGTTATGCATCAACTGAAGCTACTTATTTTCCACTGGATTAGGTTGTTGATTGCCGAGTGAAGCACTCATAGCAATAATGTGGTTTCAACGAATGAAATTGCCCTAGCAGTGGATGCACAAATGCTCATTATGGTGTGGGTTGGATAACGTGAGTTGAATTGACAAGCTAACCTGGTTCTCCTTATCTCCTTAATCAGATTATCAAGCACTAAGATCTCCTTACCACCTGGTGGAAACCTGGTCATCATGCATGAAGACTTGTGATGCGCGTGCAATGATATTTATGGAAAACTAACAGATGGCAAACGGTCTTTAAGTCACGTAAAGGGCTTTAATGACATTTTGCAGAGAATGAAGAGTAGCTGAATACTACAATGTAGAACAAAAGGTGTAATGGCCGTATCCCGTCTGCCAACGATCGCCAGCACATCACATACGTGTGTACACGTACGTCTAAGGATATTTATTAGTCGATCGAATTCAATCATTTAGAGCTTAAGTACTTTCATAAAATAGTATTAGCTATGCTAACGCATAGATTGTCATATAAATCTGCGGGGTTTTGCTGAGCATACGTTCTATGGGTCAAAATTAATGCCATCTCCAAATCAGAAGTTGTCAGAGGCAGCGCATGTATTTTCACTATCTTGGTACTTTACTGCTACTCCCTTGATAGTTTATCCTGGCTGTGTTTGCTACCGGACATAATAATACATAGTTATGATGCCCACAGGTAAATGAATTAGCTGTTCCTCCGTTGATTGTCGACAATGTTCATCAGATTGGGATTGTTATTCAATTGAACTCCGTCAAACAGAACGGAGGTGACACATTTCTCTGCAAGGCTAGCAAGTAATCCACCCACTATACCCTCGCCTGCGTTTATAGATGATGACGCCCGAAAAAATACATCAAACAAACGTTATATATGAAAATTATAGCGGGATAGGTAACGACATGTCGGATACCTTTACAGCTCAGTTAAATGTTAAGATGTGTAGTTCACTTATCGTCGAAAGTTTTGGTCACATTTGTATTTTGTCAACCATGTCTGCAGACATCAGGGCATACACACAGTAGCTTCTCCGCCTTGTGTCATTTTATCCCATAAATCATTCAGTCGGGCATTATTGCTAATGGCAACCACAGTTTGCATTTGAAAATGACTTGACAATTCCTCGACGGATATACAGCGGAAATACTAGATATATTTTCGGTTATTATAGAGCCGTAATGGATTGCGTCTGTTAAATCTATTGTTAACAATGACACGCAACTGAGGGTTTGGCCGATTGTTCTGCGATTCATGCGATTCAAACCTTTACACTAGTGTATGTTTGATAACATTTAGAGCGCAACGTCTATTGTTATCTTACGATTCCGACACCAGCAATCCATGCAGTAGTTGGGTTGTGTCAGATTATTCCAGTGTATGCACAGTCTAGGATCGCATGTATGCTGCTCCGTTCTCTCATTTAGCTGCATCCTCATGAAATCAAAATCGAAAAACACCACGCCATGTATCCTGAAACGTCTGGCGTGGATCACAACGAGAACATTTCTGTGCTGTTATCGTATCATACTGAGGCACTAGACACGTCCTGATATGATGCGCTGTGCGATTTAATCCCTTTACACAGAAACATCCTCTATTCGACAATCAGTTGATTGTGTATGGGTTCAATCAGAGAATGGGATCCGATAAGATAACTTTTATGAATACCGATTCTTGGTTTATTTTTATTGTTTCATTTGAGTCAACTCATGGGGATCGATTCAATCTCATCAGCTGGTGTCATAATTATAAACTGGTTGATGCTATTAAGACATATACAATGTATGGATGTAGCGAGATTTTGCTTTAGCAGGATAATATAACTTTACTCAGTTATTACATGCGCATTTCGTTTGTCATAATTACAATAAAATGACATCATCTTCACTGTGTAAACAAAATAAACATATATAAATATATCACAATCAGATAACATTAGTCACAGGTTCAACAAGCCTTCTATTTTACCTGCCTCAATGTATCTGTAAAATAACCAACTGAACTATAATCATTGGCCAAACGTTATCAAAGAAAGATGCCGGCCAGGAGGCCGCACATATTGTACCTGAAATTCTAAAGAGTTGTACTTCTGTCAGAGTAATAAATGAATTAACTTACGAATACATCACTGTGCGGTTATTTTAATCATGAGCCTCAGCGATGGCGGATAGTTGTTATTAGTGTCGATGAAAGCGCTCTTCTTTGCAAATAACCAATCGCCAGCTCCAGTGACGTCATCTAACCAATACCTCGATGTCTTTTTGTGGTTTTGCTCTTTGATACTTTCTCTCTATATATTGACTGAATCACCATTAATATATTGATGTCTAACAGAAGAGGTCATAGCAGTTAACTGTTATGTTGAATCGCGAGAGCGCTTTACACTTGTGTAAACACAAAAGTTTTCTACTATGTAACAACAGCGTCGAGTGCGCCTCCATAATTCCAAAGTATTAGGGATCGAACCCAAAGCCTTTTGGTCGGAAATCGACGCAGGACGAATGTATCACAAATGATGGGGCATAACAATATTCTTCCAACAGGAAGAATAACATCAACCAGTAGCCAAAAGTGTGGTGGTGGAAGTTGATTGCTCTATTTTTGATAAAATGTGCTCCAAGACTAGGCGGGAGTAGACGGCGACATCAACTGGTGAATGGCAGGCCAACGCCAATACTGCCACTATTTGATTCGTAGGTTCTTTTCAGATATTTTATATTCAAATAACCTTTGATGGGCCTAGTTCGACAAACCAGGCAGCGCCATTTGTAAGCATTTATGCCCAAACATGGCAATCCCGCTCGATCGTCTCTGCTGTAGAAAAGGCGTAATTTTTCTTAAATTCCATCTGTAAAGCGAGCACATCCCTTGATATGATGATACTCAGCATTACAAGTTACTTATTTTATACCATAGATACTTTATTAATAGTAAAAGAACAAACGGTTTGACCCTTCAAATAAAGCTGTCATAAATGTTTGATGAATCACTCCCATATAGTGAATTCATGAATGAGAATAGTTGTTAAATGCCACTAATGGCGCTGAAATATGAATCGTCGCATTGGTATTTGCAAAAATGTAATCCGGGGGGAATTGTCTTACACATCACAAGTGCAGCAAAAAGTTTCCTGCTAAATGAGAGCAAGAATCAGTATATGCCATGCCTCAGCCCGTACATAAAAAAACATATATTCATCTTATGGAATGGGAGTGAGTTTAATTTGATGCTAGCCGTGATGTGCGCGATTTACATCGGCGACATACGCAATCAATGTTACGAGATACGGCGGAAGCAAGATGATGATGTGTATACGATTACATAATAGGAGGTAACTTTGATATATAGGCCTAATTTACATGACATGATTATTCTCTAAATTGGTAAGAGGCGATCAGCAAATATACCGACCACGACCGGGACCATTCCAGCTGACATTGATGGACAAGATTTGACCCGCTTCAATTAACACCCACATAGGGAGCAACACAACTTATGACTAGCATTACATTACAGCTGTTCGAATGTGCATCTAATGACATTTTCGTCCCCCCAGTATATCAATGTCCTTTGAAGATAATGGAAGCAGCATAGTAAAGGTGTATTATCAAAGTAATATAATTATGTGCGAACATTTATGGTTGGTAGAGGCTATTAGTGAAATACTTTAGGGGGCACTCAACGAGTAACCTTAAACTCCGACATAGTGCATATGGATGAATATATACCGTGACCTTAAGAATATGATGCTCATCGTTTTCATGTAATCGACGGTGGTCCGCGTTGACTGTATGCATCGTGACCATCAAACATCACCGTCGCGTAAAGTAAGGTAATAATGTGAGCCCATCAAATTACTAGTACCGCATACGTGTATAAATGTATCTATATAACGCTCACCTGGTATCCAATATGCAGGTATTAACCGCGAATGTGTACTTACTTCAACGGAATAGTGTGATACTTCAACGGTTTATTTTTAGGATAAATCGTTTATTAATATGTTAATGAGTTTAGGTCTGTAAGGGATGACATGATACATGAGTGCATGTGATGCATCAGTTAGCCCATCAAATTACCATGGTTGCATAAATATACTCATGTATTCACTTAAAGCTAACCTGAAGTTTCATATGCAGTTTAATATGTCTTCACATTCACCATTAACCGCGAGTATGTACTAATTACGACGTGATAGTTTATACATATGCGGATCGTATTCAGTAGACAACGTTATAGCTCATTATGATATGCATAATATGAATATGTCAATGGGCTTTGTATTTTAAAAGCATGGTTTGGGCTGACATAATACCCATCTTCATCAATGTACGGACACCTTGTGTGTATTGTATGGTGCTGGGGCGTGACATACGTCAAAAGGTGATGTAGTTGCGTTATGGTATGTGATAAGCTAACAAAAGGGTGCATTTCATTTACATATTATTGTGACCAGTGTATCCCAAGTCAAAAGCTGTTTTTATGTCAGCAGCCATTTAGGCTCAGTTATTTGATTGTAAATCAAAGTTGCTTGATGGAAAAAATTTGGTAATTTTGGTTTTCGGTAAAACTAAAATATTCCAGACACTTTTTCCATCACTGAATCACTCCAAAAGGTATTCACGTGAGTGGGTAAAGCCTCAGGGAGTATTTGCAAAGAAGGCAGGCATCAGCAAATGAAAAGAGAATCAAAAAGGGGGCCAATATGCACCACAGCAATGTTTACAGAATCATGAATTTAATCGAAAACTAGGCTAGAGGATGTTATTCAGTGAATGTGGGGTAGCATCTTACACAAATACACCTTTTTTGATATTCAATTAGGTTCTTATGCACTGATTGGTAAAGAAACTTTGGCTGCCTTTTTTGTGTTTAGATGGCACAGCTGAAGGGGGCTGCGTTTGACTGTCTCTTCCTTGCCAGGCCTACAGGGGCAAGAAAGCGGGTACACGTTACCATGAGGCCTGGCAGTGATGAAGTTGCTGCAGGGTCAGCATCCCACCGAAGTTATATAAAAGATGTCTACAGCAAAATACTTTATGTGGAATACCACAACAGGGGTAAGCTTATATACATTTGACAGCAAGTTAAGTTCAAATTGACCTTGCATGTGATTAGTGACATGGAGCAAAAACAAAAATGATTATCACGCAGTTAGTGCGTGCATAAACTTTTTCTAACTCCTGACACAGCTAACATACAATGTATATATTTACATTCACATTGCACTTACAAGACATTATTCAATAACCTGTCTGATACCCTATACAGTTGTGATGTCACTCATCTGCTAGGTGGTTACTCTCTCTTGCTGATTGTAAAAAAAGACGCCAACTATATGATAGGTTAAACTAGCATGTATGCTTTGTTTTTATGGGTTCTATTCATTGGCTTTCAGAGAAACAGATGAATTATGTTGGCCAACCTCAATCAACAGCTGTCAATGATAGTAAGAACAGAGTATATAAATAGTTCACATATTAAGTATATGGCTTTTTTCAAAATATAAATTCTCTAACTGCAATAACCATTTGATTAAATGTAACTGAAGTATATACGTGATGCAGGTGCGGAGAGTGAAAAGAGAATCACTGGTAGGTGTATGCATTTATTGTTTCAATAATCCATACAAGAATTGGCTATATCATCAAAACGCCCAGATAAAATATGATTGGTCCATAGCATCTACATGTATGCTTTATTTTATTCAGCTGACCAGTCAGAACTCAGTAGACTTGTTGGTAAGTGTAATACTTTTATTGGCTCTGTGATCATACATGGATGTCTCTTTCATGATAATATAACTAGAATGGAAAGACATCATTATAACCTGGTACAAACTTGATTTGATTCAGATGACAAACAAACTGAAATTTCAGTTGGAAAGTGCATGCTTTTATTGGTTACGTTATATTTTGCTGAACCACATGTCAACCTTTAGGTTGTTGGACTATTAAGTTAACTCAAAAACATAAATTTTGATTAATTTTCAACAGAATTAACCTTTAAGGCCTTATAGTGAAAAAAAATGCAATCTTCAGATTAGGTGAATGGATATCCCAAATAAACCAGGAAATTCTGTGCATACATATACAAGGTATTGTGTTTGTTTAGTCATCCAATTTCTTGTATTTTTTCAGCTCCTGGAAATGAAAAGTGGGAAGACAAAGTGTCAGAAGATGACATCCCACTAAGTTTGTTAAGATTTGTCACAAATGGATAGAATCAATAAATAGGAAAATGTTCAGATCATCTGTCCACATCATGGATTTCTTCACTTCATCATCATCTTAGTATAAACCCTGGGGGGGCACTTGGCCTTATTCTGGATAGGGGTGTGCTGCGGGACCTCAAAAAACCCGTACCAGTCGTACAAGGTCAAAATGGCCAAAAGCATACCCTCTCGTACAAGGTATTATGCGAATGTATAACTCCTCATACAGATTGAAGATGAAAAAAATACCCTGTCATACAAGTATGAGGCCAAAAAACCTGTCGTACAAGTCGAGAGGCCGAAAAAACATACCCCGTTGCGCGGCACATATGTACTACCTCTATACACTTAATTGCCTCCCACCCCCCGGGGTGTAAACAACAACACCAGAGGGAGCTTTTAGATATATATATGAAATTAGATGAGAAAAGATGCATATCTGTTGAAACATTTCACTGAAGAAGGTGGGAGTTGTTGGTGTTCGTCATCACTAATTGTAAAGATAGTATCTGTACTATAGGTGATGATGAACACCATCCACATTCTAAAACAGACGTACTCTTGTTAGACTTGTGCTGATCAATTGCGATGATATTAAGAGGTCTATCAGATGTATGTAATCAAATCGATCGAAACACAAAATGTGAGGACACTATCCGATACAACTTATATTTAAACATCGAAACAGGAACAGATAAAGTCAGCATCACTACGTGTTCAAACGTAAATATGAGCGATAACATGATACCGATAATATCTAGCACTAACTTCTAATGCATTATCTTCAAAATCGCACTAAGTTCGTACGCAAAACATGAATATACGATAAAATTGCGTAATTCGATTCATCAGTCAACTTAATTAAGTTTCTTTGTGCCTCGCTTTGTCCACAAATGCGAGAGTTGGAACGACGATGGCGGTTTGACACTTAGTTGGTCTGCAGATCAATTGTTTTGTTTATATTGGAAGTGAAAACAAGGACACCCGCACTTACCAGCAGCTCAATTTTATCTAGGTCATCCCGGCGAGGTGAACGCGAGGCGACTCGCAATGGCTGTTTATGCAGCCGCCTATAGACATAAAACCGCTACAATGTGCGAAAGAAGGAACAGGGTATAAGGCTGCATGACCTATTGCCAGGCCGAGTTGTATGTTTGAAAAAGGGGTGGATTTATTATTGGCAGTAGATAAATTTGAGGACAATACCGCGACAGTAACGATACAATGAGGGAAATGTCGATGGTCCATTAGATATGCAAAAAACCCCGCTCTAACCTGAAATGATTTCTCGAATAATTCAGCTTTTAATCAAGCTTCACAAAGGAAACTACATGGTCCTATTGAACCATTAGTAATTAATTTTCAAGAATTCATACAAAAATGGGTTAGCAAATCGACTCGGATAGATTTGTTTCACTATAGAATAAATATGACTTATTAGAATGAAGACAGAGTGAATATTTGCTTGTTTTTGTTTCGTTTTAGTTCTTTGAAACAACTTGAGCTTTTGCACCTTCTTGACAAGGTAGTACTCGATCGACTGAATGGCTATTGGTTTGTCTTTTTTATCTGTGTCGTCAACCTTCTTCTCCACAACGACCGTACTCGACGGTATACTGGTGATCTGAGGATCTCTGCTGCGGATCACATATTGCGCAATATCTTTGCATTCAAGGCTATCAGCATTCAAGGCTATAAGCATTCAAGGCTATATCTTTAACTTCATATCAAGGATTAAACACCGGACTTGCGTATCCGTCTTGGGGCATTTGGGTGGGGAACTTCAGGTTGTACAGGGTTTTTGGTTGGGACGCAGTGGAGATAAAGTTGTGGAGATTAGGGTTAATAGGGTCATGGTGGGACCCGGGGTAGGGATAAAAGTTTGGTCACGGAAGGAATCCCGTAATCCAGCAAACCGCAATTCATTGTCATTTTTAGATATGGTTTAAGATTGGGCAGCTACAGTTAGATATATATATATATATATATATATATATATATATATATATATATATATATATATATATATATATATATATATATATATATATATATATATATATATATATATATATATATATATATATATATATATATATATATATATATATATATATATATGTAGCTCTTATGAACCAAGTGGAGTACCCGATCGACTGTTGGTCTGTTGGGCTAGATATATAGTCTGCTAGTACAAAATAAGACTAGTGTCCTGTTTGTACACTGCAAGACTGTCAAATAGATTGCTCTTAGATTAGAGGGAAAAGTCGGTTAACTCGAGAAGGAAAGACGTGTCACTTAAAAAACCACTGGAGTAACACTAGTCAGTGGTAACTTCAATGCGAGATGAATCGCAGCGCAGAATGCATTATATGCATTGGAGCAGATAATGTAATAACGGTTACGTTACATCTCACACCATGTTTTATAATGTTTCTGTCCTACATAAATCCCAGTTACAGAATAAAATGTTATAAACGTACGTTAATTTTTTACTTAAGTCGCCACTCGGCGTTTGGCACTGTCAATTACATCACTAAATGTTACATTTTATCGATTCCTCCGATCTCAGTTCTGTACACTAAGATGAAATTTTCAATTCGCAATATGCATTGTCAAATTGTTTGACTGTGTAAACATCTGATACCAAAATAGTTATATTTGAAACGCATTTATTCGGTTATATGTTACCGATATCTAGTTGAACTAATATGAACGTACTTAAACGGTGTTTCAGTACCCTTTAGGGGAAAGGCAGAAGGAGTAAAACTGTTCTGTATGCTTCATCGGATTACCTAAGCGACACATGAATAGATATTCGGGACATTTAGATGTGATAAGAGTCGGGATAAGAGTTAGACACTGAGATAAGTGAATATCGTACACTTTGATAGTCGACTCTCTAGCTTGCATGTTTCACTGTTTGAATGAGTGAGTAAGGTACCTCGCTCTTGATGGTTCGCATTTTGGCAGCATGGACATGATAATCAATACTAGTCATCAGCACGGACGCTGTCCAAGGTGACATTTATTTGCCCATGGAATACGCGATCTATTCTTTAAGAAACATGAATTAATAACAGAACATCGTCAATACATGGGTATATGTCGCGCAAGCGAGTTACATCTTCGCGATTGTTTTTGTCTGCAGATTATGGTGAAATCCGATCGCTTGATTGCTATTAGCTCGTAGTCTTTTCTTTACACTTACGATAACTGACAGCAAGACTGGGTATAGGACACCTCCCATTATGAGGAATTTCACTTCGCATGCAAACTGTACAGGAATTTTCAAGGAATCTTGCTTGGCACCAAAAAGACTTTTTTCCCCCTTTATTTCATGACTTCCAGCTGAGTTAGTTGTTGTGAGGTATGAACCATCCATGTTTTAAGGTCTTTTTAAAAACTGAGAAGTTACAATTACATCAACAACATGCTTCTCACTCACTTTCAATCAATACTTTTATTAAAAAGTTCAGACTTAGATCATAGTGCATAATGTTCATTTATTACAAGCTAAAGAACCGATGACAAACAATTTCCCCCAGGATAAACACACCTTAGTTAATACATGACGAACAGCATAATGACTTAGTAACAATGCATGCATAAAACATAATACAGCCATTAGTCACCATTCAAAACCCCATCAGTGGAGAATTTAAATGTTGGGGATAAGCATCAATATGTTTATACCATTTACATTGTGAACAATAGATAATATTTTTTGGTTCGTAAAAAAACAATTCTTGCACAATTGTGTATCTCTGTGATAATAACTGACAGAAGTGTCCCACTGGGTTCCATGGCTCTACCATTGACCATTATTGTACTGAATTGGTTTATCCTCAGGGCATGGTAAATTTCTGAAGAAACAAACAATCAGCGCCAGCAATCAAATCATTCAATTGCATGTAATTATTTCCAAAAGATATGGTGTAATACAGTTGCCTGTTAATGAGTACAAGTTTTTATAAATGTTGTGCACATTACATGTAGTTACTTTCACAAGAATATTTAATTGGACAAAGTATTATTGGTTTGGAATTTCAAGTAATGTAACTTCTTAGGAGATCAGACTTCTATGCATCAGACCCATATTCAGAATATGATGACACGGGAGGTTCTGTCATACCATTGACATATATATCTGTACTTATCCCAGAATTGCCAACTGCTTGAGCAATAGCCAGGAAGAGCATTTTTTTCATGCATGTTTATGTCATGGTGGTGCCTCTGTAGGATTGCAAGCTTGCCTGCTGTTGCCACGAATTCTGTCTCCATGCCTGGAGAAATGTACAGACATATTATTAATGGTAAACAGTCTGGAGTTTTATATAAGGATATTAAATTATGTTAGAAATAATTCATACTTGACTGTAATTGGTTCATGTCTGCCAGATTTCTGCAGTGAATTTGTAGTTGGTCAAGTAGATGTTGACTTCATTTGCCAGCTGTTTCCTTTCTTCTTTGAAGCGTTGCAGGCGAAGCCACTGCTCAACCAGAGCTCGGGTTTTTTAAGAGGTATCAGTTCTGTCACAATTCATTAAGAATCGAATGAGAATATAATTCAAAATCGTTTTTGCAAGAGCATACCAGATACAAGAACTGCTAACCCTCAGCCATAGCTAAGAGTCTTGACTCTCAGGAACACCCTTGAGAAGATGGACATGCAAGATTGTGGCAAGGCAATTGTAACTTGTTAGGAGCTGTGACCATCGTTGGTGTTCTGCAGAGAGTTTTGTCCTATGACCTGTGCGATTTTGCTGCTGTCTAGTACGCAGATACATAAGTATTTGATCCTTATGGCCACAAAATTTGGAGGTTTAAGTGAAATATGAATAATTACCAGCCTTCCTTTCAATGAGCATCTTGTGTTTCATAATACTAGTCATCGTCAGCTCCACATCTTGCCTGACACTTGTTATGGATCTTTTTGTAGGACTTGGCCCTGTCTAACAAGCTCACTTTCAGAACTTGTGCTGTTCTTCACCATAACACTGGGAACATAATATGTATAATAAATACAATTTCATTTTAACGTTGCTGTTTAAAGGGCACTACATACTTATAAATAAGTTCATCAACCAAATATATATCATAAATCTCATACCTTCTTAGCTGTAATGTGAACTTTTCTTGCATTGAAGTGCACGATGCATTACGCTTATGTTCAAATCTTCCATATAACATGCTACAATAACATATTGACTTTTTCCAATGTGCATTTGCAGGGAGATATGATCTTCACTTGCCAAATTTTATTTGTGAAAACTGTGGTTACAATGATCCAATGAAAGTAAGTTTTGTTATAGCATCTTATATAGATAACCTTTTAACATTTGTTATTTTTGTGCTCCAAAATATAATATTAGTTATTATTCTTTCACTAGACATATATATAAAACCACACTGTCAGTGTAGGCAGAATAAGCACACTGACTGCAGTATTTTGGCAAAAGTTTCTCAGGTACCCTGTTGCAAAAACATCAATCTATTCAGTATAGTGGAATCGATTTGAATGATTATATCCTGCCATGGGATTATCTTCTGGCATCTCAGTAGGGAGTGGGTAGTAGAAATCAAGATGAAACCATTCCCTGTCATGGCATCCTTCACAAAGGTGTTGGGCTTGTCATGGTCCTCACACATAAACATCTGGCACTGGAGACACCTGAATATGAAAGTTACACATTAGTGCACAAAAGGTCATTCATAGGTAGATATTACAATATTACTTGCGTAACATTACTGTAGTTTTGATGGATTTGCACACAGGCAACATTCAGGCTCTTGAGCAGATGGTGCCATGTTTGCTAGCAATGAGTCAACTACTGATTGCCTTTGGGTCTCCCAATGATTTTGGCTTTCCAGTTTTCGCTTTTGCCAATCGGTCAGCTCACTATCATCATGGTCATCTTGAACTTGGGTCAGATAATTGGCTGTACTTTTTCCAAATGTCAGAAACTAAATCGTCTCCTTCACACAGTTAACATCTATCGTCAGAAGATAACTCCATATAAATTTACCCTCTATCACTATAACTACTTATTCATGTTTAATTTTTATTGAACATAAAAAATGCAGTAGCAACTCTCCACAAATATCATGATCTTACCGATAGGATTGTCCTGTATAAGGGCCTCTACGGAAGTAGGTGTATCAACTGTTTGTAACACATGCAAAGGATGCACCTGAATGTGTTCTTAGAGATCAGTAAATTTTGTGAAATTAATTTTTCTGGAATATTTCATAATTAACAAAAGGTACCATGATTATTTAGTCTGGCTGAAGAAGCTGAGGTTTGCTTGCGCTTCACTCCATGTGGTATTATACCAGAGGTACTCCTCAGTGGGGAGTTAACAACAAGACGGGAAGATTTTGTCTTAGCTGGGCGAAGTGCTTTGAGTAATTTAGCAGCGGCTTTATCAAATGCCTTCTCAGGGTCTGCATTTAAACAAAAGTTTCATATATATTTTTGTATCTGCAGAAATTCTAGCCTTCAAAAGTGCCAAAACAAACATCAAATTCAGTTTATTTACCTTTCTCTCAACTTACGTCTCCTCACCGATTTCATTGTCCTGTCTATAGCTATCGATAATGCTATCATTTAACAGCCTGTACAACTGCCACAGGAACCCCCCAAAACTACCAACGAACAAAGAGGAGGTGGTTGCTGATTGGGCAAGGCAACTCGCCCCTGGTGTTTTGATGATCTGATGCCACCTAAGAGGCGACGGTCCGTATGCAGAATCGTGAGCATTATAAGCAAATTTGCTCCTTCTCGCAACGCAGACAAGGGACAGTTAAAAAAATATACATTTTCATATCAACAAATGTCTTATCATCAATCTTGCCTAGTGTCCAACAACAGTCATACTTCTAATCAACAGAATCAACGAAATCCAACACAATTTTAAAATTGTTGTCCAACATGGCTATCATGCAATCGAAAACATGAACGAGAATTAACGCAGATATGTTGCATTATGGGAGTCAACCATGTTGTTTTTTTTTAACGAAGTTTCATGATGTGCCGTGTTTTATAGCCGTGGACGACTCTTATTGACATATTTTTATACTACCGTCGTGCTCGGCTACGTATTTTAGTGCTCAAACAGAACAAGTAGACAAAAGTGTAGCAATATAAACAGTCCTCGTGTGATTTTGTGATATAATCTTGCATTTTGTCACAAATTGTTTTGCTTGGAGGGCTTTAGTAAGTTTTTAGTGAGTTCATCGGTCGTTTGGACTTCAGAAGCTTCGTAATTTCACTGGCTGCGCTTCGCCTCTAAACGACTAAAGCTCGGATGTGAGATCGAAAGTAGTAAATTGAGCGGAGCTGTCAGAGGTTGAGATTCTTTGCCTAGTTGCTGATAAAAGGAACGCTGTACATTTCCATATCATCATATCAGATTGTCAAATATAGGCATGACATAAACGTTTGCGGGAAGCAAAGCCCCCCTTCCCTAGCCGTACACGACGGTAATATAAACAAGACAACCCCTTCCACTGATCGAAATATATTGCGTAACCTAAGATAGAGAGCGTGTAAATATGAAACAAGTGACTATAACATTAAAGCATGGAACAAATATTACTACAAGTGCCCTTTGACAAGTTTCATGGTGCTTACACCTGAGTCCATCTTCGGTTAGTGTACATAATTGACGATTTAATAACAATTAAAACATCGAAGCATCCTCACCTGACCGTATGTCCGCCATCTTGGGCTGATGAAGCTCGGTAAAAAGGGATCCTTCCTTATTTCACGCCCCATGCCAAACCGTTCTCCTTACACTCTCCTACGTGCGGTAGTTTATGAAAGGCTGTCGGGCATAGGCACAGCAAGGCCTTCTTACACTACCCAATGGGTGCTAATGTAAGGCGAAGTGACCACTATCCAATGGTTGAGAGTGTAAGCTCGAGAATGGGTTGCTATGAGGTAGTATATAGCCAAATCCTGCTTTCTCTCCACGGCGAGTTTAAAGGTCAAATAAGCTCTGACAGGGCGCGTTGAATATGATCAGTAATTTGCAGTTGTTACAATAGTGTCTGAAGGAGTCTAGTAAATGATGATCACACCCATATTCTACACGACGAGCAAACGATGTTACAGCTGCCATCGTCAGCGACTCTCTATGGGCCACAGGTGAGATATAATCGTACCAAAATGACTAATTGATCAACCGCTACAGCATGCGTGTAAAGAAAAGAACCTGTTTGGACTTAAAGATCACAGAAGTATGTGTGCACATCACACATTGGCTGACCATATATTGTGATAAACTCTGCCTATTGCAATATGCTATAAGCTGGCGCTCCGTGGGGTAACTGTTGTTTGTGGTATCTGAGCTCATCGTGTATGCAACAACCTCACAGTAACAGACACATGTCACAGGAAGGTTTAGTCAAACATTAGTATGTGTATCACTGGCATTATCACCCCCTAGGGTTTCACTTGTGTGTCTATATAGAGCAATATCAAGTTTGCAATTATTTGGTTGTTTGCTTCAAACAATGGAGCATTATATGCGATACCATTATCTGAACTCATCCAATTAACACAACCAGAGGTTGAATGACCAAATTATAAGAATGTTCCTCAATATTATTGGCATTAATTTAGCAAACACCTAAACCAACAAAACAATCAGCATCAAAAGAAAAATCATCTCTGGCGGGTCCAACTTCGGTGACATTGAAAAAGGTCTCATTACACCAAGGTGGCTAACACATGTTTGCATTGCTTTAATAGTGCATACTATTGTTCGCTTGATGTATCAGTCAAGTTGTCGCTCTAACAAATATCTAGATTTATATTTTGTACAAAATGCAATGCAAGATAATTTATAGATGACGTAGAAGTGTTGGTGGATGGTAACTATTGCCATATTGGATATTTAAATAATGAATAAGCTATTATACATGCGACTTTACCTCCTATGCCTGTAGGAGGTAAATGTAATGAATTTACCAGTGATAGGCACAACATTCAGCAACAATATACAAAGGGGTAAAACTCGGCACTCAACTAAGGCTAATGAATCGTAAGGATCACTCCTAACGATTCATACATATAATTGATATATGGTTGAATTCTTCCTCTCTCAAAAGAATCAGACGTACCAATTCACTTAGACCACAAAAGCTATGTCAACCTAGAGACATACTAGTAAGTGCAATGTCTTGTCTGTGTCATCTACCGCTTATGATATATTTGTCTTCGTTTTGGTAACATCCGACCGTAGTCTCAGCATTACAGGCACCTTTCTGGCATTATAACATTAGGACCTGATGTACGTTGGCGTACTCATATTTGTGTCAATTCACGCTAGGCTGACGTATATTAATAGCCAAAATCCTCTGTTATTTGACTTTTCCCGGATAATACATTACCATCAGTTATACTGGGTGCAGCTTTTTCGTTTTTTCTTATGCTACTATTCCCTCCACACCAGATACTATTGAATACTGACTTTATCATTGATAACATAATAATAGCTAAAACCTGATAATGATAATGAAGAAAGCAGGTCATAACGTTGGTTGTCACTTATCATTTAGAAGTCTAAGCATAATGAGCAATGCTCAATTTGAGCGATAACATTAAAAGCCAACATGAATATAGCGATCTGAAAGTTAATACCATTAATCTAAAGTTGATGGAAGAATATGACGGCGCGTTGGCGGCCCCATAAGAGTTGAATGACAATTACGTTAACATCCGGGCGAATAGACTTGCTGTCTTGCATTGATGTTTGACTTAGCATAATATATTGTTATTGTCTCTATTGGCGAGGCTACTAATGGTAAGTCCAGGAAACATTTGGCGACATAACAAGCGTTATTGGATTATTTGAAGCTAATATTTTCACATGATGTATGTAGTGTCATCTAAGATGAAATGCATACGAGGCGTTTTGCAAGTACTCATCGTGTCATGCCAAGCTTGTCTCACAAGTTATTGTCCACCAAACCAGTTTGAGCGTTGCTGAGGGGCATTATGAATTGTTCATGTGAGCAAAAGATGCATTATGAAACAGCACATTAATCATTGTTCCGCCTGCAATCAGCTATCCTCATACATATTAAATGAAAGGACGCATTTGCGTATTTGTTGGATGGTTCATATTATGAAAGCCCATTCGTAACATATTGTTGAATGGTCAAAGGTACTTTTCAATTCATTATTGTAGAATCATAAGGTCGGGTCATATCCTTCATAATATTACTGCTTCGCCAACGAGTATGTAATTTCGTATCAAGCATAAAATATATGAACAAAACATGCTAATATTATTTTATTATATGATTTCTTATCTCTGCGTTCTAAGTGGTGAATGAAGGAATTTATATATTTGCTGTCACTCAACGAAAGGGCAGTGAAAATTGCTCTTTTATCATGGCGAAGACATTAGCCTGGATCTTTGACTTAACAGTAAAATATTGCTATTGTCTCTATTGGTGAGGCTATTAATGGTGAGTCCAGGAAACATCTGGCGGCACCTCTGATATGTTGGTCAGGTGATGGGGTCACACACAAGATGCTCATCACTTGGAGAAAATCACCGAAACTAAGTTATTGTCCTCAACCGTAATTAGTTTGTTTTTACTTTCACTTGAGTTATCGATAACTTTATTGGTCTTTCTGTTGCATGGGCTGGCAATAAATGTGATATGTCTTTACTCTTTAACGCTAGCATTAAGAATTCTGATTTTAGCGATTGTATATTTTCTTCTTCTCCATCGCCGTTTCACGACCAACCGACGCCATATATAGTAACAGATAAACTTTCCGATGCATTTCGATATCGGATATGTTTGAGGGGTGTCGGTGGTATCGTATTTCTGATCAAATAAGCTATTTCAGTGTCTAGAATAGAAATGCATCCATGGAAGCCACCTCAATGATATCGACGTCCACATCCGTAATTTATGATTAACAGAAAAGGTTTCATGGCAGCAATCGGAGCCCGGCCTTTACTTTTAGGATACTAATATAATACAGGTACCTTGAAACAAAATAGAAAACAGATTATGATTGAGTTATCGAAACCAAAGACTTATTGTCAGATATTTTTAAAGACTTCCTCTAGGCGTAGAATCCCAATACAACCCAGCTCCCTTCTTAATTGAGGCATGTATTCCTGTTTGTCAGCGTTTTGTTAGACATCGATTGTAATTATGTATTACTGACAATCAATGAAGGATAAAAACATGATGCCTGCTTGACATGCGCATATGTTAGGTATCTATGGCAAAATTCGCATCCGTTATGCATGTGGCCGAGATCGAACACATACATAGCTGGTGGCTATGAGTGGCTAAACC
>CM067352.1:9588872-9656372 GCA_034190875.2 Urechis unicinctus | reverse complement strand
TGTGTGTATATATAATCATTAACAACAGTGTTGTTTCCGATGTTTTATCAATGTAGTTAAAAGTGAAATAGTTGAGCTTTTTCAATAGGCAGTAAGGTATATTTTGCTTGATGCTTTCAGCGACAGGCTGTTCTTTTGGTGGATAGATAATTGTCTGTACTTGGCCACGATAGGCGCTATCTGTTTCGCAGATGACATTTCGTCTCACATTCGTAGGAACGAGCCATCCATTGTTGTAAGTTATACGTGCACTTAATGTTTGCTACTGCCACCATCTTCTTGTCAATATATCTTGCGAATTCGTTCTCTGAACTGTGGCGGGTAGGTTCTACTGCCAAGGGCATCGTTACTCAGGTTTACAAAACAAATGCATTTTGCTTTCTTATTTGTTTAATAATTGCCTAACAGCTATTTCTATAGTATTCGTAGCACCACGTGAGTGAAATCATAAATATGTTTATTACGGTAATGTCTTGTGTAAAATCATTTTGCTTAATGAACGACCAACGGAACCCATCTAGGCTTCAGACTCGATGCCACACTTTTATGTATCATATTTGCAAGCTTACACACTGACGGAACAGCTCATTGCTTTTGCCTTCCAGGATAGGACACATTTAGAAATTATTGGATGGATATTCCTTCGTACTGCTTAGTCAATGCGTAAGCGGGAGCAATCATTTTTAGCGCATGTTGAAACGCTGCTAGTAGCCATATAACGGGCTGCATAACATTTCCTTAGCAGCATCACAAGCACGACTCACCAGAAGACTAAGGTTTACAATCTTGTTGCAGCTCAATTATTGTTGTATGTATATACGCGCATATTGGCTTTTTTTGCAAGCATATGAGTAACATACCGGCTAATGTGGATTGTAAAGAACAAAAAGTCATCAATACAGCTCAGGCAATGCTTTATACTAACATTACGGTACATTCATTTACCGCAAGAATGTTGAAGAAAATTACTAGAGCAATTGACGAAGTTTGTGCATAATGGACTCATATTGCAGAATCTCTCTTAGTAGAAAGTAATGCGTTTGGGCTAGGGCCATTGGAGGCATTTGAAATATAGTTAATTGCTTAACTACTCAATCAACACCTTAATTTATCGAACAACTACACAACTTTGCCAACTCGATCATGATTAAACAGCACTTAATGCACCGGTCTGCCAACTCGAAAATAAGTAAAATGAATAATGTGCTTTGAGATATTAGTACATTTAGACTTAAAAACGATGAGCATGATGCATCATTGATTTTCCTTGCCATGTTTACTGTATGTCATGTAAAATTTTCATGCTGGTTTCTGTGTGACCACGACATGAAAGCCATCAACGACTGACATGGTTATATAAAAGTAAATGGATACCTGCAGCCTGCTAAATGGTGAATACATGAAAGCCATGCGCATGATACCAAAATTGTTTTTTCGAACATTAGTTGGATAAAGTATTCATGAGTTAGTGACAACGCTGTTGCCGGGCAAGAGAATCGGGAAGCTTTATGGTTGCAATGTTTTATATACCCCGTGAATTTAGCCTTTACTAAACGTACTCGTTCAACGCGTATCTAACACACGGCAGGGTGTACATGAGCGCCAGTAAAACTCAGATCCAATCTAACGTTTATTTAATGGCTTCTTCTGAACACAGCCACGAGCCTCTTGTCAATGCCTGAGGCTTGATCCAGGCTAATATATTCGTAATTATGTCAATCGAGGAGGCATATCCGTCGGCCATGTTGTTTACGTACATAACATCTGTATGTTCTATAATCTGGTCTCTGGTGCATTATGTTAAATGTCCTTTTACATGCTCTGCGGTGGTTGCTATTTATATCAACACCATGCTATAAACATATGGAGATATCTGTATATTGCATACGCAAAAACAGCTCTGCATTCAATCAGTATTCAAAGATGCTCTGTATATCAGTGCGTGAAATGATTTAAACGCAGTACACAACCGTATACGGATACCTTGATTTGCCAATCTCGCACAGACCCTTACAAGGGCTATGATTGTGCGAGTCAATAATAAATGACTGACATTAATGTTGTACACAACGCCCTCAACGACATTCTATATTTTCCAACCTAAGACACAGCCAACCACGGGTGATTATAATGCGAATCGATGAGTTAGATCAGCGTCAATGTTGTACACGACGCCAGGAACGCGATTCCGCATGCTGTGTTTCGCGGTTATCAAATTTCATAGCCTAATGGATATGGTTTATTACAATCACAGTACCAGCATGCTGTATCCTTTTAGTAGCTATCGTAGTAATAGCTTGCTTTGTTTACAGCAGAGGCGCCTCCGAAGCTTCGGATATAGTATTGACTGTGTCTCACGCTGTGGAGGCAATGGAGCACTTGGATGGTAGTGAAGTGCAGCCGTTTGTAACTATATGACGAGTACACCAACATCAATTTTGCCCACGTCATGGTACACGAGAGAAGTGCAGCTGGATAATGACGCTAAGTGAGGGGTACAATGAAAAATCGCCGTCAACCTCACAAATTGTTCCATAAAACCAAATCTATGATTAGGCGGCATAAATGATCAATCAAGCAAATAGAAAGTGAATTACATTTAAAGTTGATTCTTTTATCCCATAGCGTTCCAGAGAATATTTCTATTCTGTTACATACGAACTCATAACTACCGAGCATATTGAATCATAAAATTGTCATATTGGCGCGCTCATTAAATTGCTGGCAAACAGGAATGTGCGAAACTACCTTTCTTTTATATGAAACAGGGAATGGTAAAAAAAGGGTTAATTGTATTCCAAGCGTCGATGGGCTTATCAAATTTCTTCTTTTTATTTCGTGGAGTCACATTGGATATGCTACATCTAATTTGCTTTTCTATTATGAGTCCACGCCGCTGTCATTTGCAAATGCTTTTAAAATCGTGAATCACAGAAATTCGACTCTTTTCGGCTGGATAACGACGTCTCCTAGATGTGTTTGTCGGACAGCTTATACCGCCTAAAGATATGCTTTATACGCAATTTATCCATTAATTTAGTCTAACGATCGCATTTATATGATAAATATAGTGTTATCGCGTATCGCCATTGCCAACACAAAATATATTAAGTTATCTGAATAATGCTGACAGATTCTTTGTATTTGGGGAATATAGGTGCATTACCTAAGATATATGTACAACAAAGGCGATTTTAAGGTTTGGACTATAGACATCATCAGGCTCAATTGTCGTATGTACATATTGGAACACGAAGAAGGGGATGTCAATAATTGTTAAGTTCACCGACATGCAATGCATGAAACGTTTATCAATGATTAAGATATCTGCCTTGTATGCTGTGATATATTTTGAAACATTGAAATCTTAATATATTCAGTTTAATGACTAGCCCTATTGCCTTATAATAAAAAAACAATAAGGTTTGCAATGCTGTTTTGTACATTAAGATCATTACAATTTGTTATCACAATAATTTGCCACAAAAGGCACTCTTGACCATAACCATAAGAGCACAATGGATTCGTCGCCTACTGATTTCGTACATAGGTGCCTTGTGTACACAAAGGCGCGGCAGTTGAGATGTGTCTATGGTTGTGTAGCATAAGTAGAACACATTGGTAAATACATTTCATAAGATTCAATACGTTCACTAATACAGTGTACTTAAAAATACATCATTAGCTAGCTTTATTGTTAAAGTCGACTACACTTAAAATAATTGCTGCTCTGTTATAATGCTGACACATGCATAAAGGGTTGACTTCAAAAGATAGATTAGCTCATGGTTAATTATGTCAGTACGCTCTATAACTGCACGCCTTGTCCATTACATTGCACAAATAAAATTCAATATCGCATTAGCATTCTTGATGGTGATAATTTTATTTTGTTTGCATTGTTACGGCATGTATTTAAGTTTAAGATTGAACTAACCTCAGCACCCCATGAAAAATTAATGCATCTTAGGTTCTAAGTGTTAGGCATGTGACGATGCATGTTCCCTAATGCTCTAAAGTGTGCAGTAATTAACCAACATAATACCACTATTTTTACAATGGCTTAATCAAAGGGAATAAAAGATCGAAGCATTCCTTTGCAATAATGTCACCTTGACAGACAAAGCGACCGTATATATATATATATATTATATATATATATATATATATATATATATATATATATATATATATAGATATATATATATATATATATATATATATATATATATATATATATATATATATATATATATATATATATCTCTATATATATATATATATATATATATATATATATATATATATATATATATATATATATATATACACATACAATTGCAACCATTTTGGACAATATTGACAAAACCGACCATTTTGGGTCATTCGATTATTTCGCTTTTAGGAGCTCAAATTATGTGATATCACGGATGCAAAACATTATACATCTGCCTTGTACAGCTTTCAGTTAATATCTTCATTCAAAACTTATTTTAGAAGATTATAAAAATCCTAGGCCAAAATGGTTGTACCAAAATAGTCATGATAGTTTTGTCATGCAAAAAACCAACCATTTTGGCCTTTTTATATAACCAACCATTTTGACCATTTTACATATCTACCCATATTGGCGATTAGAATAAACAAATGAGCCGACCAGCCCTTTTTGCCTTCCGATATTACCAACATTTATTATCCCAACCAACCTACTACTGACAGACCATCGGTTATACAACCTTGGGTTACAAAGCTTAGAAGGTCAATGAAACCATAAACGACTTAAATTTAATTCCTACAAACAAGCTTACACAAAGTACTGCGCGTTTTTAGGTCTTTCGGGAACCGAAAGAAACTTTTTTCGATTTCTCATTGTTTAAACATAATTCGAACTGTACATTCACAATATTCAACGAGCCATGAAGAAAAAAGTGAAGTTTAATTATTGGCGCGATTCCACGAAATGCTGACGCAATGTCTTGCTCCGAAAAGTTTCGAACCTTGCCGAGCGGCATGTGTACCGGTCGAACGGAGAAAATATGCCTTTAAGTCACCTATTTTAAGGAATGGAGTTCTTCAACGTACCCGTTATTAATTTGGATACACATTTATACTTAGGTACTGCGAGTTTTAACAAGAATTAGTGATACCTAACATTCTGAAGATTGTCGTCTCTAATATTGGAGCACGAACGATTCCAAGTCAAAAATGCACGTAGGTCATATATTTTAACGTATTTATATTCTGATTCATGGATAATTAAACTGCCATCATTGAAGTAATTGCTGTAACTATTATACATATCGATTGCTCTGGGCAGATTAATGTTATTTAACCTCTCTGAACACTGTAATCTGTCTGTCAACGATGTCGGACAACATCCCTCGTCCCTTGAATCGGGAGAGTCCAAACAGCTGTCACTATCTGTCTCCGTGCGACATGGCGACAGTCTTGCCGCACATGGCCACAGTTGCAAAGTCCGCTTAAATTTGGTGCAACAAAACAACAAGGTGATAATCTTAAATCAGTTCCAATTAAATGAAAGAAGTGTTTATATATAGTAAATGAAAGGCGAATAAGATATGGTAATTTGAGAGAAAATAACTTTCGACTGAAGCTATTTGGGTGTTTCCCCAATTGGTCGCGTTGACAGGCTTCTGTGAAGTTCTGATCAGCTAGCTAGCTATGCACTGAATGACACGGAGCAGTGGAGGCAGCATCACATAGCGTTATGAACCCATTCCTCGCTCTTATAATATATGGTTCAATAATTTATTTTCGTATTGTTAAATATTAACTGCAATAATGCAAACCAGCCGAGAAGTTTAGGCAACAGGACACAAAGTATGTGCATGTCATATAATGATGTGTCCAATTGCATATGTTCATGCATCTATTCACAATTTGCTTCATCAAGTGTCAAACTGACCTCCAATTGATTAATTGTGCATTCTTTATTACATGTTTTATCTGTTCATGAAAGAGCATCATTGTCTTGCCTTATATTATATTTATTTTGAGAATTAAACTGAATCCCATCTTTTAGTGAGAACAATATAAATCCCCTCAGGACACCATGATTAAAACATGGATTAAACAATCTTTAAGCTTTAAATATATCACCTTTATTCAGTTTGCCACATAATAACATGTAGTTACAAAATGAAAAAAAAACCAGCAGCATCTGCAGGCAATGTGCTGAAGGATTTCTGAAGGTCAGGAGTAGGCAGAGGATGAATTTTATTTGTTGATGATTAAACTTTGATTGCTGTTCACTTGCCTATCTAGGGTCACTTAAATTCTACAAAAAATGTATCCACAATAAAGGTTGATTCAGCTGAATAAATTGACTTAATGGACTGAATGTATTGACCTCATAAGGGTTAACAATATAAGGAAATCAATTATCAGGATATCATTATCAAGCAAAGCATATCTACAGATAAATTTGAACATGATCAACAGGAACTTTGACAACAGCGTCTTATGTTGCACTATCAGTAATAAACTTTCAATAGGGCCAGTCTTGGTGGTTTTCCATTAGGACACAATTAGTGAATCCATACAACAGCTTGTCCATATGATTCAGCTAAAGATGATTCTCCTGCTGTGCCCCAGCTATAGTTGCACATTCTGTTACACACACAAAGTTAACTTGTCAAACTGCCAATCAGTCTTATATCATAAGAACTAAAGGAAGTCTATGTAAAACATTACACAACATTAATTCTTACCAACCTGATAAGGTTGAATATCAATACAACATGTCACATGAATCAATCTCTTGTAATTAAGTAAAGGAAGTAAAAACTAATCCCTCTCGTGTGGCAGAAACTGAATCTACATTTGAATATAAACTAATGGAATATTGGTAAAACACATTGTAAGCCTGATATTATCAATACGCACTGCAATTATATAACCAATAACAAACCGCCCACCCATCAATAATTAATGTTACCTTCATTCATTGACCACTGATGGCAACTTTAACATTCTCTTTCTGGGTATCCAGATAACAGACATTGACTAGTGACCACCAGAAAGGTTGCTATGGAGCTTAGCATTGATAAATATACTAGAATTCAATGCTTGACTGCTCCCCTGGGTTGGCAATGGTGCACTTCCTTCTGTCACTTAAAAAAATGGTGTCTCATCCACATAAGCCAGCTCTCTTCACCCTTAACCCGAGGTCACATTTACAATTGTACACATCTGAAATTCAGTATATAGTGAATATGAGGACATACATATCTGATGTTCATCTGGAGTTGATTATGTGACAAAGCCAGATGTTCAGAATAAGTCTACAGCCCAGAGAGCTTAGTTCACTCATCAGTAACAGGGCTGGAAGTTAACTTAAATGGCCACCCGTCCTGACCTGTCCTGGTGACGGGTGGCCATATTAGATGTTAACTGGCCTCAAAAAAAAATACTACCCCTCCAAACAAAAAAGATGCCATGTTAGGAGAACCCCAGGTCGGTGACATAATGGGCTGGTGACAAGAACCCCAGGTCAGTGTAACGACTGGCTGGTAATAAAAAGAACCCCAGGTATGAAGCCACAGTATTGGTGAAGCCACAATATTGGTAAAGCCACAGTATTGTTGAAGCCACAATATTGGTGAAGCCACAATATTGATGAAGTTTTAATATTGCTGAAGCCACAATATTGGTGAAGTCACAATATTGATGAAGCCACAATATTGGTGAAACCACAACACTGGTAAAGCCACAACATTGGTGAAGCCACAATATTGATGAGGCCACATTATTGGAAAAGGAACAGTATTGATGAAGCCACAATAATGATGAAGTCAAAATATTGATGAAGCCAAAGAATGGGTGAAGACACAATATTGATGAAGTCAAAATATTGATGCAGCCACAACATTGGTAACGCCTCAACACTTGTGAAGCCAAATATTGATGAAGCCACAGTATTGAAGAAGCCACAGTATAGGTAAAGGCCACAATATTGATGAAGCCACAGTATTAGTGAAGCCACAACATTGGTGAAGCCACAATATTGATGTCGCAATATTGATAAAGCCACAATATCATTGAATCCACAACACTGGTGAGGCCACAACAATGTTGAAGCTAAAATATTGTTGAAGCCACAACATTGGTTAAAACAAAACACACTGTAGAGCCACAACTTTGGTGATGCCACATTATTTGTGAAGCCACAATATTGGTAAAGCCACAACACTTGTGAAGCCACAACATTGGTGAAGCCAAAATATTTATGGAGACACAACACTGGTGAAGCCACAGTATTGGTGAAGCCACAACACTGGTGAAGCCACAGTATTTATGAAGCCTCAATATTGGTAAGGCCACAACACTGGTGAAGCCACAACATTGGTGAAGCCAAAATATTGATGAAGCTACAATATTGGAGAAGCCACAGAATTGGTAAAGCCACAATACTGATGAAGCCACAATATTGGTGAAGCCAAAGTATTAGTGAAGCCACAATATTGGTGAAGCCAAAGTATTGGTGAAGCCACAACATTGGTGAAGCCACAGTATTGGTGAAGCCACAATATTGATGTCACAATATTGATGAAGCCACAATATCATTGAATCCACAACACTGGTGAAGCCGCAACAATGTTGAAGCCACAACACTGGTGAGGCCACAACACTGTTGAAGTCACGATATTGATGATGCCACAGTATTGGAAAAGCCACAGATGTGTAAAGCCACAATATTGATGAAGCCACAATATTGGTGAAGCCACAGTATTAATGAAGCCACAACATTGGTGAAGCCAAAGTATTGGTGAAGCCACAATATTGATGTCACAATATTGATGTAGCCACAATATCATTGAATCCATAACACTGGTGAGGCCACAACAATGTTGAAGCTAAAATGTTATGAAGCCATAGCATTGGTGATGCCACAGTATTTATAAAGCAACAATATTGGTAAAGCCACAATATTGGTGAAGTCACAATATTGATGAAGCCACAATATCATTAAATCCACAACACTGGTGAAGCCGCAACAATGTTGAAGCCGAAATATTAATGAAGCCACAGTATTGGTGAAGCAACAACATTAGTGAAAACACAACACTGGTGAAGCCACATTGGTAATGCCACAGTATTTGCAAAGCCACAATAATGGTAAAGCCACAACACTGGTGAAGCCACAACATTGGTGAAGCCAAAATATTGATGAAGCCACAGTATTGGTGAAGCCACAACATTGGTGAAAACACAACACTAGTGAAGCCACAACATTGGTGATGCCACAGTATTTGTGAAGCCTCAATATTGGTTAAGCAACAACACTGGTTAAGCAAAAATTTTTATGAAGCCATAACATTGATGAAGCCACAACACTGGTGAGGTCACAATATTTATGAAGCCACAATATTTATGAAGCCACAATATTGGTGAAGCCACAGTATTATTGAAGCCACAGTATTGGTGAGGCCACAATATTGGTGAAACTACAATATTGATGAAGCCACAATATTATTGAAGCCACAGTATTGGTGAAGCCACAATATTGGTGAAGCCACAATATTGTAAAGCCACAAAACTGGTGAAACCACAATATTGATGAAGTTGTGAATTTACCATTAACATAAAATTTGTTATCATGGTGGTTAAGCACATGGACCTTAATATTGCACATGTAACTCATTATGTAGAATAGTGAGGAGGTCATGTGGCTTCATCTACATTACTGTCAGTAATGTAGATGAAGCCACATGACCTCCTCACTATTCTTATCTTTAACTATTCATTTATATCAAATCACCAAATGTCATGAAATGAAAAGACTAAAGAATATTTCTCTTCACTTAGCAAGAGCCTAGTGGCCCTAAAGCAAACCACTGCTCCATTTGATATGAGGAGGTGTCTTGCAGAGATAGATGAGCATAATTGAGATGTTTGGACAGCTGATACTGTTGCCCATCTTGAAAAAATAAATTTCCTAAATTGGGCAGATTAACCAACACAGAGGATATTAATCTCCAATATGATTCAATTGAGATACTGGGTCCATAATATTAAACCCAGAACAGGAGGTAAAGCAGTTAATCACTACCAGATTGTGAGTGCTGCTGAGCAAAATGTCATCACAAACACCTAGTCAATCTCACTGCCTAACAATAAAGACAGCATTTAATCGTAGCTTTTATAGTATATCTTTGTATTCAATGACACACCAGGGCTGAATAATAACTCCCAAACCCACTTGTCTAGCAACAATAGTCCATCCTCAAGTATGCAAAATGTTTTAGCATTTAAGCCTAATTATTTAAGTTATTAAGAAATGATTCACCCTAACAGTAACACACATGAGCTAATAATAACTAAGCTACATTTTTCCTGGAACAAGCAATTTTAATTTGCTTTTATTTAGCAAGTCAGAGGTCAAGAGCCATAAAGCTATGAGTTAAAGTTTGCAAGATTTGGTCAATGTGAAGTTGCAAGCTTGCATTATAAGAAAACGTGCCATCAAGAATTATTCCCCATTGAGAAAATCACTCAGGAACAAAAGGTCATGCAGCGCTGATATTTACTTTGTAAGTGATCATCAATATAAGAGTGGTTCATGTTTAATTTGAGACAGGTATTTCCTATTTGGTTAACATATCTAGGAAATATTTTTTCAATAATGTCACAATCAATATATGAGTGACTTGCATTATTAAGAAAATGTGACACCAAATGTTTACAAGCAGACAGATTGACAGGGCAAAACTGTACTGTGTCATGTGTGATTTGGGATTTCAGATATGCTTAATACCCCTATCAACACTAGATCAGATGCACAGCTTTTAAGACTAACTGACAGATGACCATGGCATTTATAGCTTATACATGACATATTCAAATGATGTGATTGTACTATTGAACATTGAACATTTGACAACAATTTTACTACCAATATTGATGTGGCAGATACCCTTACAAAAACCCACCTAGGTTCTAATTATTTGTCAAGCCACTGTTGAACTTGGCTGGCAGCTAAAACTAGCACAGTTTGTTTTGGATAACTATTATTGAGATACAGATAGGATCATTCTCCTGACTTATTGATAACAAAAGTTGTGACTATCATATAACACATAATCAAAATTATAGGAATGTAATAAAGAATTCATGTTTTAGTGTATTACAATGATACATAATATTAGCAGATCATGCTATTTCCATGTCCAATAAAAGTACTTTAAAATGTAGGTTAAAGGTCACATTACTGATGCAAGTATATTATTCAAGAATGTTGAATGCAAATTATCAATCTTCAACCTTTAAAAAAAATCATATTTGAAAGAGTAACCCCACCCCACTAACGCACTACCACCAGAGTAGTTATAACTTATAGGCGTAACTTATATGGTGTACTATGACACTAGGCTAGGGGTGGCTAGTGTCATAGTCCACCATACAACATTGTTAGTTACAGGGCATAAAGTCTGAAGTCTGTTTGGGTTATTGTGATACCGGAGCGGATTAGGCAATGTTTACATCTGACAGATGACAGCAAAAGCCGTAGGCAATAGTCGATACGGTTTAATGAACGTTAGGAAATACATTTAAAAAAAAATCATTGGTAATCGATAGATCTATCCAACTAAACTGCAGGCATCTAGTCACATTAACGTCGTATCTGGGTATTGTTGGCATTTGGAATGGTGTTCGTGATCGGAAAGTGTGAGTGTGAACGGTAGAGCCCACGTGCGGAACAGCCCGGTGAAGCTCGCTAACCACTGTAAACTACGGGTATTTCGTAATTTGTCGTACATGAAATTTCTTTCCGCAACAATAACGTTCATTGTTACATGAATGATATTCAATCTATAAACATTAGAATCATACTGACCGAGCGAGAATCACATGGAAACAGTGCGTGTAAAATTGTTATGGCTGACCGATCGTGCGCTCGTGTACCGGAAATTCCACGAGGTATGGCAGGCTGGAATAGTTACAATCCCAAAATATACCTTCAGCTTGAGCCTATGGGATGACGCTGACTATTTTGGCCCCATGATCATCGGCCAAAATGGTAAGTATGGGCCAAGATGGTTGGTGAAATTGTACCGAAATGGTCGGACCAAGATGGGGGGGGGAATTATACCAAAATATATCGAGACGGGGGATATATAGAGAGAGATAGAGAGAGAGAGAGAGAGAGAGAGAGAGAGAGAGAGAGAGAGAGAGAGAGAGAGAGAGAGAGAGAGAGAGAGATATAGAAAGAGAGAGAGAGAGAGAGAGAGAGAGAGAGAGAATGAGAGAGAGAGAGAGAGATAGAGAGAGAGATATATATATATATATATATATATATATATATATATATATATATATATATATATATATATATATATATATATATATATATATATATACATATATATATATAGTGACTATATATAATCTCTATAAGTATCTCATTACAACCATTAGTAGACTCAAACCTTTCGTGGACAATCATTATTCCGTCAGTAATAATTTATTATTATTATTTCGGCATGTTTTAATGGATATAAAGAGGATGTTTACTGCAAATACTCTTTTTGTTACCTTTTATTCCTGGTTTACACTCTTGGTCCTTTAAAGGTCGTCCACGAATGGTCAAGATGCCAATGAAAAGTGCAAATCTAACCTTTCGTGCTCATTTATATTTGCGTATATTTGCGTAAATCCGAACACAATCAGGGTAATATGTCCAAAAAAGCAATGCATCATGATGTAATGCTGTTGTAGCAATAATCCTGGCGAACTTGCATTGATACCAGCGAACGGACATGCAATCAACGCTAACACAGTCCGCGACAATCACATTGATGATATGTTGAATCAGCATCATCATCGATAGTATGACGAAAAACGACCTGCCATGCAGCAGTCGACTAAGCTTTAGTCTGAAAATCTATGTCGGACAGATGAATGCGTGTTCAAGAATAGCTGATGACCAATTTCCATGACTGAGGACAATATACGTGGATTGATGGGAGGGGCGCTTCCCTACCATCCGACCCACATATTGCAGGTTCTTTCCCAATTTTTATCTCTGCTAGGAGATGCACCCAGCCCAAGGGATCCAATATGATCTCAAATGTTATGATGATATTTCAGTTGGTTTTGCCTAAAACGCAGATTCAATAAGGCAAATGAACTTGTAGCTAATGCCAGTTGATCATGATTTAGTTATATATGTTCATATTATTTACGCACTGAAGATAAAGATGTTGCTTTAGGAAACGGAACTGTAAGTTAAATGATCCGAGCAGAGCTAGTTCCCGATATCACAGGATGCTATATAATTAGCATAGAAATTCACTTCTTTGCGAAACTTGGTCAAACGTTTCAGGATACATGATTAAGTGTTTTTCTATTTGGCTTTCTTGAATTGAAAGATGAAGCAATAAAAGATAAACCTACCCTAACTGCACGAACTAGCCAGCCGCTGCGCTACATCATTCCACCAACACTAATATATAATGGCGTAGACTATGCCTACCCGGGCAGTAAATAAGTCAAACTACTACATTGATTGCGAAATCGTAAACAGTCAAGAAAATGTTCCAGACTTTGCACTCTGCATGTAATCTAACATACGACTCTATCACCAAAATCAAAACTATAGTAAAGCTTAGAATCATTCGTATTTAAACAATTTGAATGGCGGAACTGGCAGCCAGACATAAGTCAAAGGTCATTATTTGCGGAAGGATTGTCATATATGATCTCAATAAGTAAACACAATATGTTATGGCTTTCTAATGACCAATTTTGCATCTAGCATTTCCGCTGCATATCCGTCGATGAATTATCAAGCTAATATTCTCATGCAAATTGAGGTTGCCATTAGCAATATTGCCACAACAGGGAATATACAACATCAAATGACAATGCGGTAAAGCTGCTGTGTGTAGTCCGTGAATACAGCCATGTATATGGTGTATCAGACTCACCATGGGCCCAATATTTCCCCACACTGGGTTTATAATGATGCCCGCCTTTGTTAGTTAGAATTGCAATTTTAGCATGAATGGAAATGCATTAACGCTGGATGATAACTTTTGCTGAAGAGCGCCTAACTGTACCTCTTACTTCTCTTTCTCAATACATGTTGTCAGTCTAGAGGGGCAATCAAGGTAACGTACACGCCCTGAATGAATATTATATCTCTTTCAAAATAGGGATATTATCTGATAGGAATGCTATTCCAAATGTTATGGCCCGTCACTTTGATATAACATTATCCCATATATATTCAGTAATGGCTTATAATTGTGATCATGAAGAGTTCATAATTAATTAGGATGCGTGAAAGTTTCGTGGCTATTTGAATCGTGTGCATACAATGTGTTGAATTACCAAATACACAATAGCATATGGCAGAGTTAAAAGGCAATATGCGCCTTATTGAAACGCTCATCATGTATAAACTTCTCTCTCGTTTGTCACTCCATCGTGCGACTTAAGCTGGTGCAGCAACAAATTTTATTTATGGTTAAATCTTATTTTCCTCGCTGTGTTAGTACATTAAACAGAAAGGAGTGAATGAAATAAAATGTTTCTTTGTGGGTTGCGTATCGTGCTTAAAATTTAAATTAAGGGTTATACTAACGACGAGTCAAGGTGCGCTAACACATTCATCATCATACTCGGTAGGTGCAGTTTGCATTACTTATACATGAAAGGTGAACACATAACGTGATGAAACTGATTCTATTTTGTCGTCACAAATCATGTCACTTACATTCAAAGACGAGAAAACTTCTTAAATTTGTTATGATTAGCCCAAAACTGGTTTTAACAATACTTTCCAAAATGGCGAACCGGCGTGAGGCCGAGTAGCTCTTTTCCAACACAGCATGTGTGATGATGGATGCAGCTTGCTGTTCATTTCCTGTTATGCCACATGGCAAAACAATATCTTAAGATATTGTCAGAACATCAATTGGTTATTATTTTGTTGATCTCTGGGGTATTATACCTCAGATGCAATGTTACAAAGAAGATCACATGGAGACTGATGGCGTCATCTTTGCAGATGTTCCCATTGAGTAATATATGACACTTTTGTCTAGACATATCTATCATCGTTCACCAAACAGTCCTATTGAATAATCTAATTCCATTTCATGGTACATAGTGAATAGTGAAAGTTATTTGGTAGATCAACAAAATCAGTTCCGTTTCAAATGTAGAGGCCAGTATAGTGCTACAGGGTTTAATGGCAAACCAACGTGAATGATTTATAAGCTTAAGTTGGTTGATACGCGCTGGACCGTAATTGTCTATAAAATCTGCATTAAAATGTTGTTCAAAATATCAAGTCATTAAGTGCATCAACCACGTTGCATAACAACTAACTTTAATTATTACCAATAAGTGTAAGCCTACGTCGTAACTAAGTTTCTTCACTGTCGATATATGCCAACATATAGTAATGATTCATAAGAGGTAAGATGTGCAATACGTCTCTCACATAGGAAAAATTGCATATATATTACCAATGACATTAAGGCACTTCTGGAGTAAATATTCTCTACTGTTTGAATTTACTGTGCTTGTACTTAACAAAAAAGAAGATATCATACCAATACGATCGTAATTATGCGACCATTATCGCTATCACACAATCAGTAAGCCCCTTAAAGTGTTTTACATCGAACCGATTTGGCACACAATGCACATCACTAATCAATATAAAAACATGACAAATATTCAAACCCGGTCGGTTATATCATTGAAGTTAAGTGTGTGAATAAAGCAGCGATTATTATCTAACATTACGGAATACACAGAAGTTTGCGCCAAAAAAAACCCTGCATGTATTTATTCTTATATAAACAGAACACTTGAGCAGCAGCGCTTTACTCAGCTGTGGATAAGACAAATTGAATCGGACAGCGTGTGTTTCCTTTGGTTGTAGCTTCACTAAACGTCTGACCCACAAACAGTGAGCCAATTGTAATGCATCAAAACTTGTAGTGCAGGGTCGGAAAAATGCCAAAATTGCCGTTTATTAGGCATTGTGAACCATTTGACATAACATCAAGCAGCTGTGAAGTAGTAAGTGCTTTCATCATCAGAATAGTAAAATGCTATTACACTGATAGCATGTACATAACGCTGCATATGCTGAGCGATAACACTTGATGCGATTAAAGTTGCCATGCCATCCACCATAAGGGAGCGAGTATGTCAATCACATTGAATAATTCCAGTCTATCATAATTCATTTGTAAATCAAATGTTTGACAATGATAATGTTCGAGATTATAATTAACAGCTCTTAATTCGTTGTTGTTATGTTTGGGAACATTACGATTCTGGATGAGTGAAGTGGTGGTACGAACAATATGCAAGAATGGAACGATATTGGTAACGTGTGAATGACTGTATACATGTAAATCTGTTAAGTAACCAACTCAGATCACAAGGCACATCAACATTAAAATTTATAACACTAGGCTATTGCCTTTGGTACGTGTCACGCTTTTACTTTCTTTTGCTAACACAAGCTGATAAATTGCGTTAGACAAACGTCAGCGACAGGAATTAGTGTTGATAATAGGTTAAACTCGTTATGCACCTCAAAGCAGGCCTTCGTCTTGATTGGTAAGCCACATAGAATTACTGCTATCTTATTTAGAACGATGGATTAATTAGTCTCCCTCGTCTAGAATGTCTCTTCAGCCTGTGGAGTACGTGATAGCATTAGTTAGGCGCGGATTTTATAGCCTAAACCTCATTTCAGCTACACAGAGCTTCGAGCGTTGACAGAAGCTGAAGTGAGTCTAATGCGAAAATGAGTCCATGACGATTTCATATAGAAGCAGGTCATCGCCAAACGTTGATTGATTATCAGCCACATAATTGGTCAGCATAATGTTACATATATATACCTGGCGCTTGCATATGCGTAATCAATCAACGCAATCATTGCTTAAACAAGTGTTGCCATTATATTTGCCTGCTAAGGATATAAAGTCGATGAAATGTCCCAATTCTGTGGCACATAACACCTACAAAAAATAGGCCTACATCGAAAGCAAGAGAGAATTAACCACGATTAGCTTAGTATAATGACGATTAACTCACTCTCGGTTTTGCTATTCATTTATGCAGCTATTAACATTCTATTTGGAGTAAAACGAACCAAACCCATATTTTTGCTTGACTCTTATTACCATGTAGCCATTTGCAACAACAAACTAGGTCTAGGTACGATCATGCGTTTTAGTTAGAAGCTGTTCCCATTAGAAACATTTGCAATGCAATTATTCCTGTTAACATTTAGTAATAAGATACATCATATCTGTCATGTTGCATTGCCCAGTGACATCCATGAACTGTCGAGCCGAAAGTCAAATTTTTTGTTGCCAGAGCATCAAGTTAAGTGCAATATATAGCTCATTATTAGACGAAATAACCGTCAACATTTCAGCTAGTCTGAGTAAGCTATGAGATAAATTTTAACACAGCGGTTGGATTTGTGTCTTTATACTGATTTGAATGAACTGGAATTATATTAGCGTGGAGCGGTAAGGAGCAAAAATGAATGGGGAAAATTAATGTTGGCTGATATAATGCCCCTTTTCTTCTGGTTAAAGCACGATGGAGTAAACATCTTGCCACCTTTTATTCCGTCTCTTTTTGGATGGCGCTACAGATAACAAATAATAATAACATAAACTGTCACATATACTGATGTTTACTGCATGGTGCAACGCTCTCGAGCATCAGTTGCATATGGCATGTATCAGTAACTTTATAAGTTGCGTAAAGTAAAACCAAATGGGAAATGATTTAGAAATGCCAATAGCGTGCTCAACACAGACCTTCCGAGCAAGGTTTGGCTATCTTAGTGACTTCAACATTGCCTGTTCAGAGACGAGCAATTGAACAAATCGAATAAGCCACAACAGACGAGAATAAATTTCTTCAAGGAACCTACGGGATAATCAGTGTACCAGCTATACGGTTCGACGTGGTTCCCCGGAGAATGGCTACATCATGAAACATGCGCTAAATGCATTGCAAGTAATTCAGCCTCAAATAATGCCGAAATTCATTGAGCACTTTGTTTGAAGATGTCGTGGTTTTGGATTGAAAGTTTTATTGTCTCAAAAGTTTCCATTTTTCAAGCATTTATCTTTCATTGATTGGATTAAGTCATCTTTTGTAAATGAAAATCAAAAATACATGCATTTGCAGCGGATAGCATATATTTGTCATGTTTGCGTTGACAGTTATTATTAACATATTTGTAATTGTCATCTGCACCATGAATCATTCGTTTCACACTCCTTAACGAACTCAATGTGATAACATTGGCTTGGGCTGCATTTCATGTCGATTGTGGAAACGTGACGAATATCGTATCAAGTACAGATTGTTGGAATTGGACGCGTTGATTTTAAATTATTGATATTGACTAATTTCAGAGACGTTTGACGCAGCATCGATATTCGAGACAATTCGGATACTAAATGTTGGATTAAATCTATTTTGCAGCCATGTAATTAGTGTATGAATAAATCAAATGCGGCGTATCTCTACGATAAAGCTTTAGATCGTATTCAGCAACCAAATTATATTATCATTGAAAATTACCTATGAAATGACATTTACCTCACGGTAGTTACGTAACTGCAAGCAACAGAAGCAGTATTTTCCTGCGACTCGAACCCGCAGACGTATACATGTGGTGTTAATCAGTATAAGTCAGCTATGTATTGTTTATACAGATCGTCAGTACTCTTGCCTCCCTAGGTTTATACCAAAAACGACCGGCAGAATTGATGAATTGGTCCTTCTTTCTAAAATCTGCGGAGTCATTGACAATGTACGTGATAAACTTGAATCCCTAATAGCTTATTATTCCACTATTCAGCCCAAAAAAATATAAACCCAAACGATAATTAAAGCTTAATTCCCGAGAAATATAGTTATTATGATGTCTCCTTCTAATTCAATATTTTGTATTAAGTACGGTTACCCGTATAACAGGCAATTGCGTATGCATACAGCAAAGTAAGCTACTCTAATAGACGATGTTCAACGGATATAGCCAGCAAAATCGGATGTAATAAGAGGTGTCTCAGTGCATTGAGCGGACTTCAGCTATTAGGCATTCACACTATCTGAAGCCCGGTATTGCTTAAAGCAATCCTATATATGCTTTGTACAGGGGACATGCCTGAAACCAGCAACACTTTGGGTCAAGTTTTATTCCAAATAAAGACACCGTAATCATGAAGATGTTTTAAATTCCGATACCGACTTTTTGTTTCCAACAAAATATAAGCATCATTCCATTGATGAAAAACGATCTGATAGTTTCAAAAATTTCCAACTGCTAAAAGTATAAATCAGAAATCCATAGCATCATTTGCCAGGTTGAGGAAAATAGACGTTGGCTTTGGCTTTATGAAGAAATCAAAAATCCACTAATAACAACAGTGATATGCACAGGATAAACTAATAAGTTTTAAATCGTCGTCATCCATAGATCATCAGCTTTGCTAGGTGATTTCACCATGACTGCTGGGTAAAGCCCGTATAATAACGCCGTTTATTGTGGACATTGTGTATGATGAATGGACCTTTTGCATCGTAATATAAACCGCTAATTTTGCAAAGTGACAAATCCGCAATTGTACGTTTCAAGCATTTTGTTTCTCTGCACAAATGAGGAGTCGTTCTTCTAACATTGTATCAATACATATAGCCTGGCAGTCTTACGACACTGTCTGGGATGTTTTAAGCTATTCAGCGTGATTTATGTTAGGCTGTTATTTATGAATTATCTAACATTTTGGCCAGCATCATTCACATACTATTTTAATGCTCTTGCTATATTAATTGATAATGCTGGAAATAGCCTGCACAGCGACAACTATTAAACTAATGTTGTTGAAGAAGAAGAATTGGAAACACAACTGATAACGTCAACTAAAAATCACGTTATATATAAACACATATAAAAAATGTACTTTGGGAGTAAGCCGCGTAAACAGTGTCATCTTGAGTTGAACTTTTATTTCTTGGCGCAAATGGTACCATGGAGTTTGTTTGTAATTTGAATTATATGCCAAGATAGTTCCTCGTAATGGATGTGAGAAAATATGTATGATAGCCGTAATAATTCGATATGCGTCTTCCGTTTGTTAATTGCGGGTTTGAATCACACAAATGTATCTCATGTAATATTGATTTGCTTTCCCTTTTGCTTCATCAAGTGCATGTCGGGTTGCGTTAGTTTGATTTAGGAGGAACAAGTAAACAGTGCGTGTATCTGCTTTGGCTCTGGCATGCTTTCATGATAAGCTTACTGCACAAATCACGCGCCTCTGTTAACTTAGTGTCGTTAATTTAAATCAGCGCTTACTATGAAATAGTCGTGCTTTATTTGCTGAGCTAGTGATGCTTTATTTGTTGAGCTTGTCGCGATATATTCATCAAGCTGGTCATGCTGTATTTTCTGATTATCTTAGTAAATACCCACCGCTACAAAATGGCACGTCTTTGATTTTTCTCTCGCTGATTAAGCTAGCTTCTGATTATGTTTATTTCCTCTGTATGCACCTTGTTATAACTCACAAGTGAGAATACAGCTGGCCAGTTAGTATATAATAACGTATCGCGACTGAAATGTTCATTATCTCACTAATGGGCAAGGTTAAATGTTGATGGAAAAATTACAAACAATAAAATATTGCTTCACACCAGGTTTTCTCAATTGGTTGAACAAGCTTTGGCGAAAAACTGCTTTAGAGACTTAACATAATCAAGTGCAATAAGCTGCTATTTTGTTAGATTCTAATTTGGCTTAACAGCAGGTCTCATCATGCTTTTTGAATCACCAAACTTTGTCTGCTGCTACAATATGTCAGATTTCGCGTGACGCGTTGACTGTCAACAGTAAAGTGTCCCGATTGAACAAAATACTGAGCGCCGCCCAGACAATAGGCCGTTCCGTAACGCCCAAATGGCAAATGTCAATTCGGGCTGGGGAAAATTCAGTTATCAACCAACCTTAGAGCTAATACATTATTCGGCTATAAATATTATCTCACCGGTGTATCAGTACACTACAACTTCATGAAGAATAAATCCAAGCAATATTTCCACCTAAATAGTTTCCCGTCCTCGCCCAAAACGTACTATTAAGTCTACGTTCACTTTCGATGCAAAGGGGTCATAACGGAACATTTCCTAAACACTGCTCAGGGATATTCAAAACCTCTCCAGCTTATGTTTCGGGGATGAGAAGCGGTTGTCATTTAATGCTGTTAGAGGTACTGATTATAAGACGGTTGCATTTTTTTATTTGAAATAATGTTTCGTGGCGCTCTTAGACAGTCGTTTGATGACCTGGCAAGCGACATCGACAAAGGTATACGACATTCACTAATACAAACTCCGAAATCGAATATGCGACAAACAGCAGACACTAAATGATTACTTATACACCTGATAATTTATTCCCTCTGGAGAAGGATGAACTTGTACAGCACGGTGTGTTAAACATATTCGTTCGTGTCGTGCACTGTGTTTAGATAACCTTTAGATAACCATAATGTGTTCTTAATATTACGGTGGAAGGCCAGTGAGTACAATATATATATATATATATATATAGATAGATATATATATATATAATTTATACAATTAGATAGTATATATATAAATCCAACCTTTCGTGCCCATATATATATATATAAATATTCAATCATAGGCATCATGGATTAGAAACTTATATATTATGAACCATTTGTAGATATGAAAAAGATATTATTTCGGAAATTTTGAACGAAGTATATACGGTTGTATGGAAGATATTGAAGTGTGCGTGTTATGTCAACGAATGGTTAGTTGTTAAAATTTTATTTCGCTATTATATTCAAAATCCAAAGAAATCACGCGTGATAGATTATATATGTGTACGTTACTAAGACTAGACTATCACATAATGGTCTATATTTTCAAATATTTTCGACGACGATAGCGTATATGTGGACATATATGGTATATCCTTATATCTATATTGGCGGTTTCTCTAAAGGTCGCGTATATATATATATATATATATATATATATATATATATATATATATATTATATAACTAATATTGGGACGCCTTGACATTTACCATAAATGCGTGTGATTCCCTGCCTATAAAATTTACAGGTTGTCAACTTTATGTGCGAAATGCATTGACTCTGTTAGACAAACAATGGCACTGAGGTTAACGAAGCATTAAATCATTAATCTCTTGGCCAGCAATTAGTACTGATAATGACACGTCCGTGCCAGTGCTACAAGCAATTTGCAGTTACGAATTTTAATCCAAATTTAGAAAAGGCGTTCATTGCCCAGGTGCTCTCGGCCTTAACGAGCTCATTTGCTCAATTTAAAAAGCATTCGAAAAGAGCACTGCAATAGCACCTGTATATGCACATACTGAGAGCTCGGTGTTGACTGCCAAGATTTATGTTGCTCGATCTCACACTGATGTTATGCAGATAGCCGACGTGAACGGTAGCCATCCCTTAATAACTCATTAGGTCACTTTATATGTGCTCCTTAACTAGGACGGAAGGATTTGCCTGGATGCTTCCACTCTTCAACGAAAAACGACCATTACCTTTCGTGGAGGCCAAAAATTAAAACGCAACAACTGAATTTAAGATGCACCCTGCTTGGTCTAAGTAGTTCTGACTGGTTTATGGGTGATGTAATATTGCCCCCCAGCATTGTGCCGTTCCATTGCACGTGTGCGGTTTTACTACTTATACATAAGCCACTGACATAGATGTTTTCTTTTAACACGTTTGAACCCCGCCTAAGCTCTACCACTAATCTGCTTGATGCGGAACAACACGAGAACTTCACCATATGACCCATTATGTAATCAATAGCTAGCCGGATTTACGTTGTTTCTTCATCAATGGAATTTTATGCGTAATGAAAATCAATGTCTGACTAGCCACTGACTGACAACAATGCTAAGATTCTACGCTCATAGAAAATCTTTTGTGACCATTGGCTATTAATGAATGTTAGTGGACTCAAAGAAATGCACGTTCTTGAAATTCTTTAAGCACCGACCAGCTAAGGAATATAGGGATAAAATATTCAAGCAGTAATCTAAATTACGCATTCTCCCAATCTTGCTCATTTCATTTGTTTCCTAAGAGTTAGTGCCCATCTCCGATTGCCTAGCAAACGGACGTCATGAAACCTGTTCTGCGAATCATTAAACACGGGTGTTGCCATCATTATCGCCGATATTGCTTTCATGGACGCATTTGCATTAAAGACACACTGAAATAGCTTATTGGGTTGGATATGCGATTCCACCGACATGCCTCGGTTTCACTAGCAAATAAGGCCGTCACCATATCCGGCGTCGTTTGTACATAAAACGACATTGGATAAGCAGAAACAATCGTTGGCACTTAGCGTAAGTGGAAAAGACTAAGGACAAATCTCATGCATTGACGGCTCTGTTTGTGTAACTTAAACCCATAATCGTTGTCGTTAGCTTTAGGTCAAAAAAAGACCCTGGTTGTTTGAGCAAAACATGTCGTCTCTGCGTTGGTGATTTTTGCCATGGGATCAGCATCGGGTGTGTTATCCCATAACCTAATAAAAACATCCACGATGGGTAAATTGTCATTTCTCTTGTCATTGTAAAATAGCATAAATGACAATTGAAAAAATGGTGGTGTATGGCTTATTTACCAATGAGTGTTATATGCGTGTTTATCTCAATTTAGGGATTGCATTCAACTCGTTATTATAATGTCATAACATGCTCAGCTAAATTTTACTTATGAAGGCATACTACAACAAAGTAGCAAACCTACTTGGAGCAATGTTTTGCATACAACTGACGAATGCTGCTGGCGATGTCTTGCTCGGATGGGCATTTTGATGCTTAATGACGATCGGTCCAGCCCTAAAATTTGGAAGATCGACTTATAACATTTCTGGGCGCATGACCGGAGCTGTTAAGGTATGTGATATGTCCTATGTGATATGATAACTCTGTGTATGATGCAACAATTGTATGTTTTCCGTTTTGATTTCGTCATCTATAATAAAACCTTTGCCGGATATAATGATAGCTTTATTTGCTCGACTAACCGATACATTTGGACATCTGATAGGTTTTGCGGTTTTAATGGAATCCCATTCCGAATCCATTAGTCTTCTTCATTGTAATACAAAAAAAACGTCACGAAAGCGATTGCGGCGATAACGCTGTCACATCCATGTTTGTGACCAACAGGGTTGATGCCAATCGGAACCTGCCTGGGTTTAACTTCTTACATAGCTCAAAGTATTCCGTATGTCGTGCACTGAAAGCATTTACCGTTTTTAATATCAATAGCGACAAGTCGGACGGGTAGATTATCTATCAGACCACAACCCCTTCTTATGAAAAACATTAATTAAAGTCAGACAATATGAAGTCGGGAGCCATGAATGAGGTACCGACGTAAATGCTGTTAGTAGAGTACCTACATCGTGACCTCTTTGATGATGTCTTCGTGTAATTCCACTTTAAAAAAGCGCTTTAAAAAAACCCACTATGACGTCACATGGGAAAAGCCATAGTTGACCGAAATATCAACAACTTACAACATACACAAAGCATTACGAGTTATGGAGGCGGCTTGTGAAGTTCTCCAACTGATGTGCGTTGAAAAATCAGTGATTAAAAGAATTAGACATCTTGTAGTGACATCATTTACTTGATTTAAAGTGACCTGACCATGATCATCGGTCATACTTCAGCATAGACGACATAATGGGATGATTATAACGTGTCCTTCATAACCAATTAGTTATATGAGGCATTGTACTATCTGTCCATACGAAATCTGCTTATGTCGCATCCGACAATGAAGCTGCTTATGTTACTCTCGAAAAGAATATTACCCATTTTATTTAGATTGTCTACAGCAGCCGGTTTAAAATGTTATCGGTGATTCTGGAATGGCTGTGCCCGGTGACCCATACTCCACATATCCCCGACATTGTAACAGTCAACGTTGTATTAACGACGATGCTTGGGAGTCCTTTGCAAATATTCATCGCAGAATGTAAACAGAGCCATTTGCGATGTGTGTTCATCTTCCACACACTTACATCTCCCGACAACAGACAGCAGACACGTTGCTTTGTACCCACGACATTGGTTTACAGGCGCTCAGAGATGAATGCTGTGGGTGACCCAGGACGTACATGACGTAACTTAACTGCCGCAGCTGGACATGGTCCTGTGTGGTATATGAGTGGAAATTTCGTCACTGTATCAGATATAAAAAAAACTCTAAGAATATAACATTAATGGAGCACTTTATTTGCATGGAACAAATCACACGCCAGACGAATCACATATAAGTTGATGCGGGTAGACGCTAAGCGGTTACTTGCACTCTGAAATATAATAAACTTAAGACGTACATTAAACATTTCATATGTTTCTTCAGCTTCTATAGATTGTTTGCGATGATTACTGCTAAATGGCAAAGATAAGGCAATAATAACAGGTGCGTTATGATATTTTTAAAGGTCCTTGTAATCTCACTGCTCACAACATGCCCACCATCGAGATCTCACATTGAGTCACCTGTGGCAGTGATGACTACTCAAGAAGCCCTTCCGGTCCCAATAGCCTCTGCATCTACAGCTGACCCATAGCCTCAATCGCGAATGAGTGAGGCTTCACCAAATGCGGACGATGGCTTTCAAGAGGTTCGGCACCGTCGACCCAGGCCAGGACCAGGGAAAAGAAAACAGCCCGTGAAGGGTGTAACTTTTACCCCGTGAACAATCAGAGACGCATCAGAGCCAAGCCGGGATGTGTTTGTGTTCCCAGTTGAAAAAGGAACAAGTGCAGAGGACGTAAAATCGTTTATTGCAGAATCGGAGATAGAGGTGAGAAACATTGAGCACGTTTCCAACAGTGAAGCGAAATTTGAGAGCTTTAGAGTTGAGGTGAAAGTATCCGATATGAAATCATTGATGAATGATGAGTTCTGGCCCATTGGTATCTGCGTGCGGAAGTATTAACGTAAGAGTGTTCGTCAATAAACGTTAAGTCAAAACTTTACAATCGGTACTTATAATTGTCGAGGACATAAGAACGATACCGTTATGTACATACGTCATTTAATGGGAGAATGCGATGTTCTTTTACTACAGGAGCACTGGTTATTTGAATCTGAGTTTGCACTGTTTGAACCGTAATATTGGTAATGTGTCCGTCGTTGGTATATCTGGTATGGACGAATCGGAATTGTTAGTCGGTAGACCTTATGGTGGTTGTGCATTTCTACATAAGACATCTACCAAAGTTTCTGTTACACCAATTGATTTTGGAAAAGTCGAAGGTGCCAGGCATGCGAGGTTATTTGTCACACCACTAAAGAACCTGTTAAAATGTTGATTATTAATGTTTAAATGACATGTGATAAGGATAACAGCATATCAATTAGTAACTTATACAGTGAGCTTCTAGATCAAGCAAATGCTCTTATTACATCTCATACGGAAGCTGATTTCGTTATTATGGGTGGTGATTTGAACACAGACTTTTCACGGGATAATTCCAGGCATACTATATCGTTAAATAATTTTCGTGAACAGGAATGTCTAATCCCATGCTTTATGAAACCCCTTGCAAATGTTGATTTCACTTATGAAAGTGACATGTCGCATGCTTGATGACTTAATGGTTTCAGAGAATCTAGAGTCACTATTGTAAGCTAAGAATGCATTCATAATGGTGACAATATGTCGGATCATTATCCAGTTATCTTAAAATTGTGCTTTAGAATGTTACATGTAGATATCGTCAAATTACCATCGGGTACTAAACGGAAGTGGTAGAGCGCAAAGGGTAATGACATTGATTTGTACAAGGACACCCTGCGTAAAATGTTGGCTAATGTGGATGTTCCAACGGAAGTTTTATCATGCGCGAACCCGAGTTGTTGCGAGCATGTTGAGAAAATTTATCAATTTCACGATGACATAATTCATGCTTGCCTGGCATCGTCTCTCTGTAGTATTCCGGCAAACCGACCAAAGAAACGCCGGATTTGATGGACCGACGAAGTCCAATCCCTGAAAAATCAACCAATTTTTTGGTGCCGCTTGTGGCGAGAGAATGGTTGCTCTTCTACCGGGACAATTAAAGATATAATGCTTAAGGCTAAAAAAGACTACAAAAAGAAATCAAGGAACGTTATGTGTAAACAAGACAAATTAGTAGCCGACAGAATGGCGGCTGCAAACGCGTCCAAAAATAACTCCAATTTTTGGAAGGAAGTTCGTAAGAAATTTAGCGCACGTGTGTCTAACCCTACCCTTGTGGACGATGCTCATGATGAGGTTAATATATGCGAGACCTATAAGGACAAATATTCTAGGCTGTATGACTCCGTTTCATATAACGAGCTTGAAATAAACGATCTTAACAGTTCCATATGTAAAGATGCCTCATTATGCTGCAAACCGGGCAAATGCACTTCTGATCATGTCGAACCGTTAAGCAGGTCGAATCCGCTACACGGAACTTGAAACCATACACAACCGATGGAAATTCTGAAATCAGTTCTGCTCACATTAAGAATGCCTGCCAAGAATTGTTTGTTCATATCTCACTGTTGTTTAATGCGATGCTTTCGCATGCATATGCTCCACCGGGTATGTTGCATTCAACGCTGATACCTATACCAAAGAACAGATAAAAATCGTTTAATAATAGCTATAATTACAGGTCTATAGCAATCAGTAGTATTTTGGGAACATTACTTGATAATATTATTTTAACATCCCAGACTGACGCACTGAAAACTGGCGATCTGCAATTCGGTTTCAAACAGTCACACGCTACCACTCAATGCACGCTTGTTTTGCAAGAGATTGTTGATCACTTTGTAACTCAGGGGTCATCTTGTTTTGTAATTCTATTGGACGCATCTAAATCATTTGATCGTGTGAAATATGTGAAATTGTTTGCGCTTCTCAGACAGATAGGACTCTGTCCAACAATATGTCAATTACTGATTAATATGTACACACGTCAGAACCTAAAAGTCCGATGGAATGCATCTAGTCTTTTATTTGCACGAATGGTGCTAAGAAAGGCGCAGTTCTTTCGCCATTATTATTTTGTGTATATATCGATGAATTACTAAGGCGGCTTCGTGAAGCTAATGTTGGATGTCACATGGGCCATCATTATATGGGTGCATTGAGTTATGGTGATGATGTTTCACTCATTGCACCTTCAGTCACAGCGGCTAAGACAATGCTTACAATATGCGAGGAATTTTCGAAGGAATACTGTGTGCAGTTCAATTCTGCAAAAAGCCGGTTGCTTGCATTCAATGCTTACAATGACAGTCCAGTATATTTAACACTAAATGGTGAATTAATTGTACAAGAGAAACATGCTGTACATTTGAGAAGTAATATTGGTTATTGGGCAAATTTGATAAATACACAGCGTGCATGTAGGGATTACATAGCGAAAACGAATATGATTATATCTTGCTTTGGATACTGCAACTCTATTATTAGAAACTCACTATTTGAGGTATACTTTAGTAGTTTGTATGGGTCGACAATGTGGAGTTAAAGACCCAAGCAGCTGGTCAAATTGTGTAGTGTTTGGAGAAGGTGTATTCGAACTATATGTAAATAACAGTCCAGAACATGTTCAAAGTATTTACAATTCATTTCGGGAAAATTGACCCTTAGAAATTAACAGATGTTGCGCTTCGTCAATTTCTTTCATAAGTGCCTGAACAGCACCAATTGTTTTAGTATCCTATGTAAGTAGATGTTGTTTCCATAGCAGAACAATTGTCAGCGATAATGTTCGAACAATAATGCATACCCTGAACATCAATAATTGTTAGTTATTACAGCATAGTGAATGCATTAAGGACTACAGCTATAAGGTTAAGCCACCAGGTAATTCTGAATATGAGAATATTGCCATGCTCATAAAAGAGCTTATTTCTATTAGAGTTGGGGATTTATTATCAGTGCTTACCCGGCATGAAGCTGAAGCTCTGTTAAAGGAATTGTGTTTATCGTAACTGATTTATTTGTTTACTCGTTCTCGTGTGTTTTCTGATGTTGTATCAAATAATAATGTTCCTGTACACCTGCTGTGCAAAAAAAATAATGATTATTATTAACTCTGCTATCCAGTTAAAGAGCGATATTTGCAACTCGCAATGATATTGGAGTCACTACTCGGTCGCAACTGCATTACATAGTAATGTATGGTAAAGCACATTAACTGGGAGTAGGTGGGCTATAAAAGTTTTTACAGATTCATGATTGCATTGGCATAACGTAGCAATGTATCATTACCAACATCGTACTTACAGCATCGTACTGATAATACTAATAGTACATTATCAGATGTTTGTATCGGATGTTACATTCAAATCCGTTTACTACATATAATGTTTTTGGGAATTTTATTGCCCATATCCCCCCTGCTGAATATGTATCATTAACAACATTGTACTAACAGCATCCCACTGATGTTACTACAGAAGAACATTATCAGGTTCTTGCTTCGTATCTTAAAGTCAAATCCGTTTACTACTTTTAATGTCATGTTGTTTATTGCCTCAATTACCCCCTGCCAAATACTTTGCTCTTTAACTGGTTATTAATAAGAAAATCATAATTAGTGACCCAATGTTAATGAAAATAACTTAAGTACCCAATTTAAATGTAATTGTGTCTCAGAATATTTCGAATTTCCGCATGAACAGAACAAATTTTACAGATTTATGACAACGCATAATGTTAACTTTTCGTTAACGCTTCGTTACGTAGGTCAATGATGTAAATAACGGGAGTACAGTGGGCAGGGAAACAGCGCGATCGCAAAGCAAATACCGTGAGTTATTATGTGGGAGGTAAAGTTTGGCTGTGTGTAAGAGATGTGAAGCGCCAGGAGAAAAGGTGTATGCCCTCCTTTGGCGGCGCATGGGTGTATGAGATTAAGAAAGAGGATGGGAGTGGACGCCAGTTTGCTCACCAAGAGGAGTTGAAGGCGTTAGTGCCATAGGATAGGGCCAATGGAAGTTGAAATTTCCAAGATACTGTACCCTATCGCCCAGGGGCGAGTGTGGGTAACTCGAGCAAGATACGACACCTGTCCTTTTTATGCCAAACTGGATGTAGCTTTTGATCCGATCGGGAAAGACTATAGGGTTATAGTTAGGAAAGATCTGCTAGTTACGCGATAAGGTGCCTGTGTCAGCGGTTGCTTCGCCGCCAAATTTTGGGACGGCAGGAGTCGAGACGCCGCACGTGTCATTCCCCAAGACTCGGTTTGCGTGCCAAATCGGGAAGCGGCTGGTAGTGACACATATCCGCTGGGGTAAAAATATGCATGCAGTTTTCCAAGCTAGCCGTTTCGGGTCAACAAGTGCACCATTGTTCGGGGTAGAGACGTGTATGGAGACCATCCGATTGATACAGTGAATGAGTACGGGAAGTCACCGTGGGAAAATAGGACGATATTTTCCCTGCTCGTGATGCGCGATGATTAGTGCCATGCTATCGTTGCTCACGCTGAATTTTCCTTGTCGTCTTCAGCAATATGCAAATTATCGATAAATAACATATAACCATTATCTATCATCATCTTAATCGATCATGTTTGTTGCTGACGTCAGCGGATTAGTTCTATTAAATATTAGCTGGTTGTCAGAATAAACATCGATAAACATTTGCTGCACTTATAAAACGCTCATTTTGTTATGTTGATGCTTAAGTGCCCTCGTATTATCAGCTAAGGAATGTTGATTTCAGTGCTCATAATGTAATCGCTGAGGAAATAATCCCGCATATTTAATTATGTGTGCTTGTTGTTAGCTTTAACGAATGCAGCCATACAAGGTGACCTTCGTTTCCAATAAACACATACGTGGTGACCGCGATATTTGTAATTGTAAGGGACATGATACGATGTAGGATATGATTAAGTCAACAACATAATCAACACTCTTAATGAATAGTAACAGTAGCTGCTCACTCAGGACGTTCTGTGGTACGATGTCTTAGGGCATTTCATTATAGTCCAGAAAAACTAAGGCTTGAAAAAATAGACATCACATCTAAATATATCCGAATTATTTCAAACATCATAAATGCACCATTCACTTAATGAAGAAATTAACGTAAAACGTTTCTCTTTTTTTGTATTTTGGAGTCAGTTGTTAATATGGAGAGAAATTTAATTTTATGCACATATTTTGCCTTTTCTGTCTGAAAACTACGATATTATACATAAAATACGTATTTTGCTCTCAAGATTGCTAATAATTAATTCATGTGAAGAATATGCTATTCCCTGTTTGATCTCATGTCCATTTCGTTAATTATCGGCCCATAAGTCACATGAATAAATTATTTTGCCTATCGGTTGCCTCTGTTGCGTAGTTTCTGTGTTTTTCATGACTGTTAAACCCTCTTTACCTGAGAAACCTGTACAGCAGCCACGACCCGTATCATCTACATTATGTAAGATTATGACAATATCAATGTATTCATACATACTATTCCGCATATCAGTGTAGTATAATAGGCTGCCTCATGCGTCAATCTACGTAGGATGGAATACGTACGCATTTATTTAACTATAAACAAGTATGTTAAGGTAATGTGTGATAAGTGTTATGACAGCTAGATAAGTTTAAGGAACGAATAATCAATGCTGTATATGTGACAGTAATAAAACATAATTCCTTTTTGTATGATAATGTCAGAGCATCGCAATACGAATCTAAGTTGAAGATAGTAGTGTTCAATACGGAAGCATAGGGAATGTACAAAGTCATCAGCCAATGTTACATGAGAAATCGCTAATATCTACTTGTTCATAAGTCAGGCTACGAACGGCACGGTGAACAAGAAAATGTCAATAAATTGACGTATGGATTATACAAATACTCTGTTATGTTATTAATAGTGTTAGTTTGAAATTATTGCAGTCATACAAGATACAGTGAATGTAATATGGAATCCTCTGTTTGCCTCATTAACCAATAACTATCGCAAATATTTAACAATGGAAGCTTGAGTAATGTAAACATATTTGCAACATTAAATTTTAAGTGGCATGATATGTGGTCACTATAGTTTTAGTAATTTGTATTGGTTTACGCTGAATCATTATACGTTACGACTACTGCTGTACCTATTTATGGTTTTAAAATGAATGAAATACCATTATGAATGACAGCCGAACTAAAATATTGTGGTAAGGCGTTTATGCAACGAACGTAAGCACCGGGGTCTCTTTCATTTGTCAATGGTTGTATGTTCTTTGACTTTGCGTACATCGTATATATAAATAATAACTATGGCTACTGATACAATCTATGTGGGTGAGCGTATTTTTGGATACAAATGAACCAATATTACCCGCTACCAGTATCACACTATGTGTTTTTGTCTGTTATTACTGATGGTATCACACACACGTGTATCATTTTTATTGTTAATCATTGATAGGGTAAGTCAATAAGCTTGCTGGTTTGAATACAACAAGATTCACTAGACTCGATGTCTCAATCAGAGGATGATATACGAGTTTTATGGCCGAGCTCTGTATTATTCAGCTTCATGCGCCTCCATTTCTACATCCAACACCAGCCCCACCAGCTAAAACAAACCTATAAATGCCAAAAGGGGCGAATGATGTGGCTAATGCAAATCAAATAAAAGGAAACGTCATAGAAGGTCGAAAACTTGCAAGCTAACTCACAAACTTAATGCTGCCATTATGCAGATTACATCCACGTTTTATCTTCATGGATGCTAAGTGCATCCAAGACCAGACGACATATGATCAAACGCATGGGTTCTCAAATGTCTAGAATTCATGAGTACATGAATTAGTATGTTCAAATTGCCATCTTCCCTGAAATGTTTAATCAAGTATGTTACAACATCGCGGCAGAAGATTGTGCGTATTGGTATGACTGCCTTGTTTATTGCCTGTAACAGAACCATGAATGAAATAACGGCACCACGTCATGGGGGCGATGACTTAGACGTCATAAGGAATAACTTAATACCGATGTGTAGTCATTACGGCTGTGCGTGACAGCGTTAGACAGTTAGTTATAACCAATAATGTACGATGATTATTGCATAATTTCAAACGCAAAGTAGATTGGGAGTAAGGGTAATAAATTCCAACAAATATATTGGGTTCTTTAAATAATGGTTTTCGAATGCAATTAATTAACACTCTTGGTATGAGTATTTGGCAAAGTACTAGGAGAGAATAATATGCTTCATTGACGGGGTCGTCTTCTGGAATATAAGCGCTACTTCTGTGTGGATGAAATGCTGTGTTTCTCATCACCTCAGCTGCATGCAATGAATACAAAGATATATGAAGATCAGCGACCAAACACACGTTGTTTTTTGCTTCCAAGCACCGTTATGTAGTAGTGTGTCACTTAAAGCAATTTATCAAGCCGGTCACTGGGCAAAAGAAACAACCACGTGTGTAATGCTTCCTCTCAGATATTCAAATTCGACGCTATTGCTATGGCTGAAAGTCGGAGGAAAACGATCCGATGTCCCACGTCCAGATAGGTCGTATTTTATTAATTCACCCGCATTGGTTGTTAATATTACGGCTGGTTCACCTCGTATGGCTGCATAGGATGGCAATCAAATAGAAAAACAAATTAGTTCTACAGAAAGGTTGCTTGTTTGTTTGGATTACCATGGCGAACGCAAATCGCCCAGAATAGAGGCCATTGCAGGGCATGATTGTAAATACAGCCTATATTTAACAATCCACGAATGGTATGATATGCCGTCATGGGTAATTTGTTTCGAATAATTTCTTATGAGTTGAGTAGTCAATCTAGTCCCACAGTACCCTGGATGTATTACCACCATTATTTCGTAATACAAATGGCAAGGTATGCATGCACAAAAATATCAACCTGTAAATTGACCAGCTCATTTATGCTGATAAGGGTTAATGAAAAGGCTTTTCATTACATTGTCCGTTCGTTTGTCATCTGCAGGGAATAACATGGAATCAAACAGGTGATACACGATGAAAAGCTAACTGGCTTTCCTGACATGGATTCTCGCCTATTGCTCGGCAATTTGGAATATTGATCTAACACAGACAAAGACAATGAACCTTTTCGTATTTCTAATGCCTCCGGACACACTACCACACTTTGTCAAGATTGTGTTTGCTGCTAGCTGTACTCGGAAAGGGAACTACCTTCAAATCATTGATTTACACACCAACGCATTAGGTTGTTGTACAGTTTGCCGTCCAAATCATTTTCACGAGGTAATTCATACGATTATTCTAGTCTTTCCAAAAGCTTGTACACAAGGAGAGTAAGACAAACGTGACTGTCTAGATAATTGGTTGGGTGACTGCTGGGATGGTTGGTGGGATGGTTGGTAGTATGGTTGGTGGGATGGTTGGTAGTATGGTTGGTGGGATGGTTGGTAGTATGGTTGGTGGGATGGTTGGTAGGATTTGTTGTGGGATGGTTGGTAGTATGGTTGGTGGGATGGTTGGTAGGATTGTTTGAGGGATCGTTGCTGGGCTGGTTAGTGGGATGGTTGCCCTAACATAAATGACAGTAATTTCATGAACATAAACAATAAAAACGGGAGTCAAGGAAATAGGTGTTTTACAAAGCAGAAGTTATCTATATATCGGTATATTGTCAATAAAATCCATTCTTAATACTACCTGTATCCGATTAAAAAAGGCGTCATGTACGCAGGTGTAAAATCGGCTGTATAATGAATCAAAGAACCCTATTAAATTCAATTTATGTATCTGCACAAAAGTCATCAGATACTTTCTCAAAAGGCTATTAGTTGAGGTAAAGCTGTATATAACTCCCATTCGGCAGCAGTTATCTACTGCAAACATACACCAATGCAGCCGCCCATTGGTCGTTTTCCTGAGTGAGTCCACTGTGTGTAATGCTTCCCCTCAGATAATTACTTTTGCCGCTTTTGCCATCGCTGACCGTCAGAGGAATACGATCCGATGTCTAGCCAATAGATCGATCGTTTTTCATTAATTCATCAGCGTGGGTTATTAATAATACGGCTGGTTCACCTTGTGTGGCTGCATGAGGATGGCAATCAAAGAGCACCACAAATTAAATCTAGAAAAAAGATTGCCTGTTCGATTGGATTACCATGGCAATACCATCAAGTCCTAAATTGAGGCCACTGCTTGCAATGCAGCCTATATTAATATGGGTTGGCAGGAGGGGGATTGTGGTTGATGGGTGATGGTCGGTGGGGTGCTGCCTAGTGGTGGTTGCTGGTAAGTGGTTGTAGTGGTTCAAAGGGGGGGTTCATGGGGGGAGGGGGTTGGTGGGTTGTTGGTGGGGAGATTCGTGGTACGGGGTGGTTGGTTGGGTGGTTGGTGGGGTGGTTGATTGGGTGGTTAGTAGATGTTGGGGTAGTTGGTGGTGGGTGGGTTGGTTGGTGGTTGATATTAGATTGTAAACAACATTCTAGAGCAAGGGAACTGTCCTGAGGTATAATTTAACATTTGGGTAGGCTTTAACATTTTCTTGCTTGCCAGGGACATCTTGAGCATAGATTTCATAGATTCGCCAAGCTGTGTTGGGATTATGAAAATTCATGAAATGCAACGCCGTCACCAGGTAACTTTATTCTGAAATCACCGAAAGTACATGGGATTGTTTATATATCGTCTCGAGGTCAGCGTCTGTCTAAGACATGGAGTCATTTGATTTGTTACCCTGCCTAAGGTTTGTTACCTCTAACTCGCTATTCACCAAGAAGCATTTTAGCAAAGATTTAATTCTAGTCTGATTGACCAGCCATTGAGCTTCTGTACCATCTTCATGAGCTGAATATATTTCATACCATCCATTTAAAATATTGTCAAGAACTGATATTACATTGAGCTTTAAGGCTTATTAATTAATTGCCCAAAACTAAATGGTAATTTTTAGAACAATACCACTAAAGACGAAGTCACGGAAATAGATGCTTAACAATTCCGTACATTACTATTTCCCCCAAATAACACTGTGTTATCTGGACGATATCAAACTGTTATCACCTTACTGCTTGCTTAACTATTATGTGATAAGGCCTGCAAGTCTCATATATATTTTCCATACTTGTGATGTATATTCACTTGTTTGGCAACGGTTAAGGTTAGGCGGGCATTTTTTTCTGCCTGAAGTCGTCAGTTTCACTTCGAGAGTAATCACAATAGAGTAAGGTATTTTAAAGCATTGAGGTAAATAATTGAGTTGATTGATATTTGTTCTTAAGAGTATCATCGTCATTGTCGATTCGTCACTTGCTGCTCTAATGGTCTAAGGATGTCACGTATAATGTGGATGAAAGTACCGGATATCGCATTAACAACTTAACAGCGCTATATTTGAAAATACACAGAGAAAACTTGATTATTGTGCCTATAGGCGCCTGGCGGGAGCGAATTGTAAAGTTGTATAATCTGCCAATCTATCACTCCATATTATGGCCTATCCAGCAAATCCGTTCCGTGGGATTTACGATAAAACCGCTACTGTAAAATATTCTACAACAGGAAAAACTACTTTGACCTATGAAGATGAAAAGAACTGCTTTGTTATTTATAACGACAAAACTTTTTATTATTGCTTATTACGTGGAATAGACATGACGTTTTTATGAACATAATGTCAAACAAATTGATTAAGTAGAAGCTTCCCTAATAGCAACAGCTAACACACAATTAACCATCAAAAATCAAAATGTGCACCTGGAATGAAGGAATCATCATCGTCTCTACGAACTCTTCTCATGCTGTATTGGTGCCCCACAATAAATCTGATTATTCATGTTCTATTCAGGACCCTTTACTTATTCTCTTTCTATGCATACAATCTTCCTACCTCAACAATAACAAATAAAAAAGAGGATTTAAATGCACTGCGATGCTGTTTTGTTATGGCTATGGAGTACGCTGCTGTTAACTCAGAATACACACCACACATTGTTCCAAATAAGGGAAAACCAACTAAAACATTCGCGTTAAGATGGAGAGTACAATTGGCAATGATTATTAAATATCTTAGTCGAATCAGAGGAGACAGAGAAAATATTTTTGTTAATTTTCTCACTTATTGGGAATATTGATTAGGTATATTCATCAAACGAGTAGATATTGCAAATGTGTCATATGCTTTATGAAAGATACATATGTGAGAAAAATGAAGTCCATATTGCTCTTCTTACCTAAGTTAGCCCACAACCAAACCCTCAATGTCATAGATAACAGCTCTACTTCGTCTTTTTTATCTTGACATAACCATCTCGTCTTACATGTCATATTTGCACCATACTGCATTAACGTCATTATAAATGCCTCTTAGAGAAGAAGGTTAGATTAAACGGAAATAACCTGCATACAAATGGATCACCTTGGTATCATTACTATTCGCAAGTGACCAATAGCGGAGGCTGACGTGATTGCAATACCGTACAAATAGGAGCAACTAATGGTTAGGAAGTTGTCGGCATGTTCATTCGGGCTCCTGTCGATTATATCAACGGTGAGTATGATTGATGATGATAATCAAGCTATGTGTCACCGTATTCTATACCACTCCATGCCTTTCCAGCCATAAACCTCACATAGATATGGAATTGACTAAGATGCATTCAGCAATACCGCGCAGAATTGATTGAAAAAATCAAACGAAATCAATAGAAATGTCATCAAATTTACGAGTTACTTTGGATAACACAGTGCGATATTGAAATATATGAACATGAGGAGAGTTAAGAAATTATGTGATCTAACACAAGGATATTGTGCGTGAATAGAAGGTGACTGAACACTTATTAACGCAGATGTGAGGTCCATCAATCAACCAGATATAGATCATATATTTCAGAAATTTGAAGTGGTTTTTATGTTGAACCGCAGTTTTTTAGTTGTACTATGGCGCTTATATTGCTGACGAGAACAAATGCAGTTCCAAAATGACTGTACATTATGTCATGTACCTCCTTTCGCAAAACAAAGACCGGGGACCTGATTGGAGCTGATACAACAACACTCCATTGAAAATCTACACACTAAACATACGCCAATCCACATTAGTTTGGTAAGTAGCCATAATTTTGATTTATATCAACGATGTATTCAAAGCCATACAAAATGCATAAGTTGTCAAAAAAGAGAACCCGTAATACGCCTTTGCATACACGTCTTATCACATTATTCTAGTTCAGTTACGGGGTCTGATGCCGTTTGCATTAATACCAAATAAGTATAAATTGGCTGGGAAATAAAAGAATGGAATAGCAGCTATGGCCAATCCGTCTCTTTAGTTGTTAACATGTCCTTGTTCATTATGCCTTACGTAGTGTTACGTGTAAACAAATGAAATATGAGCAACTCCTGCTGACACATGTGTTGATTGTGTATGGCTTTGAATATTTCTAATGCTTTTCTGTTGATAATGTAGATACCAATGCTCTCACATTATCATCACTACAAATGTGAATCATATATACAGCATTTTGTATTGGTTCCCCAAACTTACCTAGATGGCGTTACTCTCATCATACATTGCCTTAGCATACTTTTTAAGACCCATATACTGCGTTAGTAATCTAAAGAAAGCGGATTGACGCACATTGTGGACCATTATACGACACTCATATGGGCACTTAAATTTATATTGCGATATTAACTTCAAAGAGCTTCTTAATTAATATTCTCGTCCAAATTATAATAGTCATGCGGTGATAGTTCCCACAACACCTTGAGTAATATGGTCAAAAGGAAACAAAAATGGATTGGGTCATTAAATTTAAAGTAACTATGCCGCCGGGAGAAAAATATAACCCTACGTAAGACGTTTAGTTAGCGTCAGGAACGAGTCGCATTGTGATTAAGCGGTCTAAATCTTTCGTCTAACATAAAGCACGATAGACTGACCATTGTACAGCTGTTGTAGCCAAAGCAATATAACATGGAATGCCAAGAAGTAGCTGCTTATATCAAAACATGAACACTGCCAGGTATTATGATGAAACATAATACACACCACAGGCGTTTGGTCTGGTTCTAAGTGGTGTCAAGAATAAAAACTACTATGCAAATATTCCATTACGAAATTGCATTAAGTTGAAAAATTATCTAAGTGTATGCATAAATGTCACAAAGGCTTATGTTAACGCTGAATCAATACCATCGCATCCACTTCAAGGGCAAAAGCACTTCCGGCTGTTGAATAAAGATATATGTAGGTGCAATGTCTTGTAATTTGATATTCACCACCACCGATGCTGATTCCATGGTTGATGAATATTAAACGCAGCATTCACCCAAGCCTGAATATATAATTTCCAAATAGAATGATGTAATTTAATGTTTCCAATGCCTGCTATTGACTGTATAACGGGCTAAACTAGCGTGCTCTCAAGAATTGATTGCGGTGTTGAATAAACAATGATCTGTTGTTTTGATTTGCTTATGTACTGCATAATGCCAGAACAAAACTAAATTATATTTTGCAAGTATATTCTGTAATTATTTTTATCAGAAATTAACTGATTCCCATTTGTTGATCAAAAAGATTAATTCGATTGATTTGATGATTCAATCATTTCGTGGCATTAAATTAACGGCCTGACGCCTCGGTGTTGCGAATGTGTTGCACACATAAAGATAGCTGTCGTGAATTATATTTTTGTCTTCTACTGGTAATTTTGCATTGCCTTCATGATTCGCTCACCTGTGTTCATTTCAGACCAGTAGGAGGTGATATAATTAGAATGAGGTGATATAATTAGACATCATAGAATCAAATAACTGAATTTGTGTAGAGGGTGGTGGATTAATTAGCTTGCCTCCTTGAGTGTATTGGAAGTACCTTTGTACCTTTGATTAGTCGGGCACAGACGGGCGTTGTCTCTCAACGTTGGTGGAATTAAATGTAATCACAGTACATTTAACTATCCATAAAATGTGACTGCTATACTGGTTATTTATGATGTGTAAATAGATACATGTTAACTGATTCATTATGTCTTACGACACACGGAGAAGAATTCTGTCTTAGAGATCTTGAGACCCATATACGATTTTTGACGTTATTTCCACACGTTAAGGAACTGATATAGATGTTCTCCCTATATAAACAATAACCCCAAAGAACAGAAGACAATATTTTGCGTATATTCCTAAATCAAGTGAATGATGCTTGTTGAAATAATTTAATCTGGCAATCTATTCAAGCTTTAGTAAACCTGGACTATGAACACATGCTTCATGCAATGTTCCATGTGTCAGAATGTCTTGATTGTATGGCTACTGCTATGGTTCGCTTGCGGTGTTGCTAGGAAGTATGATCTACGTATAAACGTACTAATATAATCGACGGAACAAGACACAATATATGCTGTAAATAACATTACTCACTATATTAACTGCTGCGCTCAGATAGTTGTTACGAATATTGTACCAGACTCTGATGTCGAATATCTGAAATTTTGATGTTTTTCCAGCGCTTACACAAGCAGATGAAATATGTTAAATGTTGCTTCTTCCTGGAGAGAAAAAAAGAATTCCGTTGCCAACAATCGAGTGTTTGCATCTAGCTGAAACGTACTGCAGTGGTACTTCAGTACAATAAACATCTGGATAAATGTTGTTGGTAATATTGCTAATTCTGGCCTTGTCCTCCACCGTAAAGCAGTAGCCATTTTGTTTGAAACAATTTCTGCAGTGGCAAGTTAATAAAGCTAAATGATTAATTCAATTGTCAAGTATTTTTCGATTTCACGAGACAAATCAGATTATGTAAGAGGATAGTTTCGTTGATTAATTAGATCACAGAGTTGGGATTATTTACGTAAATTCTAGCTGCAAAAAAACGCAATGCAACCATTTCAACCTCTGTCTCTTGATCGGAGGCATTTCTACTTGTTATTCTGTCAGAATTTATTTCCGAGAATATTTTTCCGCTAAACGCGCCACATACACATAAACTGCCTCAATTGCGTCATATACATATATTTTCTATTGTTAAAACACAATTAATGTGGAGAAACTACAACCTTCTGCACATCCTTTTTAATCCACGTCTATTCATTCACACACTTAAAATATTCAAAAAGAATATATCCTCAGCTGGTGTAGAAAATAAGAATGTCAACAAATAAGTGGAAAAAAATTTTCAGTGTAACCCATATAATTAAAGTGTTAAGATTGTACCTAGACTTTAGATGTAGGGATCACAATGTGACCTATTCCTCCTAGGCAAACCCAATACACCATCATTTGACCATTGCGGATTGAATGGAACCTGTGGCGAATGTCCAGAATTAACTCCATGTGTGATGGGGAGTAGGGAGAGAGGCGGCAGCTGAACGGCAAAAGGATATGTGTGTGATTAAACAAATAGTAGATTTGTTGTTATTAACTGAATGGATTAAAAACGTCTTCTGTGGTCTGGGGGATGTTGTTGGTATGACGTTGGGATGATGTTGTCATAGTGACGTCAAAACCACATTGTCAACGATACATTGTAGCGTTACACAATGCCATCATGACCCTGTCACCACATTGTGTTGATATTGTTTTGCCATTTTGCCTCATCGATCATTTCTTTTTAATGTTTTTTCAACGTTATAGTTATTCCAATTTTGTTGTTGATGACAATGCATCAACAGTTTGGTATCTAGGTCCGCATATATCTGATCGTAACTGCCGGTGTCTTTAAGTGCATGGTCGTGTTGATTGAACTTAAATGGCAGTATTCTTCCTTGTTAACAAAATTATAAAACATGGTAAAAAGGTACCTAGAATATGTTCAACAACTTGACTTCTGTCCACAAGTATCATCATCTGGATCTCCTTGCAGTGATATATGACAATTATCGACCATGTGTGAATGAGAAAGTAATGTTCTCCTTCGAAACTTCGTAGGAGAGAGATGTTTGCAGAAATGCATCTTTTCCTCATTACTGCATGGTAAATGTGGTGCTTTAAAGAGTTTGAGGAGCAATATACTAGTTTCCATGTGATTGGTAGATAATGCAGCTGCTTATTCACGATCGAATCACCGTTTATTACTACATCTTGCGTATTTGCACATAGTATCTGCATTAACATAAATCAAAGTGCGTCGAATAAAAGAGTCTGATATCTAACGGAGATAATCAACATTTGACCGGATACTCATATGCATACACAGTAGGTACGTGGAGCAATGAAGATGGTCCGACTTATCGCTGATCAGAAATGCATAGTCTATGCTGTCAATGTTTGTCTAACCGATGGGTCTACAACTTGTAGAAGGGACCAGCATGAGTCGATATTACCCTATCGCGTCGAAGCTCAATCACGACTGTTGAGCATGGTCATGTTACTTTTTGTTCAAGCAAATAATGCCACTAAAAGTCGTTTATTTCTTCTGATCACTGATTATTTTCCTCAAGCGTAACGGTTATGGCTAAAATTACGACTATCATTTCCGCTTCATATAACTTCCCAAGCCGTCTTCATGTGTATGCTGTTAATTGCCAATATTTCTGTCAACTACGATTTTTCTCATATATTCATGGACGTTTTATTTAAGCGAAGTAACAAACAGAATATTTTAGCCAACTATGCTGAGTAGTGCAAGGTCTATTATCCAATGGACGTACACAAGGCGTTGGGTCTGTAGGTGTGGACTCCCACATCAGTGCCAGTACTACATTCCCGCCCCAACGAAACGTTTTCACATCAACATTAGACGCAACTAATCAATGTTAGACGTACCTAGACGTACCTGATCAAACTTAGACGTATCTAATCAATGTTAGACGTATCTTGACCTACCTGATCAACCTTAGACGTACCTTATCAGCATTAGACGTATCTAATTAATGTAAGACGTACCTAGACGTACCTGATCATCCTTAGACGTACCTAATCAATATCTTACAATCATTACAATTGCCGTACTGTACATTTGTCATCTCTCTCAACAAATCTCTACTGCATTTGTAAAGGACTGAGAATGAGCGACATTAGCTAGAGCCTGTCGGCTCGGCTGCCTTGAGCGGGATACGGTTCAGTCTCTCATCGCCTGTGGCTAATGGCACAGGCGCTGTTCAGGCTTTGATACAGACACCACTCTTCACTCTTTTAGGACGTCAAATGTAATATATATTGCTCCAGATAAATAAACTCATTAATGGTTTTTAACATATAATCTACAATCAATGTGTGAATAACATTCTCTTAACTCAATTGGTGTATTCTTAAGAAGGGATGTGGTCTGACAAGGTATCGACGCATCAAGCCAGTCGCTATTAATATTAAAGACGGGTAATGCTTTCAAATGTCATTGCACGACATACTGATTACTTTGAGCCATGCAAGATGCATCATTGTCGTGGAAGTTAAACCCAGGCTCCGATTGTCATAAAACTTTGCTGCAAGCCACAAAACATCGATGTGACGGCATTATCGCCGAGATTAGTTTCTTCATGTTTTTGTATTGAAGATACATTGGAAATGTTTATCAGGATGGAAATGGGATTTCATTGAAACCCCCTAACATATCGGATGTCAAATTGCATCAGTTAGTCTAGCAAATCAATTTTTTATATCAATCATCGGTATATATTTGGGATGAAGACCTAAAAACGGAAAACATACAATTGTTGAATTATAAAACGAGTTTTCGTAAACAGGTTAGGGCAAATCACATACCTCAGTTTTATTTCTCCAATTAATAATCAGCGTATAAATCGATTGGAAGGACGCATTAGTGCAATAGTTGGCACATGTAGTAAAGTGCTCATGGGCTATTGGGTGAAGCACAATGATCATATAGTCGATCACATCCTTCATAACCTTTAAGACGTGTAACATAACACTGCATAGAATGAGTAACAGTCTCGAGAACTCGATTTTAATAAGCTTTCAATTTAGCTTGCTTGTCGATTATATTCAGTAATAGACATGGGTAAATAATAAACACAGCATAAGATGACATTCATTACATGTCTAGTCAATTGTGACAGACTTCATATGTCTTTGTTCCTCAAGTAGCTAATTCTGATCTGAATCTTAGTTCGCAGGTAATTTTTAGCCGTTGAATTTATCACTTCTCAATGGGTCTTACATAACCTGGTGTGATTATTTGAAGTCATGACTTATATAACCTGATGTGATTACCTAATGGGATAACTTAAATAACCTAATGTGATTATATAATGTGATGAATTACATAATCTCATATGAGCATTTAATTCGATGACCTATATAATCGAATGTGATTAGTTACTTTGGTGATCTATAGAACCTGATCAGATTATTTAATGTGATGACTAATTTTTAAATTATCTTTTCTGCTTTATAGGTTACCAATTGCAGCCACTGTGGGGCGCTATCAAACAAAACGTGGTCATGCTAATTGCTAGTACTGAATTTGTTAGCAGCCATTAACCATTTGGTAAGTTAGTGAAAGGTTTTACATTACGCCAACGAGTGTGTAATACCTTATCGAGAATTAAATTTATATACATTAAAAAGTCATAATTTCAAATAATCCAGTTTGTTTAGCTCAAGCTGATAATGCGAAATGGCTTAGTCATGTTGTGCTTTGTTAATATACCTGTCATCTGCGGCATGCTTATTTATTGTCAATGTGACTTCATATCCCTGGGTAATCAGCGGCGAATGTAGTTATGATTTTCGATACGATAACTGATAACATATTGTTACCCTGTTGCTTTCAATGTCCATATCACACGTCCAGTTATTCATGTAGCGTAAATTGCAAGAGTGCCACAATGACTTGCAAAGTCATTAAAAACGTTATCTATTATAGTACGAAGGCATTAACCTTCACCCCGTGACTGGTCAATAACAACATTTGTATTGGCGAGGCCATTAATTACGAGTTAAGGGTGTCAATCATCAATAGCCTATTGTTTAAACCTTAGCTCTTAACTCTATACCACATAATTGGGGTGTTAACAATTGTTTTCTGCTTATCCATCATCGGTCCATGTAACCAAACCCAGATATAGTGACGGCCTTATTGGCTAGACCTGGCAATGTATAACGACATCGGATATATTTGTGTGTTGTCGATGGAATCGTACTTCAAATTAAATAAGCTTTTTCAGCGTGTCTTCATTGCAAATGCTTCCGTGAAAGTAATCTCGGTGAATATGACGTGTTTTAGCAGAAAAGGTGTTAATGACGTCCGATTGCATCGAAATCGGAGACTCATAGGACGCAAATGAAATGCAACAAGATCGGAATCGAACTGCGTAATATGGATAACTGCTCACACATTTTAACTGGCAGTGCTCAGTATTTCAAGAACGTATATATCTATATATAATATATATATATATATATATATATATATAATATATATATATTTATATAGAGAGATACAGAGACATAGAGAGAGATATAGATAGATAGAGATATTCATATGTATAGATCTATATAGATAGAGAGATAGAGAGAGATATAGAGATATATAGAGAGAGAGAGAGAGATATAGAGAGAGAGATAGATAGATAGAGATAGATAGAGAGATAGAGATAGGGAAAAAAATAGAGAGAGAGAAGATAGAGAGAGAGAGACAGAGAGAAAGAGAGATATCTCTAGAGAGAGAGAGATCTCTAGAGAGAGAGAGAGAGGGAGAGAGAGAGAGAGAGAGAGAGAGAAAGACAGAGAGAGAGAATCTCTCTCTCCCTCTCTCTCTCTCCCTCTCTCTCTCTCTCTCTCTCTCTCTCTAGAAGAGAGATCTCTCTCTATCTCTCTCTAGAGATCTCTCTCTCCCTCTCTCTCTCTCTCTCTCCTATAGATATCTAGACTCTAGATCTCTCCCTCTCTCTTTTTTAGAGATCTCTCTCTCTCTTCTCTCTCTCTCTCTCTATATCAATAACTATCTCTCTCCCTCTCTCTCTATATATCTCTCTCTCTCTCTCTCTCTATCTATATATCTCTATATAGATATCTCCTCTCTCTCCCCTATGTATATCTCTACATATATCTATCTCTCTATATAATATCTCTCTATATTTCTCCCTAGAGAGATAGAGATATATCTCTCTCTCTCATATCCTTATATAGAGATCTCTCTTTATCTATATCTCTCTTCTCTCTATCTCTCTCTAGAGATACAGATATATATATATCTCTCTATATAGATCTATACTCCTCTCTATATAGATCTCTCTATCTCCCTCTCCTCTCTATCTCTCTCTCTAGATCTCTCTCTCTCTCTCCTATCTATCTCTCTCTCTCTCTCTCTCTATCTCTCTCTATCTATCTCTATATCTCTATATATCTATATATATATATATATATATATATATATATATATATGTGTGATCATTATTAACCACTGGGAACGTTTTGCGGTCGAAATCATTGCTGTAGATAGATGAGAGTTTCTGAGAAATCAATCGAATCTTTTATTATCTCAAATAAACATATTCAACACACAGAGTACAGCAAGTTTGCTTTCAAATCGGCCTTCATTGTACTGGCATGGAAGTACCAGGTTAATGCCCGTTCACTAATCTGACTATGATGCCGTTACGTTTGCATAGACAAAACGTACTCGGTACTATTTACTAAGACACGGTATGTATTAACACGGTATGGATAGATTCATTGGCAAGAATATAAATATTTTTCAGCCTAACATGATTCAACAGGGCATTCATGTGTGTATATGTTGTTGTTTGATCTGAATGGCTGCAATATTGTACTTGCAGCAGATATGACCTGTTGACAAAGGCGCTTGTCAACTTTTTTATTGTAACTTGTAATATGTTTTATGTAAGATTCCCCTTTACCGTTGTACCATTTGAGAATAACCGATGTCTTATCGAATCTGGTTCACATAGATCACCATTGTTTATTGTGAATTTTGTCAAAGGACATGATTATAATATTACCTTGAGATTGAAGAGCATTAAGGTACTGATCAAAAGCCACACATAAATATCATGCGGGGTCGGATGAAGTGAATCAGAGACATCAGTTCAATACCTTATAGAGTAAAGCTATGATTACTTTGCACCATGAAACACAGTAAGTACAACATCTTGTGTTTTTCGTCTCTTGGTAACATGATATTTGTAACCACTTTTGTTGCATCCAATATTGCGTTGTATTTGAAGCTCCATTACATTATATCAATGAACTAAAGAGTTTTGGTTCTTTGTGTGCTAGGGTCTTAGCAATATGACGTAGTTCTTCTCGGAGAATTGGCTCTGGTGGACAATAACCTTCAATGATATAATGTAGGATCATTTTACAATACATAACACTCAGATAAGTAAAGCGTTCAATTTATGCAATATACAAAACCAAATTTGTGGAGTAGTTATCATTGGCGGGCGATGCTGTAAATATTTCCTATGTAAAGTATTGATAGCCATAAAAGAGGGTATTTACATGAAGATAAAGAACACATACGCGGAATGCTCTTGCACACCCGATATAGCATAAATAACTCTGCGAATGAAATCTGACTGGCTTAGCCAATATAGCATAATTAGCTCAGCGATAATAACATACACACTCGGCGAATATAACAGGACTAGCTCAGCGAAAATAGAATGACTGGCTAAGCGAATATAGCATAACTAACTAAGCGTATATAATATGACCAGCTCAGCAAATATAATATGACAAGCTCAGTGAAAAAAGCATCACTTGCACACCCGAAGTAGCATAACTAGCTCTGCGAATGTAGTCTGACTAGCTTAACCAATATAGCATAGCTAGCTCAGCGAATATAACATGACTCTCTCGGCGAATATAACATGACTAGCTCATCGAATATAATTTGCGTAGCTTAGTGAATACACCATAACTAACCAGGGAAATATATCATGACTAGCTCTGGGCGAATATAGCCTGTGCAGCAAGTGGTAAAGAACGGACTGCCGATCTAAGTTAGTACCGCTAAGTTAGCAGTGACGTTTGGCGCGTGTAGTCAGCCTGACATGAAAGCAACCATGTCGGAGAAAATAAAATTCGTATATTTTACTGGTTCCTGCTTAATCAAATGAATGCAACCCTGCATACCCTTGATGAAGCGAGAGGGGAAACAAATCTCCATCGAAAAAGATGCTCTTGCGTGATTCTTACCCGTAAATGATAAACGCAAGACGCGTATCTATTCATTTCGGTTTCGGCTATTTTATATTGTTTGTCGCTTCCATTACACGCGTCCATCTTGGCCTATTCTTCTCATACTGATTCACATTGCATGCTACATGTCTGCATGTTTGAGTCACAGATTAGCTTTGGCTGTCATTGTAAATCAGGATAACAGCTTGCACAGACAATAAGGCTGTCATTGTAAAGTAAATCTCATGATCCGAGCTCGCACTAATAATGAGGCTGTCATTAAAAATCAGGATCTGAGCTCGCAAAAACAATGAGTGTGTCATTGTAAATCAGGATCAGAGCTTGCACAGACAATAAGGCTGTCATTGTATATCATGATCCAAGTTCCCACAAACACTGAGGCTGTTATTAAAAATCATGATCCGAGCTCGCAAAACAAACAATGAGGCTGTTATTAAAAATCAGGATCAGAGCTCACGAAAACAATGAGGCTGTCATTGTGAATCAGGATCTGCGCTCGCACAAACAATAAAGCCGTCATTGTAAATCAGGATCATCACTCACACGTAAGGCTGTCATTGTAAATCAATATCAGCATTCATACAAACAATAACGCTGTCATTGTAAATCAGGAATAGCGCTCGCTCAAACAATAGAGCTGTTATTGTAAATCGGGATCAGAGCTCGCACTGACAATAAGGCTGTCATTGTTTTTCAGGCTCAACGCTCGGACAGACAATCAGGCTGTCATTGTAATATAGGAGCAATGCACTGAGACAATTATAGCTCAAATGTAATAAAACGTAACTATTGCGAGGTAAATATCATTTCGAAGTAATTTACAATACTAATAAAATTCGGTAGCTAAAGCGTGTTTTAAATGAAACCAAAATATGTCCGGGATACAATTAAGTTTGATATTATTTTGTCTCGTTTTCAATAATAGATGGACCCAAATGACCTCTATTTGTTTCAGTAACTGGTTGTTTACGCAATGGAATTCATTTAGGCAAACTAAATGTACCGCAAGCAATCCATCAATCTTCGCCAGAAACAAGTCATTATACTCGCACTTGTCGTCTATTGCCTTAAAGGAAAGACCGAATTATATGATCCAAAGTTAACCCAATATATAAATCGCGGTTGATTTATTCATATACTTAAAAAAGTTGATGTCTTGACCCTCGCCGCTATGTCAAACGTCCCTGATGCAAGTCATTATAGGCAATTATCAGCTTTTGATATGATATTCAGTCATTTTTTCGCAATCGATATCTTTTATAACATGCAGTGCAACAAAATCTTATCACATTGGGAGCGTTGAGCAGTATCATATAAATGGTTGAGGATAAACTGATGCGGTCAATGTAATCATGGTATAGATGACAATGACACATATATACTAATAATATTTGTCACGCAAATATAACAAATACGTGCTATCCGCCACAAATGCATGTAATATAATTTGCATTAGCTAAATATCAAACAAGTCCTATGGATGGTATTGAACTCTTGAAGCGATTCAGCAATTTGGCTGTCAATTCTACATTGCCAGGCATATGCCAGTTACCATGAAGGGCGTTCAATTACTGTTTTTTTAGTTCATTCGTCATTTATACTGGGGCTACCTAGAAATACCTGTATCGATCAACAGAACGCGTGAATCATGTGCTGAACTCAATAGACGCTGACATCAGAACGTATTCTACTGCACGCAGCCTGGACGGTCCTCTTCGTTGACTTTGATGCAAACTAATTGTATATCTGATTGGCTTGGTGTCGCAGCAAACTCACAAAATGTATATGGCATTATTTTTCACCAAAACTTCCTTTAACATAAGCAATCACCTGTTGGCAACTATGAACTTGCTTGACCAACTTGCCTTGATATGAAAACATGAGTTAAGGGCTCTATACATGAGTCTAGTCATAAATGTCATACATAGCAATAACTATTGCTGACTAATTCGGCGGCTGATAGGTAGTCAACGTTTGGCAATGACCTACTTCCATATGACGTCATTGCTATCGTTATGGTCTTACTTTCCTATTTTGCAAACTGCCAGTCTCCGCACTCGACACACAGTGTAGCTCTAATGAGGGTAAGGCTGTAAACTGCTCCAACTTAATGCTATAACGTACAGAGACAACGACAGCACGGATTTGCAAATTAGAACAACCATTATGCACGAGACACACTAAATGGGGTGGACTAATTAATTAATCGCTCTATATGGCAGTATTTCAATGTGGCTTACCAATTAAAAGCGAGATGCAAGCAAGGAGTTGCTTAATGAGTTGAGTTATCAGCTTGCTGTAGCAATAGAAAATCAAAGCACGATACGTACAGATCCAAAGTCCCTGTGTGCTTTATTGGTGCGCAACAAAGCGTGGTGTTGTTAATTTGAATGCCTGTGTGCCTTGTGATCAGAGTTGGTCACCTAACAGCGTTTTCATATATACAGTCACGCGCTGCCATTATCTTGGCATTTTCAGATAATATTCACATCACAACCTTATTCCGCCTGAATCCTCTCGTTCCTGAAAATAACAGCAACGAATTTAGGGCGATTAATGATAATTTCGAACATTTGACCTGCGAAAAATAATAATAATTAGGGATAACTGATTGTGACTGATTTATATGCCCTGTTTGTTATCGTTGCTACGTGGTTTGTTTTTGTAATGAATGAGACTATTATGCGCCTGTTTAGTAAAGTATTCAGGAAAAACAATTGAGCCACAGTGTTCAATTCGATTTGACTCTCCGCAGCTGGATAAAGTGCTGCTGTTCAAGTGATAAGCCGCCATGGGATTAAGTAAATGCAGCTTTGGCTATTTTAACTTTACTATTCAAATATATATCTAATGAAGCTGGGGGAAATTCCGTACTTTGATGACGACCAGTTTTAATGGCAATTTGTAGAGCGCTTATGTACACTGTGAGAGAGAGTCTGCCAATTATACTGGAATTGCAGACCCACATAATAGGTCCATAGCTGCACGGTTCAGGTAATCAAAGGGATAGCAGTGAGTGCTACCCTTTGAATGAGGGCGGTCAATGAATCTATCGGCCTCAATTAATAGAGGGTAATTCGTTTCCATGTGGTGCGCCAATTCACACAGAGGCACGTACGTAAACATTTGTACCAACCAGCGCGGCCTATCCATGATATTGATCCGCATCCGCTAAACAAATCTGAAAGTCAATTTAAGCTAGATTGTCAGCTACTATATAATGGATACTAACATTATACAGATGCCATTGAAAGGAGTTTAGTATTTTATAGATCATGTACACATAGAGGATAATAGGATGGCGCATATTCACTGACGACCGAAACTTAGCGCTGAGGATTTATTATATGTACATAAGGTGTACATATTACATTCAGTCATTTGCGTGATATATCATTAATCGCAATATTCTCCTGTCACTATCCGGATTTGTACGCCTTTGTTCTAACTCATTAACGGTCATAGCAACTCTATTTGTCTACCGACGGAGTAAGGCATTCGTATAAAACATATGTAATTAAATGCTGAGATTCTGTAACATTATCGAGTACAAATTTCATTGAGGACCGCAATAAGGAATCCTGATGGATAATTACTGGACAACATGAACTCGTCATCAACGATGTACAGCGTAAGAAGCGTTATGGTGATAGTATTCGCATTAAATAAAGAAGCGATCAATGCTCATCATTGGACGTCATTTATGTCAAATGCTAAACAGCAGAATGGCGTTATGGTGTAGCTGTAATCTCGCATTACAAAACTCTATTCCACATTACTTTGCTTTCTATCAAAATTTCCTTATTCAATGCAATGGTTCTCTTTGAATGATATAATTTCACTAAGTCTTATATATCGATGATTCAATATTTATATGACGGTCGACTGATTGAGGTCAGTAAAATAATCTTATCACTAATTATGTGCTCAATACATTTCCTACATGGATTGGTTTGTAATGTCAGATTCGCCTTATGCATCGATTACTTGCTGATACAATTTGATGCATATAGTAATCTGCCGACAAATTAAATTCATGTCATCATGTCGCGTATCGACTGTGCTACGGGTAAGCGCGATTGTTGTACTAAAAAAATAGTGTATATCCATGTAGTGGGTACTTGGTGCAAACTGTATTCTGGTTAAGACTTTGATGCCCAAATATTCTCTACGACGTATATTACCTGACGCCGGCGTAACCGGAGAGACAGAACTTCCCATATAAAAGTAATATAGCGCATTAGGATAAATAAATATTGCTTCATCATTGAAAGCACCGAAGCTTTAACTATCTACTGCTGACATGCTTTTTTCCCAATTATGCACTGTCACACAGGAAGGTAATCAATCAAAATATATCTACAGAAAGGTGACAGCTCCAAGAGGGGATTGTGTTTTTATTTAGCGTTTGACGACAATGCTGCTTACGAATATGCATTGCACGCATTTAGGAGAACTAGAGCAGGCGTTATTATATAGCTTGTTCATGAACGTAATGTTTTCCAATATTTATTATACATTCGAATTGATGTCGTCTGATGGCACGTAAAAGCAGGTTGTATGTGTTTGGTGTATTGGTGACTACTTTGCATGAAATATTGCACTTGTTGTACTCCACTGAGTATATTTGCTAAGGCATTTTAACAGGTGTTCATAAATGCAATATTGAGTGAATGACTAGCTTGCTAGGCCTGAGGTTTGTAGACAAGACTGTGTGAAACAAGTCAGTGAATCATTGACATATCCAATTGGATCCTGTCTATTATATCGGCCATTGAAAGCTGCGTTATATAGTGACATCACATCACATTGTTTACAAGTTGTTAAATTCCATGCCGTCAACAATAAAGCAGTTACTGATTTAAAGATGCGTTGACAAAACAATGTTACAACCTAGTTAGGCATCATCTAAAGCTGCTCAGTACATTGACGATTTGAAAACCTTTGTTTCCAACCATCTTTGAAGCAAGTGTTATTTAACCAGTTTAGGTTATTGATTGTCGAGTTCCAGCTGCTGCAGCGAAGCACTCATTGCAATAATCTAGTTTCAACGAGTGAAATTGCCGTAGCAGTTGCTGCATAAATGCTCATTATGACGCTGGTTGGATAGCGTGAGTTAAATCGACAAATTAACCTAGTCTCCACGACATAGAATACGGGGTTCTCCTTAATCAGATAATCAAGCAGTCAGATTTCCCTAAAACCTGTTTGAAACCTGTTCATTATGCATGGAGACTTGTGGTGTGCGGGGCAATGATATTTATCGGAAACGATCATATGGCACACGGTCTATTAGTCAGGTAAATGGCTTTAATGACATTTTGCTCTAATTGTGATAAAATGTGCTCCAAGACAAGGCGGGGGTAGAAGGCGACATCAACTGTTGATTATAGAAGGCCAATGATTCGTAGGTCGTTCTTGTGTTCCATCGATATAACCAATCTCATATTTTATATATTTAAATAACCCTTGATGGGCCTAGTTCGACAACGCAGGCACCGCAATTCGGACAGCGTTTTTATGGGAAGTGCTTATACATGTTACTATTTGAAACGTTTACGATGTGAAACTATATTGAACTAAATACATTATACAGGATTAGGAATCTGAACCTAATGCATCTGCCAAAATATCCTCTTAAAGCTCTACAAATGATAATGTGAACAAGTAGTAATTCACACATGACATGTGTTTGGCCGCTCAGGCTTAAACAAAAATTCAAACAGACTTAACAGCTATTCCACTAACCTTGGAGTAATTCGTTTAGCTGAACACAGTTCCAACCAACATGAGCTAAAGGTAACGGTCGCCTGAGATAATTATATGAGATACGTCAGTACTAATCAGTTAAATTGCATCAAGGATAATGCTTCTGTCAAGGTAATTGCCTGCCCGAATGCATGGATGTTTAGTTAAATTAGATTACAGTGTTGCGAGGTCATCGTTAGGCGGGCATTAAGATTACTTTTATATTTCAAGTTAGATGCCTTGTATCGGTCACAGCGTAGCATTCAACAACCAGTTGCCGGAGAAAAATCAAATCTATAAAGATGAAGCTATTGATTAATTATCGGTTATTCATGCAGCTCATGTTATTTATGGGGCCATTTTCATGTGTTATTAGATCAGTAGTATTGTCCTGAAATTCCCAGTGTCACCACATTCACACTGGTATGAACTGCAGCACCAAACATCCATCGTATACAACATTCACAAGCAATTATCAACATATCTACAATATATCGCGCCCAACAGTAAGCATGTATGCCAAAGCATTGCAATTGCGCTCAAGGTGGTGTGTTGGGCAAAGGCGTAACTTCTCACTTCCAATCTGTAGCGGCACATCCCTTCACATGATGATACTCAGCATGACAAGTTAGGTATGTTTATAATACATTTTATAGATAATAATCGAATCAAACGTTTGCCCTTCATTTATATTTTCATAAATGATTGATGAATCACTCACATATAGTTAAATCATGAATGAGATAAATTGTTAAAATGGAGCTGATTATGCTGAATATTACGTAATGGTAGCATTGTCATTCGTTAATGAGTAAAATGTGATCGGGGGAGAATTGTCCTACACAGCGAAAAGTTTCCTGCTAAATGAGAGCAAGAGAACAACGACGATCTCTTTAAGCAGTTATTTGGCGCGACATATAGTTATGTCCGGTTTAAGGAATGCAGATGAAAATGACCTTTATGGTTTTTTGCTACAAACTCAAATAATCTGTGAGCGACCTTCAAGCTATCTTGAAATATATGTGATCTGTGTCCAGAGGTTAAGAAGCTGCGAACTCATGGCTCTCTTCGTTTACCCTGTTTACGTCACGTTGATCCATCTTGCACAAAGTAAGGTTTTGTACGATATTCGTCTACATAGAATACAAAACTGCTAATGTGGTCTTGGATTGGCCATCTAACCCTTACATATATGGCGGAATTATCTCTCTCGCAATCCCAATCAATCGTCTCAACTGTAGAAACCCAGTTCCGTTTTTTAATTATTACCAGGAAAGACAACCACTGATACACGATACGTAGAAGAGAAAATTGCCTTGTTTTACTACCAGTCAGAAGTACCTTATTAATCACAAAAAAACAAGAATAACTTGGACTATTCGATCAACACGAGCTGCCGTTTAGCTATTGGGTAAGATGAGACACCTACTTTCGTCTGCGCAAAATGGTACGGTACAGTGAAATGCCATACGTGACGCTAAATAGAATGTATCATTAGGATTTCATGCCCATATGACTTCCGTAGAGTAAATAGTCAACAATCCACAATGCAGCTTAGAAGCTGTGTAATATATACAGTGGATGCTAGTAGCAATGCCTGCCTCAGGACATACACTAAAGGTAAGATGCAACCGATGTATATAAAAGTCTGTATAGAGCCATATCAAGTCTGCAATCATTTAGTTGTTTGCTTTAAACGATGGTGCATTATATGTGCTATCATAAGCTGAATTCATCCAATTAACCCAACTAGAGGTTGATTGACAAAATAAAAAGATGTTCCTCATTATTATTGGCATTAATTTAGCATACACATAAACCAACAAAAAAAAATCAGCATTAACAGCAGAAATCGTCTTTGGTGGGTCCAACTCCGGTGACAATGCAAAAGGTCTTATTACGCCATTGTTGCTCACAATCATGTTTGCATTGCTTGAACGGTGCATACTATTGTTTGGTTGATGTATCAGTCAAGTTGTCGCTCTAACAAATATCTAGATTTAGATCTAAATAATCTAAAGATTACGCAGAAATGTTGGTGGTGTGTAGCTATTGCCATATTTGATATTCAAATAATGAATACGCAATTTTGCATAGGACTTTGTTTTTACCGACTTTACCTGCTATGCCTCAAAAAACGTTTATACCTTTGACATGCTTAAAAAGGAAAAAAGTAAAATGCATTGAATTGACCAGTGATAAGCACAAAATTCAACCAAAATATACAAAGTGGTGAAACTCAGCGCTCACCTGTGGCCAATGAATCGTAAGGATCACTCCTAACGATTCATACATATAATAGATTTATTGCTGAGTTCGTCCCCCTCAAATAAATCAGACGTACCAATTCACTTATAGCGCAAAGGCGCTTCCGGCTTGTAAGTCATGATCTATGTCAACATAGAGACATTCAAGTAAGTGCAATGTCTTGTCTGTGTCATCTACCGCTAATGTTATATTTGTCTTCGTCTTATTAAAATATGATCGTAGTCAGCATTACAGGCACCTTTCGACGTTATAATATTAGGACTTTATGTATGTTGGCGCACTCATATTGGTGTCAATTCACGTTAGGTGATGTTTATTAATAGGCAAAATCCTCTTGTATTTGATTTTTCCCGGATAATACATTCCTATTACCTATACTGGGTGCAGCCTTTTCGTTCGTGCTCCTGCTACTATCCCCTCCTCAGGAGATACTATTGAATACTGACTCTATCATTGGTAACAGAATAATAATTCATATAGGCTGCTAAAACCTGTTATCATTGTTGATAATGAAGAAAGCAGGCCATATCTTTGGCTGTCACTTATCATTAAGAAGCTTAAGCACAATAAGCAATGATCAATTTGAGCGATAACATTAAAAACCAACATGAATATAGATTTTTGAAAGTTAATACCGGTGATCTAAGGTTGATGGAGGAAATGACGGCGTGTTGGCGGCCATATTAGAGTTTATTGACAATTACAGCAAAAAACGTTAACCTGCCGGCGAATGGACTTGCTGTCTTGCATTGATGTTTGACTTAACAATGAAATGTTGTTATTGTCTCTATTGGCGAAGCTATTAATGGTGAGTCCAGGAAACATTTGGCGGCACAACAAACGTTATTGGATTGTTTGAAGCTAATATTGTCACATGATGTATGTAGTTGCATCTTAGAAGTAATGTATACTCGGCGGTATACAGTGTTTGAGCGCCACCGGGGGGCGTTATAATTGTTCTTGTTAGCAAAGGATGCATTATGGAACCGCATAATTAATCAATTGTTCCGCCTGCAATCAGTATCCTCACACGTATCAAACGAAAGGACACATTTGCGTATTTGTTAGATGGTTCATATTAAGAAAGCCCTTTTGTAACATGTTGTTGAATGGTCAAAGGTACTTTCAAGTTGTGTAACCTTTAGAAGCAGACGTGAATAGTAAACTCTATTTCAGTTGTTGGGTTAAGCAATAGAATCATAACGTCGGGTCGCATCCTTCTTAACATTTCTGCCTCGCCAATGAGTATGTAATTTCTTATCGAGCATAAAATATATCAACGAAACAAATGCCATAACTAACAATGATCGAGCTTGTGTATCTAAGACTGATAAAACGCGTAATGCCTGCAGTGTTTTGCTACTTTACCTATATATAATATAAGTTCGCTTCCACTTTCACTTGAGTTTACGATAACTTTATTGGTCTTTATGCAGCATGGGCTGTCAATGACTGGGATATTTTTTTACTCTTTATCACTAACATGAAGTATTTTGATATTAACAATTGCATATTTTCTTCTTCTCTATCGCAGGTTCATGACGACCGGACGCGAAATATAGTAACAGCGAAACTTTCCGATGCATTTCGATATGTTGTTGGAGGTATTGTATTTCTAATCAAATATGCTATTTCAGTGTCTAGAATGAAAATGCAATCATGGAAGCCATCTCAGTGATAATGACGTCCACATCCGCTATTTATGATTAGCAGAAAAGGTTTCATGGCGGCAATCGGAGCCTGGCCTTTACTTTCAGGATACTAATAGAATACAGCTAACTTGAAACAAATTAGCAAAGGGCATATTTACGATTGAATACATCGAAACAAAAGACTTATGGTCAGATATTTTTAAAGACTACCTCTAGGCGAAGATCCCAATAACACTGAGCTGCCTCAGTGACAATCAATGTAAAAATAACGTGACGCCTGATAAATTACAAGCTAATCGAAATCGCTTACTCACGAGGGGAAACTAAATATATAAACTGTTTGTTACACAAAGAAGGATTTTGTGGTGTGGATGGCCTGAGTTAATGAAAATATTAAGACTGATACTTTGCTCCTATGACAGCGATGTGGCATCCGAAGAAAAATAAGAAGCATGCAAGTAAAGGAAGCTAAATTTATACCAGCTGACGCTGCACATCGAATCATTTTTAGTTTTGCAAAGTGACCGTCTCTAATATATATTTAAAGGCTATAGTGCTTAACTGATACTGGGATGGCATTTGAAAAAAATTATATGTTATATATACAGTATAGCTAATCACTGATAAAAAATGCTGCAGGTACTAAAAGCTAAATAACACGAGGGTTTGTTTCTGAAAACATGAAATAAGTTTCACCAGTGGTGAATTTTATATTGGTGCAATGGGCGCAGCTTCATAGCTGTTTGATAACCTGGATATTATGGTAAGTTTATGACTCATAAAACTCCTGCAGGCACTTTTGAAGCAATTGCCTTTTAATGAACTTATTCACTGTCCCATTACGGGGAAGCGAAATATAGATACATACTGCCCTACCGAGGATATATTGTGCGTAGATTGAATAATATATACACCAACTACAATGACAATCTTATTCCATCGATATTGTGGTACAGGTCCTTCGTATAGAAAACCGCTTTAAGCTCCTCGTATTTCATGAGAACATTACCATCTACTCATAATGGAAGCACCTACCCGATAGCCAATGGTCTATCAAAAGCAACTAAGTTGCGTAGACTTGGTGCTAATTATGTGCGTATATCAGAAGGAATATACATTATTCATCCCAGACGTGAAATGTGAAAGCTTGTACAAATTGATAAATAAGACCATGCGAGGTAAAAACTGGTTTAAATGAACTTGCGGTTAACTCGAGCTACCGTGCATAAATCGAGCACACAAATAAATCGATAGTATTGACGGTAACAATGAGCACCGCTACAGACATACCGGAATGGATATAATCGTTCTTAGTTAGCAGCGTGTAATAAACTTTTCTTGCTTGCATCTTACTTTTACTAAGTAGAAAAGAGCCAACTGATTCAACTCAGTCAATTAGCATGCGTAACAAAAATTGTCTGTTGATTGTGCACCTTTTGTAAATTTCCGGTCGAAATGAAATGATACGAAGTTATATGCAATGTTGCTTATAGCGATCGAAACATATTGAATGCCTGGTAGAGCACTTCTTCCGCAGCTTAATCATTCACTACAACGCATATAGAGCAATTCCGGCGTCAGTTATAGATCAGCACTAAACTAGCGACATCCAAGTAAGCGCACTTTTTTTGCGAGTGTCATATACCATTAATTATTGATATGTTATCGTCATGGTAGTATCAAGTCTTGGTCAATATATAGGGCCCCAGTGTGCCTGGGCTGCATTATGCCTGCATGCAAGACATAACATACTAACGACGATTCACGTTAGAGGATATAAATCCTCCGGCATTTTAGTTTTCTTGACGAGTTTATTGGAACGCGCTGACTTAAACTTACTCAATAGGTTTGGGACAGAATATTTTTGGTATTGATGAATTCAAACTGTATGCGGTACACATATAACCTGTATCGGCGCTTGCAAACCCTATAACAAGCGTCCCGCCTGAATAGATGACGTATGTACATAAATTTATATATATATGTAGAGATTGGACAAACGTTCAGTAGCCGCTCTCAAGTGGGAATAATAATCATTTCTTTTGATATATATATATATATATATATATATATATATATATATATATATATATATATATCTATAGATATAGAGATATATATATAGATATATAGAGAGAGAGATATATATATATATATATATATATATATATTTATATTATTACTATATATATATATATATCTATATATATATATATATATATATATATATACATATATATATATATATATTTATATAAAGTATTTATATATAAATAATATATATATATATATATATATATATATATATATATATATATATATATATATATATATACATCTATATATATATGGTGACGATTACAACCATTCGTTGACTTCAATCATTCGTTGACAAATGTTTATAGTACATTTTTTCTATCATGAATCATCAATCATTTATTCGGCATATTTTGATTGATTCAATGAAATAATTTCATGCGAATAAAAATCTTTTTTTCACTTTTTATTTCTAGTATATGCTTTTGGTTCTCGAAAGGTCGTCCACGAAAGGTCAAGAAACTAATGTATACGTATAAATCCAACTTTTCATGCCCATATATATTTTCGAATATATGCGGAATACAAAGTTTTAGAATTATTTTCAATCATCATTGATTAGAATCATAATATTTCTTGAAGCATTTCGCGATCTAATTCGACGTTGTAGATAGATGAATAAGGATCGAAAATTATGTTTTCGGTAATGAATTTAAAAATAATTCAAATAAATTAATTTTTCAAATTAACATATCCAACACACATGATTAAACATTATTTCGGCAGTTTGGATTGAAGTAAATATGGTTGTATGGCAGATATTGAGGTTTCCGGGTTACGTCAACGAATGGTTAGTTGTTAAAATTTTATTTCGCTATTATATTAAAAATCCAAAGAAATCACGCGTGAAAGATTATTTTTGTACGTTACTAAGATTTGACTATCATATTCGAATGGTATAATCAAAATATTTTCAATCATTTTGAAAAAAAGTGCGTGGATTTTATGTGAACATACTGGTATATCCTTTCGTGGACCCAAGTCTACGAAAGGTTGGCGGTTTCTCCACTAAAGGCCACGTTCGTGCTAATATACATATTATCGATTGAACAACGGGTAACAACTATTGCCCCAATCATTGATTGAATAAATGCTTACATCCACACATTATATTTGTGTTGAACGAGGAACTCAAGTAAAGGCTTATGGCTTGTTATATATTCAAGAGTACATCCATGTTACCTTCGCGAACTAAAAAGGCCTGTGCCGTATATATATCCATCATGAACAACGTACCGCTAGCGTGCGCGTTAACCAGTAATTGCTTGAATGCCAATATTTGCATGCACATCTTGTTATTTTGTGTTGCATCATGTTACCAGCATCCAATCAAGAAACATTAGGTTCCATTTTCGTGGCTGGACAAGCCATAATAAATCATGGTCATCTTTTTGTTATTTGACAGCATATAATGTTTATGTGTACAAACTGTTAGAGGATATATTTGGTTTTCGATTCTTCACCGGCAGACAGTTGACGAAGATTATGATTTTAGTTCAAAATTGATGCTTTTTGTATTCGTCAAATCAGCTGAATGCAAATAACAAATATATTAAAATGCATGGACATACTGTGACAGTTGTCATGAAAGTAGTTACAAGTGCGTTACACCGAAAGTACTGTCATTTTCGCTAATGCCTAGTGTTGCCTTCTTTGGTTTCATATTGTGTTAAACTTATATTATTAATGCAATTCGTCACTATGATTATTGTTGTTTTGATTAGCGAAGGAATATGCCACACAGTATTTCGCATCATGATTGTAAAATAACACTGTAAGTCTTGCGGAGAGTGTCTTAAGGTATCGGAGAGAGCAGGCCATACTATATACAGCCATGCCATGGCTGTCGAGACCAATTATTCAAACTAGTAGCTGATAAGGGTACAAATTGACACAGGTGGGCGAGAGATCAAAGCAGCACGCGCCCAAGTGTCGGATCATATTTATAACATTATTCGAAAGTGTCTGGTTTTGAAGATGTGACCGTTTAAGGATATCTATGTGCGCGTTAAGAGCAAAAAAAACCCAGACTTCTTTATTCTAAAACCAATTGAATCAATTTTATGATGAAATTCATTCGTTATCTGACACATTCTAAATGACGTTTTTCATCGGTATCTGCTATTTAGTTCCAATTAGTCAAACATAATTTACTATAGTTGGAAAATAGACTGGACGTGTCAATCGTACGAGTCTAAATTGCCCTTGCCGCTTTTTGACCCAGTCATGGGCCTATTAGTGGTTGTGAACCTGTGTGTCTTTTGATGTGTCAAATGTCGTCTATGAGAGAGTGCAACTGACGTTCATACCGTAGTTAAGTGACCTAACGACAGAAATGAAATCATACAGTTCAACTTATACAATACGTATGGAACGATGGTTGATTAATCCCATTTCACTCCGCACATCAGTATGCTATACAATCACCCGATATACCCAGTCAGACAATTGGTAAACACTCGATGACCCGGTAAGTGACAGGCAAAGTAATGTTTATGAAACAGCAATGTTTGCATAATGGAGACACCAAGTATTCTATAAGCACAGGTACGGATTTGTCTGTGTGATTTGCTGTTTTGCTTCACGTATAGCTGTTGTTTAATGTACGAGTTAAACCAAGCGTAAGCAACATTACTTAGCGGAAGGGAACACTTTGCGATATAGCAGTTCTAAGTAAATGATATGTCATTTTAACTCAAACTCGGATTTTATTGCATACAACTACAGCGAATCTAAACCTATGTATGAACATAAAATACATATAAACACATATTTATTTATACATATATATATATTTCCTACCGGGTGTTTTTATCGCCTAATAAATGGAAAACAACGGTGACTACACAGATGCGGAATGCATAGCAGTGCATTTATTTTGTCCGTCGACCTAATGTTATATTTCACGGGCACGTTAAGTAGTTGATTAACACTTATTCCGTTAACTCGGGTGCTATTTTAGGGCAGTTGCTTACATAGTATAATCCATAATCTAAATGTCTCATACATACTCATTCAGCGCACCAGTTTACTCAGTGTCCTTCCTAACCACAGGATCAATGTAGGGCCATTTTGCACGAACTTTATGATTTGGCCTAGTAAGGTTCTATGCCACGAGTAGGAGAAATTGTTATGTCTATGATTTCCTGTAAATACGTTTGAATAGAAACAGCACCTAACTTTATTTGTTCTTATACATGGCTGAGTAAATGTGAATGTATCTTTAATACGAGTGATGAATAAATTCACCGCATTGCTGACATTAATAACGATACGACCGATGCCTTGACTTTTGTATCCCTAGACACGTTTACCATATTCTTATCCGTTGTGCTCGCATGCTTGTCAAAAATACATCCGGTTGAATGAGTATTGTATAATAGGCGTCCCATTGATAAACAAATGCGTTGTGATACTAATAACAATTATAAAACTGCAAACAGTATGTTGTTATGTTACACCAGATAAACTGCATAAGTTGTTCGTAATTAGGGACGCTTGCAAACATAGTTCTTTTTGCACGTATCAATATATAAATAGAATTTCATCTCACCTTTACGATTGTACCACCACATCGTAGTAATCACGGTGAATCATGGTTGTGTTGTTGCTATGGAATAGCTATGTGTTTTACTGCTACTGACCGCATGTAAACTAGCTCTAGATTGTGATTGCGTCCGCATGATATCAATCTGAGACACCTCATCCATACTACCACCCCGCATAAAACCATCCCATATTTAACATCCGGCATTCGCCCGCGAAGTAAATTCTATGGTTACAGTGTAGTTAAAAGCGAAATAGTTGAGTTGTTCAACTAGCAGCAAGGCAAATTTTGTGCGAGGCTTTCTGCCGCTGGCTGTTCTTTTGGTGGATAAAAACATTAAATTATTGACTGCATTTGGCCATCTGTTTCGCAAATGACATTTCGTCTCACACTCTTTAGAGCGAGCTATTCATCATTGTAAGTTATACATGCACTGATTGTCTATTACTGCCGCCATGTTGCTGTCAATATATGATGCGAGTTCCTTCTCTAGACGGTGGTAGGTTCTACTATCACGTGCATCGTTACTCAGGTTTACAAAAAAAATGCTTATCAGCTCTGGGTTGTCTATTTCTAAAGTGCTCGCCGCAATGTGGGAGCATCACGTGAGTGAATCATAAATATGTTTATTAAGGTAATATATTGTATAAGAATCATTTAGCTCATGAACGACCAACGGAACCCATTTAGGTTTCAGACACGAAGCATGACACATTTATGTATCATATTTGCAAGCCGACGCATTAACGGAATTGCTTATTGTCTTTGCATTCGATTTTTGGACACATTTAGAAATAATGTGGTGGATATTGCTTCGTACTGCTTAGTCCATGCGTAAATGGGCGCAATCATTTTTAGCGCAAGTTAAAAAGATGTTAGCAGTCATATAACGGGCTGAATAACGTGTCAGTAGTAGCAACACAAGCATAACTTACACCAAGGCTAAAGTTTACAATGTTGTTGCAGTGCAATTAATAATTCCAAATAAAATTTGGCTTTTTGTTGTATATAGAATGCAAATAGGCTATTTTCGCAAACATCTGGGAATCATACCAGCTAATTGGATTGTAAAAACGTTTTATCTATGATTCTCAGGCAATGCTTTATCCTAACATTATGACACATTCAATTACCACAGAAATGATGAAGAAAATTACTGGAACAATTGACGAAGTTTGTGCATAATGGCCTCATATTGCAGAATCTCTCTTAGTAGAAATGAATGTGTTTGAGCTAGGGTCGTTTGAGGCATTTGAAATATAGTTAATTGCTGAACTAGTCTGTCAACTCATAAATGATTAAACAGCACAATATGCGCCACTCTGCCAAATCGTAAATGCTATCGTAGATATCTTTCCCGAAAACCTTTGCAGATTGTTTGCTCAAGAATTTATCATTAACACACTGTTTCAGAATAGGGTAAAGTCGGTTTTTAGTAGTATATATATATATATATATATATATATATATATATATATATATATATATATATATATATATATATATATATATATATATATATATATATATATATATATATATATATATATATATATATATATATATATATATATCTCTATATATATATATATATATATATATATATGATAACAAGAAATCGACAAGCAGATCACTTTCAATAAAGTGATCAGTTGGAAAACCAAGGGACTTGTGTCCGCAATTGTTCTTCAATTTCCTGATCGACCCCGATGGTCTATTACTGTATATTGATTGAGTTACCGATCGCCTTCGATGTACACATGCAGCAAGGCATGAAATGTAATATGTAATCCGAACGTGCCATATTCTGTGTGACCACCTAGTTCAACTTACTTGACATGCATTTAGCGACAATTTTCCATAAGCATCTGAATCGCAGAACAAACTTAATCTACTTATTAATGTCAGTTATAAGTCAAATGGAAAATGTGCAATGAGATATTGATATATCTAGACTTAAAAACGATAAGCACGATGAATCATTGATTGTCCAGCCATCAGTATGTCATGTCAACTTTTTTTATGCTGGCTTCAAAGACATGGAAGCCATCAACGACTGACATGGTAATATAAAACAAACTACCTGCAGCCTGCTAAATGGTGAATAGATGCGCATGTTACCAATGGCTTGCGAACATTAGCTGGATAAAATAGTCATGAGTTATTTACAACGTTGTTGACGGGCAAGAGGATCGGGAAGCTTTATGGGTGCAATGTTTTATATACCCCGTGCATTTAGCCTTTACTAAACGTACTCGTTTAACTAACCAAACACACGGCAGGGTGTACATGAGGGCCTTTTAAACTCAGATCCAATCTAACGTTTATTCAATCGCTAGGCAATAGCAGTAACCCGCTGTTCAATTCATAGGCCGCGTAACAGCGCGTCATATAGAACGGTGATAACGCCCGACGCAGAGCACAGCTACAGTAAAGTTACTGCTCATGCTCTGTAACGCTCACTGGCCCATTGATTGATTAGGAGTCACAATAGGAATATATTACGAGTCTAATGCATCCATTGTGTACTTATTTTCCCTGTACAAGTTAATGGAACATGACATAAATGGCTATACAACGAATTATGATAGATAGAATACAGTGCATCGTGCGCCGCATTCACCTATGGTTTTCTATTTGTGATAATTTTATCAAACTATAAATTACCTTGTCTTTTTTGTCTGCATTGTTTCAACTGAAAACACACTAAGTTGGCGCCTGATGGAGCTACATGAGTCCGCCTCATTGACTAGAGTATGTCAACATACCTTCTCAAGACATGCAATCAATGAGCTCCTTGTTCGCCTGTTTATTTATGGGAACGATATATCATCGTCCATTGTTTGGTCTTCTCAGATTCTATCATAAAAGAGTTATTTTCGCACATTTTTGTCCATGCAAAATGTACCTTATTGTCGCTTGGTCACAGTGCAAGTGAATGACGGATGGTCCAACTGTGGAAAGTGACAAAAACCCTTCTTATTACATGACCTGAGCTGCATTATCTTTACAATTATTCGGAGTATTTATTAATGAAACAGTTATACATTTTCTCATTTTTTGTCTTTATGTATTATTAAACCAATGACCGATATAATAACAGCCTTATTTGCAGAGCGATCTATTTTGACACCTTGTGCGTATGAGGGGGTACATTGCAATTGCATTATTAATCCAATATAGTATTTCAGCGCTTCTACGATGCAAAAGCTTTCATAAAAGTCGTTTCGTGAATACTGACGTCAGCATCTATGCTTTGTGACTAAATGACGTTTGATTGCATGGCAGTAAGAGATACCAATCTCCATAATTAGGTCCACTGCTAGAGCGATTAACACTGAATCAACGTTAAGGTAAGTAATGACGTCAACATCTATGTTTTGCATATGTGTATCTGATTAACACGCACCGCCATCACGTCATGAGGTCTTCGCTCACAGTCATTACGTATCTTTCCAAACTCCACCATTCATCATCATTGCTATGACAGATGTAATTTTACAGTGCTAACCCCACCTCAAATGTTCATGTAGATTTAGAACAGCATATATATGCTGGATTAACACATTAACGTTGATGTCTTCATTGTGCTCGGGGAAGCTATTTCGACTTATGCCAGTCATGATAGATTTAAATAACTGTGCCAATGTGTGGTTTCAGACAACACAATTCGTATACCCGCACTAGGGTATGGAAAGCACACATAAGAGTAATGTACAACAACCACTGTTATTTGCTTGCATGGTTTATTATATGAATCATGATTACATACGGGCATTATTTTATGGTACACTCAGATTTTACGTTGAGTGTAGAATCTGAATATGCACATTTTGTGGGACTACATCGCGTCAATCTTTGAAGGAATTACATAGTGTCAATCTAACTATGCACCTTGGCATGCATTATGTCGTGTCAATCTTGCTGTACACATTTTAATGGACAAC
>CM067352.1:9531372-9583872 GCA_034190875.2 Urechis unicinctus | reverse complement strand
AGTCTCCCAATATTATCCGCTGTTAAACCGCTATCAGTATTGCTAATATGTGTTTTGGTCTGTAACAATTTGTTAGTACGGATGGTATCACACTCACGTGTATCCTTTTTAATCGAAGATTATTGACTGCGTAAGTCAAATTGTTGGCTGGCCTGAATAAAACAGGATTCACTAGACTCGACGTCTCAATCAAAGGAAGATATACGAGTTTGAGGCTCGAGCCCTTTATCATTCAGCTTCATGCACCTCCCTTTCTACGTCCAGCACCAGCCCCACCAGCTAATGCAAACCAACAAATGCCAAAGATGGACGAATATTGTGGCGGATTTAAATTCAATCAAATGAACGTCGCCAAATTGCAAGTTAACTTACAACCTTATTGCTGTCACATTCATACTGCCTTAAATGGATGTGCATTGCGGTGCCTATAATTAGATTCAATTAACGTGTTTTATTCAATAAGTCTCCCATTAGTGATTATTGGAATATATCGACAGCATATGCAACGGTAACAGTGCCATGAGCTCTGCAACTTCTGCGAAAAGTAATATGAACGTGTCGATGCCAATTATATTTGCTATTCATCTATGTGAATGTTAAGTGCATCCACGACAAGACAACAAATGATCACAATCATGGGTTTTCAAATCGAAACGATAAGCGGTATAATTACCCCTGGAGTCATTTGTCATTTAGTTTTCAGGTATAGGATGCCATATTAGACAGTTGGTGTTTAGAATAGGACCCGAAAAACGTGCATAGATGTACGCAAACTAGATTGTGGACAAGGATAATTAATTGGGTTATTTTAATCATGGTTTTAGAATGCAATCAATTAACACTCATAGTGTGTGTATTTGGTAATGTACCAGGAGAGATTAATATGCTTGGGTAAGGTCTTCATCTTAATTTAAGCGCTACTGTGTGCTAACTAGCTAAAATGTGGGTTTTCTCGTCAACTCAGCTGTATCCAATGAATACAAAGATAAAAAATGATCAGCGTCCAAACAGGCCTTGTTTTTTTTTACTTTCAAGCACCGTTGTGTAGCAGTGTGTCACTTAAACCAGTTTATCGAGCTGGCCATGGGCCCATACAAACAACCCCCGTCCGGGAATTTGCTCTACTCTGCGTATAGAAGTAGTGAATATTTTTTGAAAAACTTTCTGGGCATGTTTTTCTTCGCGGAACACGTTTATGCAGTTGTTTTTTGATGTACAAAAAATGGGAGGAAATAGTTATTTTACATAAACAAACTAGGCTTAAATAATTTTAACTGTACCCGGTCAAGCAAGATCGCACCCAAAGTCACAATATATTTATGGGTCGTGTAATTTTGCTTTAAAGGTGTATATGTTTGGCCTTAGTGAGGTGAATTTTCCAATAAACACATACATTCGCTATGATCGCTGCTGAGTTAGAAACACTAAGTACATATTCTGACAGCAACAGTAGAAACATAGTGTGTGGCGATTAAATGAGATAGTATTCAACAAACTTGATATAATATATAAACCTGACAACTTAGTGAGAAATAATATACGCAAAGTGTTGCTCGTAGGTGGACATTCAGTAACCAAGAAGTAAGTAAAAAGGGAAAATATATATCATTCCGAATGATTTATATAAAAAAACTCAACTAATGCTGTGAAATAAGAACAGGTTGACTTGTAAAGTGCACAATATAATAAAGAAAAAATTCTTGGTGTGCTATAGACACTGATGTGCCTCGCTTATGGTTTACAATAATAAAATAGCTCTTATGCCCGTCGAAACGTATAAATGTGAAAGGTTATTGTAGGCTCAGATATTTGACAGTTACTGCTACCGCACAATCGTCTGTCATTTTCACTATTATGCGTGAATGCTCCTGGCACGCTGCCATTCAGAACTAGCAACCTTTAACCAAAACAACTCGGGCATTCAAACATTGTCCAGAAGGCATCACCAAAAACGAGAACCTTCGCTCCGCCATATACTTCTTGACATCAAAGTGCACTCTCTAAGAGAATTGGTTGCAGTTCAGTCGACTTAAACCGACACTTTCTTGACCTTTGGTCTATCATCTGAACCACTACTAATAGACTGATAACGCTAAGTGACGATACCATGAAATCAACAAAAGCACATGGGATTGTAAATCCCTGGTCCCTGGGCACGACGTCTTATAACAATATGGAGTGTTAAGATTTGTCGAGGCGATCTGTTCTAGGGTTGGAATCAAGTAATATTGACTTAGAAATATGCAATGTGAACGATCCGTCGACTAGAAGTCGACCACCGTTACCAATACACTTCTGATCTCACCAACTTAATCCCCTTGTGAGACGCACATGAATCAAACACCGCGCTGTCTCAAACATGGTGTGAGCTTCATACTGCTTTCGATGGTAAGTGTGGCAATACGCCATCCAATTACGCCCTACGTGTCCATGCATCATTGAGGACTAAACTCCTATCAATGGAGACAGTGTAATTTTAGTATCAATATCATCATTCCTAATCTAAACTGAATCGACATTCCGTTTTGTTCGACGGATGCTGATCTATATCATGGATAGGCTGCGCTGGTTGGTGCTAATACAACTAGACTAATTTACGTACGTGCCTCTGTCGGTATTGGCGTACCGCATGGAATTAAGTTACTGTCAATAAATTGAGGTCGATAGATTCATTGGCCGAGTTCATTCGGCGTGTAGCACTCATGATTAACCCTCTGATTACAAGATTCGTGCAGCTTTTGACCCATTATGAGTGCCTGCAGTTCCAGTATTATTGACAGACCCTGTCGGTGTACATAAATGCTTTACTAAATGCCCTTAATACGGGTCGTTACCAATGTTTTGAATAGTTCCCCAGCTCCATTACAGATATATTTCGATGGTAAGTTACGGGATACACAGAAGTGTGCTCAAACAAAACCCTGCATGTCCTTATTCTCATATAATCAGAACACTTAAATATCAACGCATTATTCAGCTGTGGATAAATCAAATTAAACCGGACAGTGCGTGTTTCCCTTGGTTCTTAAGACGCCCTTAGGACTAAGATTACTTTAGTTTGAATGTTTTGAAATGCATCACTAAACATCTGACCCACGAATAGTGAGTCAATTCTAATGCATTAAAACGTAAAGTTTAGGGTCGGATAAATGCAAAAATTGCCATTTATTAGGCATTTTTACCATTTGACATAATATCAAGCAGCTGTGAAGTAGTAAGTGCTTTCACCATCAGTTAGAATAGTAAAATGCTATTACACTGTATGTACTTAACGCTGCATATGCTGAGCGATAACTCTTGGCGCGATTGAAGTTGCCATGCCATCCACCTTTAGTGACGCGTATGTCAATCACATTAAATAATCCCAATCTATTATTATTCATTTGTAGTTCAAATGTTGGACAATGATAAGGTTCGAGATAATAATTAATAACTCTAAATTCGTTGGTGGTATGTTTGGGAACAATACCATTCTAGATGAGTGAAGTGGTGGTGTGAACAATATGCGAAAATGGAACGATATTGGTAACGTGTGAGTGATTGTATAGATGTAAATCTGTTAAGTAACCAACTAAGATCAAAAGGCACATCAACATTAAAATTGATAACACTACGCTTTGCGGCGCAACTATAACACATCCTTAGCTATTGCCATTGAAACGTGTCACGCTTTTTACTTTCTTTTGCTAACACAAGCTTATAAATTGCGTTAGACAAATGTCAGCGCAAGAATTTGTGTTGATAATAGGCTTAACTCGTTATACACCTTAAAGCAGGCCTCCGTCCTGATTGGTAAGCCACATAGAATTACTGCTATCTTATTTAGAACGATGGATTAATTAGTCTCCTTCGTCTAGTGTGTCGCGTGCATAATAGTCCTTCTAATCAGTTAGCCCGTGGAGTACGTGATAGCATTAGGTAGGAATGAATTTTATAGCCTAAATCTCATAGCAGCTACACAGCATTTCGAGTGTTGACAGAGGATGAAAAGTGTGATAAATGCCAAATTGAGTCCATGACGATATCAATGGTTTCATATAGAATCATGTCATTGCCAAACGTTGATTGATTATCAGCCACATAATTGGTCAACATAATTTTGCATATAAGTACCTGGCGCTTGCATATGCGCAATCAATCTACGCAATCCTTGCTTACACAAGTGTTGCCATCCTATTTGCCAGCTAACGATATAAAGTCCATGAAATGTCCAAATTGTGTGGCACATAACACTTAGGCCTATATCGAAGGCAGATACAGTAATGGTGCAAAAGTTTGTAATTGCCCATACTATTTACGACTAGGAAATTGACACCAGAACATACATACGCTATTTGACAATATATATAGCCTGAAAGAATTAACCACGATTGGTTTAGAATAGATGCCGCTTAACGCACTGTCGGTTATGCTATTTCTTTTATGCTGCTATTAACATTCTATTTGGAATAAAACGAACCAAACTTTATTTTTGCTTGAATCTTAAATACATTTACAACAACAAACTAGGTCTAGGTAAGATCATACGTTTTAGTTAGAAGTTGTTCCCATTAAATACATTTGCAATGCAATTATTACTTTTAACATTTTGTAATTAGATACATAATATCTGTCATGTAGTATTTCACAGTAAACGGACTGTCGATCCGAAAGTCAAAATATTTGTTACCAGAGCATCAATGTAAGTACAGTATATAGCTCATTATTGGACGAAATAACCGGCAACTGTTCAGCTAGTCTCAGTAAGCTATTAGAGAAATTTTAACACAGCGGTTAGATATTTGAATTTATACTGATTTGATTGAACAATAATTTTATTAGCGTGGAGCAGTAAGGAGCAAAAATGAATGGGGAAAAGTTATGTATGCTGATATATTGCCCGTTCGCTTCTAGTTAAAGCACAATAGAGTAAACATTGTACCCCCTTTTATTTATTCTCCATTTGGATGGCGCTACAGATAACAAATAAAGATAACATACACCGTAACATATACTGATGTGTACAGCATGGTGCAACAATCTCAAACATCAATGGCATATGGTATGTTTCCGTAACTTTATAAGTTAAAGTAAAACTAAATAGGAAACGATTTAGAAATGCCAACAGCGTGCTCAATACAGACCTTCTGAGCAAAATTGTACTTCCTTAGTGGCTTAGACATTGCCTGTTTAAACATGAACCATTGAACAGATCTATTAAGTCACAACGGACGATATAGATTGCTTCAAGGAACCTACGGGATGAATTGTTTACCAGCTATACGATTCGACGGGGTCCCCTAGAGAATGGCTGCATCGTGAAGCATGTGCTCAATTCATTGCATCAAATAAGGGCGAAATTCATTGCGCTCATTCGTTGAAAGATGTCGTGATTTTGGATTGAAAGCTTTATCGTCTCAAAAGTTAAATTTTACAAGCATTTATCTTATTTGGATAAAGTCGTCTTTCGTTTATCAAAATTACATGCATTTGCAGCGGATAGCATATATATGTCATGTTGGCGTGATTGTTATTATTAACATATATGTCATTGTCATCTTTACCATGAATCATTAGTTCCACACTCCTAAGCAAACTCTAGGTGATAGCATTGTCTTGGTCTGCATTTCGTGTTGATTGTGACCGAATATCGTATCAAGTGCGGATCGTCGGAAATGGACGCTTTGATTATAATTATTGATATTGACTTATATCAGGGACGTTTGACGCAGCGTCGATATTCAAGACAATTCGGATATTAAATGGTCGATTAATCTACTATGCAGCCATTTATTGTCAGCCATCAAGGTATAAGTGGATGAAAAAATCAAACGCGTCGTGTCTCTACGATAAGCTTTGAATCGTGTATGCAGCAACCAAATTCTATTATCATTGAAAATGACCTCTGAAATGACATTTACCTCACGATAATTACGTAACTGCAAGCAACAGAAGCCGTATTTTCCTGACGCTCTGGGCTCTACCAACAATGTTTCAAAGTTGAACTGCGATTCAAACCTGCAGACGTATACATGTAGTGTTAATCAGTACGAGTCAGCTAATTACTGGTTATACAGATCGTCAGTGCTCTTGCCTCCCGAGGTTTATACCAAAAACCACCGGCATAATTGATGAATTGTTCCTTATATCTAGAGTCCGCGGAGTCATTGACAATGTACGTGATATAATTGAATCCTTAATAGCGTTAGAATGAGTCAAATTATTTCTCTATTCAGACACAAATAATATAAACCCAAACGAAAATTAACGCTCATATCCCAAGAAATCGAAACCAATATAGTTATAATTATGTCGCCCTCAACATTGTGTATTAAGGACGGTAACCAGTATAACAGGCAATTGCGTCTGCATATAACAAAGTAAGCTACTCTTATAGACTATGTGCAACAGATATCGCCAGCAAAAGAGGATGTAATAAGAGGTGTTTCAGTCCATGGAGCGGACATGAGCTATTAGGCATTCGCACCATCTGAAGCCCGGTATCGTTGATAGCAATCCTATATTAGCTTTGTACATGGGGCATGCTTGAAACCAGCAGTATCATAATGACACGTGTTTATGTCACACTTGGTAAATATCTCAAGCACTTTGGGATGAGTTTTATTCCAAATAAAGACACCGTTATCATGAAGACGTATAACATTCTAATACCGACTCTCTTGTTGCCAACGAAATATCAGCATCATTCAATGGATGAAAGACGTTGATCTGATAGTTTCATAATTCTAATAACAGTGCCAACTACTAAGATGTAAATGTATCTGAAATCCATAGATGCATCATCTGTGCGATGATTTCTAGGAGATAATTGTAATTTCAGGTAATCAGGCTTAGTGATATGCACAGTGTCGAGCTTGGTTTTGTCGACTTTGAAGACGTGACGAATTGAAGCCACAAACGACGTCGTAGGGCCGAAAAGAATGAAATATATTTTATTCTTCTTAAGACAGGATACCTTATTTATTTAGATATTTAAATATGGTTGGTGATCTCTCTCTCCCGTGAGCGTGTTCTCACTCCCTTATATATCCTGTCACCTTTCGCGGCTGCCCCCAATCTAACATTTTGGCCAACGTCACTAACGAACTATTTTTAATGTTCTTGCTATCTTCATTGATAATGCTGGAAATAGCCTGCACCACGACAACTATCATACTTATGTTGTTAAAAGAAGAATAATTGAAAACACAGCAGAAAACGTCAACTAAAAATCACGTTGTATGTAAACACACATAAAAAATGTACTTTGGGAGTAAGCCGCGTAAACAGTGTCATCTTGAGTTGAACTTTTGTTTCTTGGCGCAAATGGCAACATGGAGTTTATTTGTAATTAGAATTATATGCCAAGATAGTTCCTCGTAATGAATGTGAGAAAACATGTATGATAGCCGTAATAATTCGATACGCGTCTTCCGTTTGTTAATTACGGGTTTGAATCACACAAATGTATCTCATGTAATATTGATTTGCTTTCCTCTTGCTTCATCAAGTGCATGCCGGGTTGCGTTAAATTGATTTAGGAGGAACAAGTAAACAGTGCGTGTATCTGCTTTGGCTCTGACATGCTTTCATGTTAGGCTTACTGCACACATCACGCGCCTCTGTTAACTTAGTGTCGTTAATTTAAATAAGGACTTACCATGAAATAGTCGTGCTTTATTTGCTGAGCTAGTCATGATATATTCATTCGCCGAGCTGGTCATGCTGTATTTTCTGATTATCTTAGTAAATCTCCACCGCTACAAAACTGGCACAGTTACAAAAATCGTTTTTGATTTCTCTCTCGCTGATTAAGCTAGCTTCTGATTATGTTTATTTCCGCTGTATGCACCTTGTTATAACTCACAAGTGAGAATGCTGCTGGCCAGTCAGCATATAATAAAGTATTGCGACTGAAATGTTCATTATCTCACTAATGGACAAGGTTAAATGTTGATGAAAAAATTACGAACAATAAAATATTGCTTCACACCAGGTGTTCCCAATTTGTTGCACAAGCTATTGCGAAAAACTGCTTTGGAGACTTAACATATTCAAGTGAAATAATCACTTTCCATTTCGATGCAAACGGTTCATAACGGAACATTTCCAAAACACTGCATTCATTCGATCTGGAGAAGGATGAACTTGTACTGCACGGTGTGTTTGACATATTCGTTAGTGTCATGCACTGTGACCTTTAGATAACCATAATGTCTTCTTAATATTACGGTGGAAGGCCAGTGAGTACAATATATATATATATATATATATATATATATATATATATATATATATATATATATATATATATATATATATATATATATATATATATATATATATATATATATATATATATATATATATATATATATATATATATATATATATATATATATATGTGGCTTTATGGGAAGAAATATAGCGACGCCTTGACATTTACCATAAATGGCGTGTGATTCCCGGCCTATAAACAGGTTGTCAACCATATATGCGAAATGCATTGACTTTATGGGCAAACAATGGCACTAAAGGTTAACGCGGCATTTAACCATTAATCTCTTGGCCAGCAATTAGTACTGATAATGACACGTCCGTGCCGGTGCTACAAGCAATTTGCAATTATGAATTTTAAGCCAGATTGAGAATGGGCGTTCATTGCTCAGGTGCTCTCGGCCTTAACGAGCTCATTTGTTCAATTTAAAAAGGATTCGAAAAGGGAACTGCAATAGCACTTGTATATGCACATACTGAGAGCTCCCTGATCTTATTCAGATAGCTTCTTGGATATGTCCAGTTGGGCATCCGACGTGAACGATAGCCATCCCTTATTAACTGATTAGGTAACTTTATATGTGCTTCTTAACTATGACGAAAGGATTTGCCTGGATGCTTCAACTGTTCAACGGCATTGTAAAGAATGCACGGTATGGGGCCCGTCATCATCACCAACGTTTGTACTCGGGGTCAATAAAACCTACAGCAGCCCATTAATTCTGGAATGCCTGTGCCCGGTGACCCATGCTCCACATGTGCGACATGTGTAACTGTCAACGTTGTGTTAAAGACGATGCTTGGGAGTCCTTCCCCAATACTGAACGCAGAATGTAAACAGGGCCATTTGCGATGTGTGTTCATCTTCCACACACTTACATCTCCCGACAACAGACAGCAAACACGTTGCTTTGTACCCACGACATTGGTTTACAGATGAATGTTGTGGGTGACCTAGGACGTACATGACTAACTTAACTGCCGCAGCTGGACATGGTCCTGTGTGGCATATGAGTGGAAATTTCGTCACCTCCTTCAGAGTATGCTATATGAAGTCCTTAAAATCCCCGTATCAGATATAAATAAATCTCTAAGAAAATAACAATTTGCATGGAACAAATACCACGCCATATAAGTTGATACAGGTGGACGCTAAGCGGTTAGTTGCTCTCTGAAATGAAATAACTCTTAATCGTGACGTACATAATAAATGGAATATGCTTCTTAAGCTGCTACAGATTGCGGTGGTATTTATTTCCAAATTGTTTAAAATACCATGAATGAATCTCTTCATTTGCATGGAACAATATACGATAATGCGGGTGGACGTTTAGCGGTTACTTGCTCTCTGCTTGTGTTGGGATTTATGCATTGTGCGTTATGATATTTTCACAGAACTTGTAATCTCACTGCTGACTGAATCATTGCTCATTTGAACCCATTTGTATGCTGCAAGATTCTCAACGCCAGCCACAAGTGCCTTCGAATTGGGTTGTACATAGCTTAGCGTACACTCCATCCATGCCATGGAAAAAGTAACAGCAAACGATCCTCCCGCAGAGAGAAATATTTAGTCGAGAGTCGCAGAAACAAACCACTTATCACGATGATCCATTTTCAGTGTCATCAATTATTTGTCAGCACTTATGATAAAAGGGACTTCTTGGGGTATTCCAGCAGCGTTTGTAATGCACGTTCTGGGTTTTGTTTAAAGCAGGCGGTATGCGACGCGACCACTTACTGCCTCATACTACAGACGGGCCGTTCATTCACCATTATCAGTAAACAATCCTCAGTACTTGAACAGTGGGTAAGGTGTAAAATATCACTAAAGCACATACTCTATGTCGGGTCAAGTGTTTATGGTATATATATTTTAGCCCCGCACAATAATACACTAGATGAATCGAGGTCCCACTGACACCTTGAGGTGCGATACCAGCCTGACACCCAGCTGTTTTTTGCTGTACCACAATCAAGTCAGCATCCATAATTGGTCACATGTGCATGATGATTGCATAGAGGGATCCGTGTATCTGTTGGATATAGGTCTGCTTGATACGAGACACTCTGTATGCGTTCATGTTGATAGCAGGTGCAAAATAGGGGACGAAATCACCGGCGTCAATGGGTCGATAGGAGGCGCCACTGTAGAGCGAGAGGATAATGTCCGTGTACTTAATAAACGTTAAGATATCTAACCAAGCCCTTAGCGTAACAGTCCCTGGTCGAGAACTGTGTATGCTGAATCTGAATCAGTACAATATTATATTATAGCCATAATTAAACATTGCCTCACAATATTTACTTGATATCAGGACAGAAAGTACGATAGTATTCCGGTGACGGAGAGTTCACTTGCACCATATCTGCCCCGTAGGCTAAGCTGCTCATGTGAATCGTTTGCCGCCTATGTTTCCTTCGATTTGGTAGCTTTTTAACGATAGTCATATCCCTACCGATTATGAGAGGCCATAAATAGGTTTCAGGTCGGAATGTATGAAATGAACCCATATATCGTTTACGCCATGCCTCACGACGAAAAACCTTTACGATTTACGCTAGTTGGTGTTAACACTATCACTGACACGTAAGCAATAGAGAGTTGAAGGCGGTTGCATTAACGTTATTTGTGTGGGAAACTATGCCTAAGTATGTTGCCCATCAAACTCTTTAAGTCATCATTACTTGTCTTAATGCATGCTAACATGCTCAATTATGATGTCACTCTGTCTGTCTACATAAGAACATTGCAAGGTTTTTGCTTCGGATCTTAAAATCATAGCCGTATACTTCTTTCAGTGAAAATAATTTACATACCCAATTCATAAGTCAATTTGTCTCAAAATATTTAGAATTTTCGTCTGAACTGAACATATAAATGACAACGCATAATGATAATATACCGCTAATGATTCGTTAAGTAGAACAATGGTGTAAATACGGGCACTACAGCATGGAGGTAACCATTGGAGTTCTTGATAATGCTTAAGACCCCAGGAGCCGTTTATGTTATATGTGACACCATTTTACCATTACAGCACCAGTAGACGATGACGCATAGGACGAGTATGGTATGTAATTAATGATGCTAACTAAATTATGGTAAGGTTAATAGTTTGACAAACAAATAATTACATTCATTGGCTTTTCAATATGAAGCTAATTATAGTAGATGGTACTGGCAATTTACTTAGCAGTTTGATAAACGAAACAACATATCTAACAGTGGGAAGTATTGTTCAACTCTGCATGAACACTTAACGGGAAGCGTCTGGTAGTGACACATATCGGCTGGGTTAGATATATGCACGCAGTTTTCCGATCTAGCAGTTTCGGGTCAACAAGTGCACCATTGTTCGGGGTAGAGACGTGTATGGAGGCCATCCGATTGATACAGTGAATGAGTACGGGAAGTCTCCGTGGGAAAATAGGACGATATTTTCCCTGCTCGTGATGCGCGATGATTAGTGCCATGCTATCGTACAATATATATTGCTCACGCTGAATTTTCCTTGTCGTCTCCAGCAATATGCAACTAATCTATAAGTAACATATAACTCACAATTAACCAACGTCTATCATCATCTTAATCGATCATGGTTGCTGCTGGCGTCAGCGGATTAGTTCTATTAAATATTAGCTGGTTGTCAGAATAAACATCAATAATCATTTGCTGCACTTATAAAACCCTAATTTTGTTATATTGATGCTTAAGTGCCCTCGTTTTCTCAGCTAAGGAATGTTGATTTCAGCGCTCATAATGTAATCGCTAAGGAAATAATCCCGCATATTTAATTATGTGTGCTTGTTGTTAGCTTTAACGAATGCAGCCATACAAGGTGACCTTCGTTTCCAATAAACACATACGTGGTGACCGCGATATTTGTAATTGTTGGGGACACGACACGTGTAGGATATGATTAAATCAACAACATAATCAACACTCTTAATGAATAGTAACAGTAGCCGCTCAATCAGGACGTTCTGTGGCACGATGTCGTAGGGCATTTCATTATAGTCCAGAAAAACTAAAGCTTGAAAAGATAGACACAACAATCTAAATATATCCGATCAAAGATCATAAATGCATCATTCACTTAATTAAGAAATTTACGTCAAACTTATTTTGTTGTTGTACTTTGGAGGGAATAATTTAATGTAATGCATGTATTTTGCCTTGTCTGTCTGGAAAACTGCTATATTAAAAGAAAAAACGTCCTTAGTTCGTACTTTGCTCTGAAGATTGCTATTAATGAATTCATGTAAAGAATATGCTATTTCCTGTTTGATCTCATATCCATTTCGTTAATTATCGGCCCATAAGTCACATGAAAGAATTATGTTGCCTATAGGTTGCCTCTGTTGCGTAGTTTCCTGTGTTTTTCGTGACTGTTTAACCCCCTTGACCCGAATAACCTGTACAGCAGTCACGACCCGCATCATCTACATTATGTAAGATTATGTCAATATCAATGTATTTATGCATACTATTCCGCATATCAGTATTGTAAAATTGCCTGCTTCGTACGTCAATCAACACAGGATGGAATACTAACGCATTTTATGAACTATAAACAAATATTTTAAGGTAATGTGTGATAAGAGTTATGACAGCTAGATAAGTTTAGGGAACGAATACTCAACGCTGTATATATGATAGTAATAAAACATAATTCTTTTTGGATGATAATGCCAGAGCATCGCAGTACGAATTTAAGTTGAAGATAGTATTCAATGCGGAATCACAGCAAATGTACAAAGCCATCAGGTAATGTTACATGAGAAGTTGCTAATATCTATTTGTTCATACGTCAGACTACGAACGGCAAGGGGAACCAGAACATGTCATTAATTTGACGTATGGATTTTACAAACCCTCCCATTCTGTTATGTTATTAAGTGTGTTAGTTCGATATTATTGCAGCCATACAAGGTACAGTGAATGCACTATGGAATCCTCTGTTTGCCTCATTAACCAATAACTATCGCAAATATTTAACAATGGAAGCATGAGTGATGTAAACATATTTGCAACATCACATTTCAAGTAGCATGATATGTGGTCACTATTGTTTTAGTAATTTGTATTGGTTAACGCTGAATCATTTTACGTTACGACTACTGCTGTACCTTTTTATGCTTTTAAAATGAATGAAATGCCATTGTGAATGACTGTTTTGGTAAGGCAACGAACATTACGCACTGGGTTCTCTTTCATTTGTCAATGGTTGTATTTTCTATTGCTTTGCATACATCGTAGATATAAATGATAAATATGGCTACTGATACAATCTATATGGGTGAGCGTATTTGCGGCTCAAAACATGTTTAGTGAGCAGATTTGTAATATTTCTGCAGCAAATGTCGCCGTTTTTGCAAAATGAGAGACATGATATTGTTTATTTTCATTTTGGAATTACATTTGGTTTCGTCGGCAATGTAAGCACTTCAGCGCACTTGACAAACAACTATTCAACTTATGAATACTTCACACCTTTTAAATAAACAATCTATGATTGGTTTATTTACCTCGCATCCGCGTACAAAAAGAATTCAAAAATTCTGTTTGAGTAAAAATATCCTTTCCAGCTCATTTTTAGATACAAGCGAAATTGATGGAGTTAATGAAGCAATATTACCCGCTACCAGTATCACAACAATGTTTTTTTGTCTGTTATTACTGATGGTATCACACACACGTGTATCATTTTTATTGTAGATCATTGATAGGGTAAATAAATTAGCTTGCTGGCTTGAATACAATAGGATTCACTAGATTCGATGTCTCAATCAGAGGTTGATATACGAGTTTCATGGCCAAGCTCTCTATCATTCCGCTTCATGCACCTCCATTTATACGTCCACCACCAGCCCAACCAGTTAATGCAAGCCAACGAATGCCAAAGAGAGACGAATGCTGTGGCTGATGCAATTTAAATAAAAGGAAACATCGTAGAAGGTCGCCAACTTGCAAGCTAACTAACAAACCACGACCAGACAGCATATGATCAAATGCGTGGGTTCTCAAATATCTAGAATTCATGAGTACATGAATTAGTATGTTCAAATTGCCGCCTTCCCTGAAATTTTTTAATCAAGTATATTACAACATCGCAGAAGAACATTGTGCGTAATTGTAGGAGTGCCTTAATTATTGCCTATGACAGAACCATGGATGAAATAACGACATCACGTCATGGGGGCGATGATTTAGACGACCTAAAGAAAAACTTATAACGACGTGTAGACATTACGGCTGTGTGTGACAGCGTTAGACAGTAAAACCACTATTGCACAATGACTATTGGGTTCTTTAAATTATGGGTTTCGACTGCAATTAATTGACACTCATGATATGGGTACTTGGCAATGTATTAGGTGAGATTAATATGCTTGACGGGGGTCGTCTTCTGGAATATAAGCGCTACTTCTGTGTGGATGAAATGTGGTGTATCTGGTCACCTCAGCTGCATCCAATGAATACAAAGATATATGATGGTCAGCGTCCGAACAAGTCTTGTTTTTTACTTTCAAGCACCGATATGTCGTTGTGTGTAACTTAAAACAATTTATCAAGCTGGTCACTGGGCAAAAGAAAAAATCGGGTGTGTAATGCTTCCCCTCAGATAATCACATTTGCCGCTATTTCTATGGCTGAACGTCGGAGGAAAATGATGCGACTTCCCACCTGCAGATGTATCGTATTCTATGGATTCATCCCCGTTTGTTATTAATAATACGGCTGGTTCACCTTTTATGGTTGCATAGGCTGGCTATCAAATATCAATTTAAAAAGAGTTGCTTGTTTGTTTGGATTACCATGGCTATAGCAGCGCGTCCAGTATAGAGGCCACTGTTGGGAATGATTTTAAATGCAGCCTATATTTAACAACTCACGCATGGAATGATACGCGTCACACTAATTATTTACAAACCAAAGCATTGTTGTATACATAGGATAATTACTACTTGAGCAAACAAGTTAGGTTGTTATGTAGTCGGCTGTCCAAATCATTTTTGCGAGGTAATTCATACGATTATTCTAGTCCTTGCAAAAAATTGTACACAAGGAGAGTAGGACAAACGTAACTGTCTAGGTGGTTGGTGGGGTGACTGCTGGGATGGTTGGTTGAATGGTTGGTAGTATGGTTGGTGGGATGGTTAGTAGGGTTGTTGGACTGGTTAGTGGGATGGTTGCCCTATTATAAATGCCTGTAACTTCATGAGCATATTCGATAAAGGCGGGGTCACAGAAAGAGTTGTTTAACCAAGTAGGAGTTATCTATATATCGGTATATTGTCGTCCAAATCCATTCCTAATACTACCCGTATCCGATTAAAGTTAAGTGTTTATTGAGCCAATAAACAGGTGTTGTGCTAGATGCAATTTGGTATTGACAGCGGCCTCCTCACAGAGTTCATGCTAATGTTATCCCTCACATATAGTTAATGTTACAGCACGTTCTACTTTACTATATAACCATCTATTGTAGATGAATAATAAACTATAAACGTTTGTATTGAAAAAGCCAACTTTAAAAGTAATCCGACACCTCTCGATCAAGTGATGTGATTATTTTCTATAACGAAAGGATTTTTGCTCTTAGATGAAGTCTTGTTTTTCTGGCCATTAATGTTTTCGGGCTTGCTTCCTGGGCCGATTTTGAGCTGATTATGCGAATTAAAGTACGACACTTTGCACTAACTGTATTCCGACATACTATTGACGTTAAGTTGTCAAGTGGTTATACCATTATCAATTTGGTGTCATTGAACAAACCCACTCGGCGTAGATAAAGATAGCATTCGTTATGTGGCCGCAAAGTTTATGTTAACGCATTGCTGCACCACGAGTGGGGAATTATTGAAATTGACTTACCTTGACATTAAAATTAATATTACCTAACTTAATTGATATCTCAGTACGGGAAAGCTCGTTACTGGTAAAATAATGAATTGCCACGATACAGCAGCTATACTTTCTGCCACTGCTTATGTATGTCTTGGTGTTCAAAAATGGTGAAACCCTAGAACAATGAATAATGCCGGAACAATCTGTATATGCATATACAAAGCATTGATATCTGACAGATCCTATGCTAAAAAGAACGGAAAACGATATGTGCTCGACATTAAGTCGTATTTTGTGTTATTGGATGTTTGCATGTAATTATCAACGTTTTAATAGTTACAGACAGGTTACCCGGCTGCCCGGTGGTTTGTTCAGTTAATGAATAAATTGCTGTTGTATTGCATGAAATAAAACTTACCATGGGTGTTGAAGGAAGGTGTCAAATATTCCTTAGTTTATAGTCTGTTCTGATAATAAATTGAGAATGAACTGAAATAGACTCTTCCTCTCATACCATGTACCTTTTTCGTACGTTATCCTGCAGCGTACGACATGGGGAATCTTACTGGACAGAGCAGTGTTTGAGGTGAAGCAACAAATTCAAAATGAGGCTACACTAGAGCGACAAATAACGCACATATCCAGAGAAGTGATGACCAGGAATCCACATTTAGCGCAATTATACTTATGCAGGTGTATTGATACAAACTTGCTTAAACACGGCATCGATGTATAAGACGTTTATAGTTTATCATGCTCCTGTATCGGTTATTAGTTTGCTGACAACACATTTTATTCTGTATGTCCAGAAATCAATCGCTACCCTCATAAAAGCATTATTGGCTACCTTAAGTTACAGAAAAGTTATTTATCATTACGAAATAATGCCGCCGGATTCAATCTGACATAAGCGCAAACTTGTAATTAAAATTGATGGTAATGATTCGTTGTATATTTCCCAAGCATAGCTATCATCACAATAATGTCACTGCGGCACGACGCTGACTTGAAATTACCCACGACAAGCTTGATTATTCTGTAGCGTGCTCTCCATATGATTGGCTCGCCAGCTATGAAATATTCAGAATAGAAAAGAAGGCGTAAATGCATTGCAGTGCTGTGTTATCATTCCTTAGGACCAAAAATACACTATAATACTTACACGTAAACTGAGCAAACAGGCAAGCTGAGCTGGTCGTCTAAACTGTACCCAAAAAGGATCTTAAGTATCCTAGCGTTCTTAACTCTGAGTCAGCTAGGTAGCAGCCCAACGGTAATATTTCCAGAACAATGCTTTCACAGATATGAATAAGAACATGTATGTTCTTAAAACGAACCAAAACATAATTAGCCGTTCGTTATTTATGACACACCAATTTTTAACGGGATTAAAACGAAGCGGGGAATTCTTCGCAAACGCTTCGGACAGGGTGTTGTTAGTCTACCAAAAAGCGAGTTAGGTTCCAGTGGATTTGAATTAGGAATGGTTTGTGGGATGATTATAGTGAGTGGCAGTTTCTATATCAATAATGCAATTATTCACGGTTTGTCATGTTATAGAGAATTTTCGTTAACTTCACAATATGAACAACAGGGCTGAGATTCACATTTAGTTTTATGGAATATTGAAAAAAAGGCACTAAGCCTACAAGTCTATGAATCCACTTCATGATAACATGACAGATATTGAAAGTGCCCCCAAAGCCCACCTACGACGGGGATTTTTTGCGATAAACACTCCGTTTTATACGTCAAAGATGAAGTCACGTCAAAGGCTAAAAGACTAATGTGACCCAGTAACGTGCGAATTCCAACGGACTGTCAAATATCAAAACTCAACAAAGAGTGTTTATATTTATTGCGGAATAATATTGTTATTATTGCAATCATGTTTGATGGAATTAATCCTCAATCGCGTGGATTAGCCGTGATTTTATTGCCGATTATAAAACCTAGTTATGACATATTAAGGCAGCGATAGATAATGGTTAATTGTGCTGACTAAATAAGCAGTGGGCGTCATGTGTGGAACGGTTGTTAGATTTTTACTAGACTCATTGATTCGTTGCATGTACCGCTTTTCGGTTGATTAATTACCTCGTTTTCATCTCAGAATACGTCCCGCTATGCGTTATGCACCTTTTGACTGTTCGTTTATCAAAGTTCATGTCTTTACTCAATGGATTTCTGTGCTGAAAGCCGGTCACTGCTTTTAGCATATCCCCCACATTAACTGGCCGACGGATAAATGCACCTCACGCCTGCCGGACTGTCTAAAGCAAAACAACTGTTTGTTCAGTAGATCGATATATGCTACCGGCTAATGGCTATTTTGTATCTTTTGTTTTTATCGTAATAATGACTTAATAAGCAACGAATGTTAATAAGCTGAGCTGCCCCAAACTTCATGTAATTATGATGCTTTATGTCTTGATTAAGTGCTAACTTCTACCAATTGATGCATTTATAGATATTGCCTCTCTATTTGTTTTGCGGCATGTTGACCTTTGAATTGAGTGCTTAAATTGTTTTCATTAACATCGAATTTCTGGAAGGGCAAAACATTCGGAAGAGGGGAATTAGGTAATAAAATGCGCAAACACATGGCAAGTAGTCAAAGGCCTTGAATGTAAGATCCGACGCAAACAGCTGGTAATGTTCGAAAATTTTGAGGCCTGATTATATTCCCACTACTTGATCATGTGTATATATCTGTACACTTGGTGGAAAGAAATATTCCAGTTATCCGCTCTATGTGTCTACTCGTATATTTACTCAGCTACTACAATCAAATAGTTGCTGAGTGTTAGCCGTAGGCACGAATATTTTGCTAGACTTTGATGTTAGGAAAAAAATTATGATGTTTTGCCACCGCTCACAACGAACAGAAGAATAATGCATGGTAAAGCTTATTTCTGAAGTAGAAAAAACCGAATTCCATTACAAATTTTAGGCTGCATTTGATCCAACAGAACAACACTGCCGCAGCGGTACTTCAGTAAAATAATCGGCTGGGTAAATACTACAGGATGCGTTGCTAATTCATTCTGGTCTTGTCACTTTCCGATATGATTTGGCATTGGTAGTCTTTACTAATTTAACAAAGAAGTAACCATTATCTTTGATCAATCACCGCAGCGGCAAGAACATCGAGCCTAACGATCCACTCAAATACTTGATGACTGGCACGAGCCACATGTAAGAGGATAATTTCGTCGATTAATCATACTATATTGTATAGAATTTTTATATGATTTCTAGCCACGTAAATGCACCATGCAAGAGTTTAACCCCGGACTCTTAAACCAATTATATTGATGCACATGGTTATATATATATATATATATATATATATATATATATATATATATATATATATATATATATATATATATATATATATATATATATATATATATATTGTTGATGATTATAACAGTTAATACTTATATATAGTCGACTTTTACTGAATTGCAAAATATACATGTATGTTCATCTTCGAGTATTGCATATTGGTGGGGCATGGAGCCAAACACTGCCGATATATGCAGTAAACAAGTTGTCAACCACGACAATTATTGCGCAGGGTATTGCCTTGCTCTCGACAGGGTGCCACTTCAATGCCAATATGAATGCCCACCTGGAGAAGATCTGTCCATAGAAGTATTGGCTGGCGGCTTATGTTTTTGTAGATGCCATAGATATGATGTTGTGTGGGAAAAGGCGCCATGTACGCAGGTGGTACAATAGCTTGGTCTGCTGTATAATGAATTAAAGAATCCCATTAAATTCAATTTATGTATCTTCACAAAAGTCATCACATACTTTCTCAAAAGGCTGTTTGAGGTAAAGCTGTATATAACTCCCATTCGGCAGCAGTTATCTACTGCAAGCACACACCAATGAAGCCGCCCATTGCTCATTCTCCTGAATGAGTCCACTGCGTGTGTAAGGCTTCCCCTGAGATAATTACTTCCGCCTCTATTCCAATCGCTGAGGAATACCCATGTCTAGCCTATAGACAGATCGTATTTCATTAATTCATCCTCGTAGGTTGTTAGTAATACGGCTGGTTCACCTTGTACGGCTGCATGGGTATGGTTATCAACGAGCAAAACAAGTTAAATCTACAAAAAGATTGCCTGTTCGATAGGATTACCATGGCAATACCATCACGTCCTGAATAGAGGCCAGTGTATGCAATGCAGCCTATATTAACAATCCATGCATGGTATGATTTGCACTCGAGGGCAATCCGCTAAGATAGCGGGGTGGTTGGTGTGCTGGTCGGTGGGGAGATTGGTGGTCCATGGGATGGTCGGTGGGGTGGCTGGCTGGGGGGTTGTTTGGGTGATAGGTGAGGCGGCTAACGGGATGCTTGCGGGGTGATTGGTGTGCTGGTCGTTGGGGGATTGTGATTGAGGGGCTGGGGCATTGGGTTGCTCGTGGTTTCGTTTGTCGGTGGTTGGCGTGGCTCTCGGGGTGGTTGGTTGGTTGCGAGTGGGATGGTTCATGGTACGGGGTGGTTGGTGGGGTGGTTGATGGGGTAGTTAGTGGTTGGTGGGGTATTTGGTGATGGGTGGGATGGTTGATGGTCGATATTAGATTGTCAACAACCTTTTACTGCATTTAGCATTTGGCTAGGCTTTACATTTGTTTGCTTGCCAGGGACATCTCGAGCATACATTTTATAGGTTTATATAGGCCAAGCTGTGAGGGGATTTTGAAAATTCATGAAATTCAACTCCGTCACCAGGTGACTTTAATCAACTGAAATCAACAAAAGTATGCGGGATTGTTCATACGGCATCTCGGGGTCAGCGTCTGTTTAAGACATGGAGTCATTTGATTTGTCGAGGTTACCGCGTCTCAGAATTAATCAGAAAATTCCACGTAGTTGTAAGTTTTACTATAAAAAACGCAGAGTGTACACCTATATCGATAAAATCAGTCATATAGTAAACTTTTACACCCTGGCAAAGGTTTGTCACCTCTAAGTCGCTATTCACCACGAAGCTTTTAGCAAAGATTTAATTCCAGTCTGTTTAACAAGTCATTGAGCTTGTGTGCCATCTTCATGAGCTGTATATTTTTCATACTCATACCTACTTCTTTGCACAATTCGATTTCTTTATACAGAAGTAGGCCTGTTGATCAAAGGTTAACTAGCACCCCTGCCATTTGAATAAAAAATCTCCATCTGACATGTCTATAGCCCTTAACTCTTACATTGTATATACGGCTACACAAGAATGTAGCGGATCCGTTCCGTAGGAATTTATGATAAAACCGCTACTGTAAAAATTCTTACAACAGAATAAATAAGTATGATTAATATAAATACGGGGAAGTACTGCTTTATTATTCATAACGACCACAATTGGAATGATTTCTTATTGCACAATATATATTGGAACGTGGAATAGACATGACGTCATATGACCATAATGCCTAAAATTTGAGTAGCAGCTTCCGTATTACCAACAGCATACACACAATTAACCATCCAAAATCCAATTTGCACCTGGAATGAAGGAATCACTATCGTCTCTGCGAACTCGTCTTCTCACATAGAATTGGTGCCACAAAATAGATCTGATAAATCATGTTCAATTCAGGACCCTCCACTAATTCACTTTCTCTGCTTGTATGCCATCAACAACATGCGATGTTAACGGGGCAATCGATTTACGTCGATGATGATAGCTGTTTGGGACTAGCTTATTCGCCATGATTTATGGAAGGTTTAGAGGTTATGATGTAGGCTGATGTTGAATTGTTACTACGCATGAAGTTTGCTTGATGGAACCCATGGAAAGCTTGATTATTCTGTAGCGTATAGGTGCCTGGCATGAGCAATTTGTATAGTTGTATAACCTGTCATTGACTCGCCAGAGTATCCGTTCGATAAATTAAACGGGAAGCTCAAATAAAACCGCTGAAATACAATCTTTCTACCTTAACAAAAACTAATAGGATTTTTATTTGAAAAAGGAGGATTTAAATGCATAGCGATGCTGTTTTGTCATGGCTATGGGGTACGCTGCCGTTCACTCAGAATGCACACCACACATTGTTCCAGATAAAGGCTAACCAACTGAAACATTTGCGTTAAGATGGAGAGTAGAATGGGGAATGATTATTAAATATCTTTGTCGAATCAGAGGAGACAGAGAAAATATTTTTGTTAATATTCGCCCTTATTGGGGATATCGAAAAGGAATATCCAAACGGGTAGATATTGCCAATGCTTTATCAAAGATACAAGAAGTTGTGAGAAATATGGCCATATAGCTCCTCTTGCCTAACTAAGCGCACAACCAATCCCTCAATGTCATCGATTATATCTCTGCTTCATCTTCTTCTTGACATAACCATCTAATGTTACGTGTCATATTTGCACTCTTCTACATAAACGTCATTTAAAATGCCTCTTATAGAAGCAGGCTAAGATCAAACGGAAATAACCTGCATATAAATGGATCACTTTGGCATCATTACGATTCGCAAGTGACCAATAGCGGATGTTGACGTGATAGCAATACCGTACAAATAGGAGCAACGAATGGTTTGGAAGTTGTTCGGCATGTTCAATCGGGCTCCTACCTATTATATAAACGGTGAGTATGATTGATGATGATAATCAGGCGATATATCACCGCATGCTATACCACTCCATGCCATTCCAGCCATAAACCTCACATAGGATGGGGATTGATTAAGATGCATTAAGCAAAACCGCGCAGAATGGGCTGGAAAGATAGAACGGAAATAAATAGAATTGTTAGCCTCAAGGTTAAAAGATCTCATGATGTCATCAAATTTACGAGTTAATGTTGATAATACAGTGCGATATTTAAATATGTGAGTATGACGATGATTAAGAAATTATGTGATCTAACACAAGGATACTCTGCGCAAATGTAAGGGGATTAAACACATTTTTACGCAGATATGAGGTCCATCATTCAACCAGACATAGATTATATGTTTCAGAAATTTGAAGTGATTTTAACTTTAACCGCAGTTGTTCAGTTGTATTTTGGCGCTTACATTGCTGCACAAATGCAGTTCCAAAATGACTATACATTAAGTCACGTCCCTCATTTCGCAAAACAAAACCGGGGACCTGATAAGAGATGATGCAACAGCACTCGATTGAAAATCTACACACTAAACATGCGCGAATCCACATTAGTTTGGTCAGAAGCCATACAAAATGCATAAATTGTAACAAAATTAAAATCCGGTACAAAAGCTCTTTGCATACACGCCTTATCACATTATTCTAGCTCAGTTACGGGGTTTTATGCCGATCTTTGTGTTTTATAACCATAGTATACATAGTTTCTAGTCGCTCGTCGTGATATTTCTTTCATTTTACAACCAGAAACAGCTAGGGCAGTAGTTATAATATATAATGATTCAGATTTAACCCATATAATTTTACAAAAACAAACTATTATACATGGGCTGGGAAATAAAAGAATGGGATAGCAGCTATGGTCCGTCCATCTCTTTAGTTATTAACATGTCCTTTTTCATTATGCCTTACCTTGTGTTACATATGAACAACTGAAATATGAGCTGCTGGTACATTTACTTATTGTGTATGACCTTGTATATGTCTAATGCTTTCCCGCTGATTATGTATACAGCAATGCTCTCATATTATCATCCAAAAGCGGTGAATCATATATACAGCATTTTGTATTGGTTCCCACAAACTTATCTTACTGTCATAACTCTCATCACACATTGCCTTAGCAAACTTTTTAAGATTCATTTAATGCGTAAGTAATGTAAAGAGTGCGGATTGAGGCACAGTGTGGACCATTATACGAAACCCATAGGGGACACTTACATAAAGTGAATTTATATTGCGACATTATCTTCAAAGAACGATATGCATTATTTTGTCGTACTGCATAGAGCATCTAAAGATTGTCGTCCAAATTAGCTCCCACAACCTATTTGTTTTAAGATGGTCTCTAGAATGGGCAAATAAATCAAAATGGAAAGATTGGTACACATAGCGGACCATTATATTCATGGTAACTACGCCTTAGGGAGAAAAATATAACCCCATGTAAGCCGTTTAGTTCGCGTAAGGAACGAGTCGCATTGTGATTGAACATAATCGTGAACACTTCCAGGTGTCATGATGAAACACAATAAACATCGCAAGCTTTTTGTCCGGTTCAAAGTGGTGTCAGAAATTAACAATACTATACGATTATTCCATTGCGAAATCGCATTAAGTTGAAGTATTATCTGTCTAGGTGTATGCATGAATGTCACAAAGGCTTTCGTTATCGCTGAATCAATATCATCGCATCCACTTAAAGGACAAAAGCATATCCGGCTGTTGAATAAAGGTATGTTATGGTAGATACTCAAATGTAAGTGCAACGTCTTGTAATTTGATATTCACCACCACTGATGTTGATTCAATTGTTTATGAATATTAAACGCACCATTCACCCAAAACTGTATAATTTCCAAATAGAATAAGGTGATTGAATGTTTCTAATGCCTACTATTTACTGTATAAAGGGCTCTAATAGCGTGTTGTAAATAATTTATTACGGGGTTGAATGACCAATAATCTGTTGTTTTGATTTGCTAATGTACTACATAATGTCAGAACAAAACTAAATTATATTTCACAAACATATTCTGAATTTGTTTTTATCAGAAATGTACTGATTCCCATTTGTTGATCAAAAAGATTAATTCGATTTATTTGATGATTAAATCAGTTCGTGGCATTAAATTAACGGCCTGACGCCTCGGGGCTCCGCATTTGTTGCACACCTACATATAGTCGTCGTGAATTATGTTCGTGTCTTCTGCTTGTCTTTTGGCATTATCTTGAGGATTCACCAACCTGTGTTCATGTCAGACTAGAATGAAGCGATAGAGTTAGGTGCGCTTGTGAAAGACCCTATCTCTTAACGTGGCACTGCATGTTCTCTGGACATCATTTAATCAAATAACTGAATTGGTATTGAGGGTGGCGGATTAATTAGCTTACCTCCTTGAATGTAATGGAAGTATAGAAGACCCTTTGATTAGAAGACGGGCGCAGTCGTTGTCTTTGAACCTGTGAGGTGGGTAGGATTAGGTGTAATCATAGTACATTAAGCAATCAACAAAATGTGACTGCTATACTGGTTATTTATATACGTTAACTGATTCATTACGTCTTATGACACACGGAGATGAATTATATCTAAGTGATCTTGAGACCCATATATGAATTTGTTTACGTTATTTCCACGTATAAACGAACTAATATAGATGTTCGCCTTATATAAACAATAACCCCAAAGAACAGAAAACAAAGTTTTGCGAACATTTCTAAATTGAGTGAATTATGCTTGATGAAATAAATTGATCTGGCAATCTAATCAAGCTTTGGCATACCTCGATATGAACACACGTTTCGTGTAATGTTTCAGAATGTCTTGATTGTGTGGCTACTGATATAATCTAAAAAGACGAAACAATACAAAATATATGCATTACTTTACAATAATCACTATATGAACAACTGTGATACCGACACCACCCTTCTTAAAGCATGTTTTAGGACGTCAAATTTAATCCATACTGCTCCGATCAATATTGATAATGTTGCTGCTTACGTCAATCTTGCTGTTGCTTGCTCAAGATAGTTAATAGCTTGGCCAAGTGCTATTATTGAAGTGGACCAAAACGAGAACACCACCATAAGACCCATATTGTAGGTACATAACCAGCAGGCCTAACAGCGAAACTTCATTAATGGTTACTAACATGTAATATCAACCAATGAGTGACTATCATTCTCTGACCTCAATTGGTGTATTCAAAAGTTATGGTATGACAAGGTATCGACGCATCAAGCAAGTCTCTATTAATATTAAAGACGAGAAATGCTTTCAAATGTCAGTGCTCGACATACTGATTACTTTGAGCCATGCAAGATGCGAACTTCAGACTCAAATGCTTGTAGCAGAACTACGTATAATGCACTTTGGCATCTTTTTACAATATTGCTTTAATGCATCATTGTCGTGGCAGTTAAACCCAGGCTCCGATTGTCAAAAACCTTTCAGCAGTTCACAAAACATCGATGTGACGGCATTATCGCCGATATTGCCTTCTTGATGATTTTGTATTGCAGATACATTGGAAATGTTTATCAGGGTGGAAATGAGATTTCTTTAAAACCCCTAGCATATCGGATGTCAAATTGCATCAGTTAGTCAAGCAAATCAAATTTTCTTCATATAAAGCATCGGTATGTATTTGAGATGACGACCTAAACTGTTGAAATATAAACCGAGTTTTCGTAAACAGGTTAGGACAAATCACATACCTTGACAGCTGAGATCATGGGGTCAGAAAGGTTATCAGTCATATTTCAATTATTAGAGTTGGACCGATCGCCATTTACACGCGTTGAACTCGAATGACGAATAAGCGGGCGGAAGTCTTGACATACTGATGCAGGCTGAGCTTGCCTTGATATACGACATTACTCCTCAACATTACCGGGTAGCGGCCTCTTGTCTTGCACAGCTCCATTATGTTTTTTTGTGAGCATTCCAAGCATTGTACACATCATGTTTTCTTTTCTAACTCACCAATAGATAGAGATCATTTCCAAATAAATACTCGATGATACTGAGATGACGCGGAAGAGCTTTTCGATGAGAATCATTATCATGTACTTACAGTATTGGAAATCAATATTCAACAATATAAAAAGCAATATCGCACAAAACATTCTTTTTGCGAACTTTCACTAGTGTGTCTTTGATAGAAGAAAAAACAGTTGATGTTTATCAAGGAGACATAATATAAGCAGAATCTTTGTGAGAAAGTAACTCAGCAGGTCTAATGATATAATTTGAGGAAAAGCCAACAAATGAAAGGCCATACATGACATGCCTATGATATATCGCTCGAATACATTAACCAGCAATCAAAGACTCATTGATCGTATGTCTAGAGTAAGCATGTTGCCATATTATAGTCAATAATGGAGTGACTGCCTGACCTTTATAAGAAAATAAGTACACAGCAGGTGCATTCGGCTGGTGATGGGGTCCCATTGTGAGGAAATTGCTGACATACTGGTATACTTCTCAATCATCCACTGCTCCTCGGTGTTGACCTTCAAACAGCGATAGCCACAATAATGCGTAATTACATTGATTATTATTCTCTTGCCAAATGTATTTATTCAAAAGTTCGAAAGTAACAATGCATTTAGATTTTATTTTTTATTGTGTCATACATTGTAGAATTAATGTTTTCTGGCATTTAAAGGTGTATGTAGTCCGTATTCAGGAGTGTCAGGGGTGGACGCGAAGGGGATAAGAAAAAGCTGCACCAAACAAGCTTCAATAGTGTCTGAAGGAGTATACAGGACACAGGGTAGCTTTACTCATAGCTTGCAGGAGAATAAACGATGTAACAGTTGCCATCATCAATGCAACTCTCTAATAAAGGTACCGATACGACGCACGTAGAACGTTGCAGAATGCAGATGTATAAGCGACTTTAAGTCATACATTCTTCTATGTATTGCTGTCATTATAATGACCACTGGCATTCGTATGTGTGTTTGTATTTGTCTAGAGCACTATCAAGTATGTCAGTCGTCTGTTGTTTTTTTCTGAACGTGCATGCATTCTTGTCGCTACCATTATCTGACGTCACCATATGGAGATTGATCGAGATGATTGATGCACTCATCTTGGCTGAATGTGCATAAAGTGAAGTCTAGATCACCCATTACTTTTACACGTGACACGTGAGTCGATCTAGTAGAGGATGTGCGTTTTGCTGCACGGTGAGCTTGACAAATGCGCTAATTCATCGACGGCGACCTGGTGAAACCTTAAGTATCAAACGTGCTTGATAAAACAGTGCCAGGGCAGTGACCGCAAAATATCTGTGTCTTTATTTGGTGTACCCAACACAGAAGAAGTCCATTTTGCAATATTATAACATTTACAATAAAAACCGCTTACTTTCCGGCCAATCTGTATGCTTTCAGCGGTGCTTGGAAAGCTTAATATAAGGTAGCTTTACATGCCAAACACATATATCACTTACCCAAATAAGGACACGATGAGACGCAAGATTAATCATTTTGTCTTTTCCAATTAATAATCGGCGTATAAATCGATTGGAAGGACGCATTCGTGCAATAGTTGGCATAAGTAGGGTTATTGGGTGAAGCACAATGATCATATAGGCCTTCATAACCTGACGTGTAAAGTCATTATTCGTGTAGCATAAGATTGCATAAAACGAGTAACGCTCTCGAGGACTCGATTTTAATTAGCTTTTAATTTAGCATGCATGCCGATTATATTCAAAGATAGACTGGATATATAATAAACACGTTGCACAAGATGACTTTCATAACATGACTAGTCAATACTGACAGACCATATATGTCTATGTGCCTCAAGTTGCTTATTCCGATCAGAGTCTTAGTTCGCATGGAATTTTAAGCCGGTTGCATTTAACACTTCTCAATGGGTCTTACATTAACTTGTGTGATTTATTGAAGTGATGTCTTCTAAAACCTGATGTTATTTTTTAATGTGTTTACTTAAATAACCTTATGTGACTGTATAATGTGATTACACATATAACCTGATATTAGAATCCAATTCGATGACCTATATAATCGAATGTGATTAGTTAATTTGGTGATTTATAGAACCTGATGATTATTTAGCGTGATGACTATTTTTTGAATTATCTTGTCTGCTATATAGGTAACTAATTGCAGCCACAGTGGGGCGCTATTAAACCAAGCGTCGTGCATTTGTTAACATCCATTGACCATTTGTTAAGTTAATCAAGGGTTTTACGTTACGCCAACCAGTGTGTAATACCTTATCGAAAATACAATATATGTACGTAAAAAAGTCATAACTTCCAATAATCCAGCTTGTTCAAGCTGATAATGCGAAATGGCTTAGGCATGTTGTGCTTTGTTTATATACCTGTAATATGCGGCATGCTTATTCATTGTCCATTTGACTTCATGTATCTAGGTACTCTGTGGGGAATATTGTTACCAGCCTGCTTTCAATGCATGTATCACATGTCCAGTTAGTCATGTATTGTAAATGACAAGAGTGCCTCAATGTCATGCAATGTCATTGAAAAAGTTTTCAATTATAGTACGAAGGCATTACCCTTCACCCCGTGACTGGTCAATAACAACATTTGTATTGGCGTGGCCACTATCTACGGGTTAAGGATAAACTTGGCGAAACAAACGGTTTCCTCTCTGATCTATAACCGTTGGTGGATTATTTGACGCAGAGAAAATAAAATTCTCATTTTTTACTGGATCTTGCTTAATCAAATTAACGCATCCCAGCATACGCTTGATGAAGCATGGGGGAAAACAAATCTCCATCGAACAAGATGCTCCTGCGTGATTCTTACCCGTTAATGATAAACGCATGACACGTATCGATTCATTTCTGCCATTTATTTTTTATTGTTTGTTGCTTCCATTACACGCGTCCACCTTGGCATATACTTCTTATACTGATTAACATTGCATGCTTACGTCTGCATATTCGAGTCGCAGTTGAACTTTGAATAAGGCTTTCACTGTAAATCAGGATCAGCGCTCACACATACAATACGGCTGTCATTGTAAATCAGAATCAGAGCTTGCACAGACAATAAGGCTGTCATTGTAAATCATGATTTGAGCTCGCACAAACAATGGGGACTGTCATTGTAAATCAGGATCAGAGCTCGCACAAACAATAAGGCGGTCATTGTAAATCAGGATCAGCACTCGCACAAGCCATAAAGCTGTCATTGTAAATCAGGATCAGCGCTCATACAAACAATAAGGCTGTCATTGTAATACAGGTCAGAGCTTTCACAAACAACAAGCAAGCAATGCACTGAGACAATTATAGCTCAAATTTAATATAATGTAACTATTGCAGGGTAAATATCATTTCGAAGTAATCCCAATAACAGTAGAATTCAGTAGCTAAACCGTGTTTCAAATAAAGCCAAAATATGTCCGGGATACAATTTAGTCTGATATCATTTTGCCTCGTTTTCAATAATAGAAGGACCTAAATGACCTCAATTTGTTTCAGTAAGTGGTTGTTCACACAATGGAATTCATTTAGGCAAACTATATGTACCTAAGAATGCCCCAGTCAAGCAATCCATCAATCTTCGCGAGATACAAGTCATCATACTCGCACTTGTCGTCTATTGCATTAAAAGAAAGATCGAAATACATGATCCAAAGTTAACCCGATATATAAATCGCGGTTGATTTATTCATTTATTTGAAATAGTTGATGACTTTATTCTCGGCGCTGTGTCAAACGTTCCTTATACAAGATACATTTTCCCACAAGCGGCCCTTGATATGATATTCAGTCAATTTTCCGCAATCATTATCTAATATGAAATGCAAGAAATTCTTATCACATTGAGAGCGCTAAGGTGCATGATACAAATGGTTAAGGGTAAATGTAATGATGGTATAGATGACAATGACACATATACACTAATAACAATTGACGTGCACATAAAACAAATAACTAGTACAATTGAAATGAAAATTCTACTGGCGTGTTTACCCGATCAGGAAAGCGTACTTTAAGCTGCGCTGAGGTAAGTGTGATATGCTGTTGTAGCCATTATGGCACCATCAAAGTTGCTCTGCAGCTTTAACTGATCAAACTAAACCGAGATAATTCTTAACGCCTTTGCACAAACATAGTTGACAAAAGAACACGCCGAAGGTTTATTGCTAATTCCTAGCCGTATTTCCTGTCAGTCAGGCGTGTGCCAGTTACCACGAAGGGCGTTCAATTGCTATTCACCGAGCTAGTCATGATATATTTCCTTAGCTAGTTATTGTGTATTCACTAAGCTACGCAATTCAAGGGTTGAATTAGAAATAACTTGCTCCCAGATAATTAAGCTTTATTCGTCAATTATACTCGCGCTACCTAGCAATATCTGCATCGATCAACAGAACGCGTGAATCATGTGCTGCGCTCAGTTGATGGTGACATCATAACGTATTCTAATGCACGCAGCCTGGGCGGTCCTGTTCTTGGACTATGATACAAACTAATTGTATATCTGATTGGCTTGGTATCGCAACAAACTCACAAAACATATATGGCATTATTTTTCACCAAAACTTCTTTTATCATAAGCAATGACTTGTTGGCAACTATGAACTTGCTTGACCAACTTTTCTAGATACAAAGACATGAGTTAAGGGCTCCAGTACATGAGTCTAGTCATAAATGTCATACATAGCAATAACTATTGCTGACTAATTCGGAGGCTGATAGCTAGTCAACGTTTGGATATGACCTACTTCCATATGACGTCATTGCCATCGTTATGGTCTTACTTTCCTATTTTGCAAACTGCCTGTCTCCACACTCGACACACTGTGTAGCTCTAATGAGGGCAAGGCTGTTAAACTGCTCCAACTTAATGCTATCACGTACAGAGTCAACGACAGCACGGATTTGCAAATTAGAACAACCATTATGCACGAGACACACTAAATGGGGTGGACTAATTACTAAATCGCTCTAAATGGCATCATTTCCATGTGGCTTAACAATTAAAAGCGAGTCTCAAGCTAGGAGGTGCTTAATGAGTGGAGTTATCAGCCTGCTGTAGCAATAGAAAATCAAAGCACGATGCGTAACGATTCAAATACCCGGGGTGATTGAGTGGTGCGCCACAAAGCGTGGTACAGTCAATTTTAAAACCTGTGTGCCTTGTGGTCAGAGTTGGTCACCTAACAGCGTTCCCATATAAACAGTCTCTCACATGTTGCCAATATATTGACATTTTCAGATAACATTATGCGCCTGTTTAGTAAAGTATTGAGGAAAAAACAATTGAGCCACAGAAATTCTTAATATCATTGGTACAATTTTAGCCCTAAAGGCGTCATTGACTTCTAATTGAAGCATGCAGTGTCCAATCCGATTAGACTTATTCGCAGCTGGATAAAGTGCTGCTGCTCAAGTGATTTGCCGCCATTGGATAAGGGAAAAGCAGCTTTGGCTGCAAGCTTTGCTACGTATTTTAACGTTATTATCCTAATATATCTCTAATGAAGCGGGGGAAAATTCAATACTTTGATCACGACCAGTTTTAATGGCAATTTAAGCACTTAAATTCACTGAGAGAGGGTGTGCCAATTATACTGGAACAGCAGACTCACATAATAGGTACATAGGTACTTTCAAAGTGTGACCATCTAGTTTAACTTATTGGACATGCATTAAGCGAAAATTTTTCACCAGCAACTGAATCACAGTACAAAATTAATCTACTTATTTATGTCAATAATAAGTAAAATGAATAATGTGCTTTGAGATATTAGTACATTTAGACTTGAAAAAGATGAGCATGATGCATCATTGATTGCCAAGCCATCAGTATGTCATGGAATGTTTCATGCTAGTTTCTACGACATGGAAGCCATCACTAACTGACATGGCAATATATAACAAGCTACCTGTAGCTTGCTAAATGATGAATAGGTGCGCATGTTACCAATGGCTTTCGAACATTAGTTGGATAAAGCGCAAAGCAGCCATGATATATTTATAACATTGTTACCGGGCAAAAGGATTGGGAACTTTATGGGTGTAATGTTTTATATGCCCCGTGCATTTAGCCTGTACTTAACGTGCTCGTTCAAAGCGTACCAAACACACTACAGGGTGTATATGAGCGCCTGTATAACTCCCATCCAATCTAACGTTTATTCAATCGATAGGCAATGGCAGTAACCCGCTGTTTCATCCGTAGGCGGCGTAACAGCGCGTCGCATTCAGCGGTGATAACGCCCTACGCAGAGCACAACCATGGTAAAGTTACACCTCACGCTTTGCAACGCCCCTCACCTTATTATTGATAAATTAGGAGTCACAATAGGATCCTATTACCAGTCTAATGCATCCATTGTTTACTTAGTTTTCCTATACAAGTCAATGTTACATGACGTAAATGGCTATACAACGCATTATGATATATAGAATAATGTGCATCATACGCGGCAGTCACCTATGGTTTTTCTAACTGTGATAATTTTATCAAACAATAATTTACCTTGTCCTCTAGCCTGTCAAACTCGCTGCATAGTTCCAACTGAAAACATACTAAGTTGGACGCCTGGTGGAGCTAAACGAGTCCGCCATTGACTAGAGTATGTCAACTTACCTACTCAAGACATGCGATCAATGAGCTCTTTGTTCGCCTGTTTATTTACGGGAACGATATATCATCGTCCAATGTTTGGTCTTCTTCACAGATTCTATCATATAAGCTTCTGAGTTATGTTTGCACATTTGTGTGCATGCAAAATGTACCTTACTGTGTAGTCCAGCGTACAGCTGTGCCTCTGGCAACCTTATTCAATGTGTGCAGTGCATCTTATCCTTGATAAGCGCATCCAGAGCATGCTTGTCACCTTAGACATAGCAGGGACGGTTTGTAACACAAATGAGGTGTAAATCACAATCGATGACCCGGTAGAATGATGTTTTTACATCTTATTATTATAATAAGCGATGCCTGCGGTCTATTGCCCATTGAACTATAATTTATTGTCATTACTGTCTACAACTGGCGTCCAAGACGTGACCTACCAGTAATTCACATTGTCACAAATGTTCATGTAGATTTAGAATAGCATATACATCCTTTCACGTGAATGACACACTAGGATATGGAAAGCACTCATAAGAGTAATATACAAAACACATTGTGATTTGCTTGTATGCCTTATTAAAAGAATCTTGATTACAAATAGGCCTGTTATTATGGTACACTCAGATTTAACGTTTAGTGTAGAATCTTAATATACACATTTAATGGGACTATATCGTGTCAAGCTAACAATACATCTTTGAAGGGATAACATGGTGTCAATCTAACTATGCACCTTTGCATTAACTATTTCGTGTCAGTCTCACAACACAACTTTGAATTGACAACATCGCGACAATCTAGGTGATATCGGTAAACTGTCAAAGGGAAAGGAATTACAAGCTACAGATTATCGCATATTCAAAGATGCGGCATCGTTCTGGTTAATCACGATAATTGAAGGCTTTCTATACAACTCATCCGAGTCAAAAACCGGAAGCCAATCGTTCTATAACGCGTATCCTGTATTCGGTAAATAAGACTTTTGGTGTGTTCTCTGCTTTCATTGCACTTGAATGAATGATCAGAGCGTCAAATATAGCTAAAATAGTATAGTTGTTTATACCCAGTGGTCTTACTAGAAAAACAGTTTATAATGATTAGTCCCAAGTAATTACCTGTACATGTAAGATGTGAATTAAGCGGACAGTGATGTAATGTTTTACAAGCATAATATGTTGACAATGATAGCAAGGGATCATTACACCTGCGAACCTAACTTCAGGTTATTACATATATGTTTGATTATTTGTACCAGACTTGCAAGCTAACAGAAGGTAATCTGCAAGAAAATGTACGAATGTGGCGTTTTCATAGTTCTAGATATTTATTTACTCATGTTTACAAGTGCTCGCAAAGTATGTCATAAATAATTAATTAGATTGCATGTTGTATATGTTCCACTTAATGCAACAAAGTTACGCTGTTATCAATGTCTGTGGATCTACTTCAAACTATATTAAACATGAGACGATGGGATCTGGGTTCCCCAGCATCAAGGTTCCAATGCCCTAGAGTTCTGAAACGACAGAGGTAGGCAGTGGATAATAGGACGGAGTTTATATGGAGGAGAGGTCATTTCAGTCATTGCACACTTCATATATAATGAATGCACTAATATTCGTTTTAGAAGACTTGACATTTCACTGTTTGATACTAGCTTTTATGCAACTTAAAAACGAAAAATCATCATAAAAGCATGGACACCTATACCCCCCTAAAACCATGATGAAAGATGAGTTCTAACTATGGCCGTGTCGTCGCCAAACATAATGATCTCTTTGCAAGTACTAGTAATGTTCGGTCAAGTTTCCGTCTTTACGTAAACATTTGGGAGTCATTTTGGAAAACGCATCAAACACACGTCTCGATTCCATTTGTACTAAAGTGCAATATTGCCATGGCCAGAATAAGGGAGAATAAACGCTTGTTTATTGATCCCACGCTACGCTGGTGCTGTCAGACTTGTGTCAACATTTTTCAACTTTATCGGTACATATCATATGTCCCTTTCAAAAGCCCTGTTGTAGTTTAAACCCGACGTATGTCTTCTCGTCCACATAAATAAAGCATGACACCTCTCAACATTGCACAAGACAAGTTTCCTCACCTTTTCTGCCTTTTACCATTGGATTCTCATTGTTCATTAAAGTTGAATCATCGGTGTAAATGCTAACCAGGTCGTCCATATTGCCTTCGTTGTACAACTTCGCGAAATGTTGTATTGCTTCCTCAATTTTATTCGCGAGATCTGAAATTTAATCATAAATGATTAAGAAACAATGTGTTATATGGCTGAAGATACACAAGAGAACAAATAAACAGTATCATGCACAATTTCACAAGCAGAGCAAAATGTTACTGCGCGTGCCAGGAACCGCCCAATGAAAACGCCAGACGGTGTCATATTTGACCACGGCGCTGCTTACGCAGTTGCATGTAAGCAGTTGGAAGGTGCTATAGTGATCACCTTTGCATATATAACAGATGTGGACATCTGCTGTGATCATTTTCGTAAACAGAACAGTAGAGAAATTCACCATTTTATGGAAGGAGAGGAAATATAACGATTTGTTGAGTGCTCCAAGCAGTTAATTCTAGATTATCGGTTCAACCGCCATCATGTTGTAGCATGTTTATTGATGAGCGTTGTGTACATTACATTGTACTCTCATGCAACCTCGCGGTTGTCAAACCCATCGGTAATAAACGTATACTCAGCCAACAGGTGCTGCAGCTCACAACAATAAACGACAAGTGTTAAACCCCCAGTACCGCAATCAATTATAAGCCAAGGAGTAGTATAGGTAATAGGGGTGTTATCGCACCCCTTTACCTATACTACTTTCGGCCCCCCAGGGCCCGATCCATACGGTAGCTCAGTTATACCACGGCATGGTTCCCCAGCTGGGGACCAGCCACCCGGGCGAATTTGGTTTCAGTTTTTTTTTCGATCTGAAGGGGCGAAGTTGTGTTTATAAAGGCGCACGGGGCTGACATAGCTACCGAATTTATGGCTACTATTTTTACCGCCGGGCAGAAGGTCTTCCAGGCCCTCCAAGATCCAGAACCAGGCCCTCGCGGGGCTTCAGGGCTTCTTCTACTTTATATTGAAAGGGTCGTCCCTACGGTTCGCCTTGGGGTTTTTCCGCTAATGGCGTGGTACGAGGATGTGTGAATTTTGCATCGGGGTCTGTACTTGTATACTTCCCAACCAACCAACCAAGGAAGGTTGCAATGCCCCCATACACCCAGCTTTGGATGCTGGCAGCCTCTTTCTTCACCTCTTTTTCGTCCTTTTCCATCAAATCGTCTAGTTTGTTGCCAAGTGTACCGATTTTTTCTGCCTGCACCAAATCGTTGCCAAGTGTATCGATTTTTCGGCCACCACCAAATCGTCTAGTTTGTTGCCAATCGTATCGATTTTTCGGCCATATGGGAAATAGCCTAGTAGAAGTCGTACACACTAGGAGCGCCTAGGGTCAAGGTAGGTGTGGTTTACCCCATAGATGTAAAACTGGCGATCTGTTGCCTTGCCAGTACACTGTCAACCTTTGGATTGGAGTCCTCCATAGAGATAGCTGGCCCCTCTGTTGCCCATATTCTCGATAGCCTAGTGGACCCGATACCATACTTCTTTTTCGCTGCAGCAAAGAAGATTCTTCCCTTGTCTGCACGTAGGGCTTGAACCGCTTCTTCCGAGAGATGTTCTGCAGATTGCATTGTATTCTTCGCAAGGCCTTGGGTCTATATTGTCCTATCCAACTGACCCAACCCAACCCAACCTACCCAACCCACCCAACCTACCCAACCCAACCTACCCACCAAACCTACCCGACCCACCCAACCTACCCCACCTACCCACCCAACCCACGCTAGGCTCCCCCACTGCTTCTTGGGCTGCTGCACGACGAAGGCCGAGGGGCTGCCACAAGGCCGTCCGACTTTCTCTCCAACCCATTTACCTTTCTTTCCACCCTTTGTAGATTATACACCAAATCGTATAGACTGGGCCCCCAACCAACCCCAACCCTAGTTGGCAGATCCTCCAGCCCCTCCTTCGCCAGCCTCGCGGACTCCTGCAGCTATTTCTCTACCTTTTCCGCCACCCGAAACCTGGACACCTCCTCCTCGTCCCATTGGGCACCTCCGGCTTGTCCTCACGTCCCCATATCCTGTACAACCTGGTGGTTCCTATGCCGTACTTTTTCCGGATCTTGGCTCCAGTGGAAATTCTACGTAAGGTGCGGATCTCTTCTACTTCCTCGGCGGACAGGTTCTTCTTCTGCATGGTCTATAGGATACCAACAGACACCAGTTTTGGCTATACCCACCCAGTTGCTTGCTTCCTAGTTTGTGGGCTGGAGTCCGCCTGCGAGCGGGGGTGGGCTGGGTTAGGTCTTCGCTACCGGACAGTGCACCCAGCCTGTGCCCCATATAGACATTTAGGACAAAAGTATATGAGTGGAAAAGAGGTGTCCCGCCAAGGTTCTCCAACTTTCCCAAGATCCTGGGCAATTACCGCGAGTCTAGGTTGCAGAGGGAGATTCTAGACGAGGACGAGCTAATCACTTTTGCAAAACCCTGTGGGAAAGAGGCCGCTGTGGTTGGTGTAGTTCTGGGAATGATCTATGTTGTTAGGTACTGTGGCCAGCCGTTTCTATGTACTAGAGGGGATGTTGTGGCGTACTAGCGGAGATGACGAACAGAAAAATGCGGCACCAACCACTACCTCAGAAGGCTCTGTGGGCTGGGTTGGTGCCGCATTTTTTTGCCCCGTCTTTCTAGGCCGTTGGTAGGACAAGATTGCTTTGGACAGGCGCTAGGGCCACCAACCGGTCCTTCTTCTGTGGTGTTGCCCTTTCTCCCGCCAGCCTACACAGCATAGGCGCACGAATGTTTTCTAGCGCTCCAACCTCTTGTGCTAGGAAGTACCCATAGGCCGGGGCCTCCTCTGCCCCAGGGACTGGCTCGCCGTTCTCTCCGAGCCGGACGAAGAAGAGGATTGGTTTTGGGGTGCCGCGGGAGGTGGCCATGCTGTAGCGTGCAGTGGTATACTCTCCAGGCTCCATCGATAGCACCTTTTTCTGCTCGTGGAGGGGTGGGTGGGGACCAAGGAAATAAAGGCCTCAGCAACCACGGCGGTGTATCTCCCTCAACGGATTTCCGGCAGCCAGTAGGTTTGTCCTTTCTGGGCCACTCACTCTTTTTTCCACTTGCTCTCTCCCATCTCGAAGTACTGTTCCGTCTTCTCGAGGATCTGATCCAGTCCCTTTTGTGGCCCAGACAACGTGTGGCACTGTGTAGTCTTTCTCGCTGTCCTCCTCGCTATCGGTGTGGCTCTCAGCTGGTGTATCCGTGCGTAGGACCACTACTCGGGAAGTATAGAGAGACTTTTTTCAGCCCCAAGATATTTTACTTTGCCCCGCCGACTATCCGCTGCCTAGGGCCCCCAAGTGCCTCGTATACATGGGCCTCGATTTTCTCGGACGCCTCCTTGTAGGCCCTCTGTTCCTGTGCCACTCTGGAGAAGGCGTCCAGCTCCTCTTGTCGTATTTTCCCCAGCTTCTTGGTTCGTTCCCAGGATGCCTCTTTCACTCTTCTGCGCTCTGGGTGTCCAGGATCTTCTCCAATCTCTTGACACGGTCCCAGGAGCAGAGGGCAGAGATGGTTGTGGAAGTTTCGATTTCCTGGACCAGGTAGGTAGAGGTTTCTACACCAACGGCATGGGTCTTCTTTTTCCTCCAGACCCACGAGACGTACTCCGTTGATTGCAACCACTCGTCTATCTCTGGCCCTTTGTGATGTAGGTTTCGTGCAGCCTGCAAGAATGGTTTTTGCATCGGGACTTTTGGAGTAGCACCGGAGTGGCCCCAGCTCTAACGCGTTTCCGACGGTCCCGAGGATGTCCACCCGAAATATGGGGCATTTGCGGAACCCAAAGCCCCCCATAGCCCATAGGACAGCCCGCTCCCAGCTCTGCTCTTTCTCTACCTTGGATTTGGTGGGCCGGATGCAAACCTCTGCAATTCGCCCAGTTTTGGTGTGGGCGTACCAGGCTACTAAGATGTACCGGAGCTTCCTGTTGGATAGGACTAGGGTGCGGTCCACGCACTTTGCTAGGTTCTCCCACTGCTTCTTGGGTGGCTGTATGACAAAGGCCGAGGAGTGGCCAACCAGGTCCAAGGCCTTCTGGACAACAGTGCTCCCTACGTTGGTGGAATGGCTGAGAATGGCGCAGACCGAGACCTCGATGCGCGTGCAGGCCCGTTCTTGGACGTTGGGGTGCTGAAAGATTTCTTGCAGGTGGCTGTTGGGGCAGTCTACGTAGTCTGCTAGGTGGCCGCTCATTGTTTCTCGCACCTCTCAAGCTTCGAAATTGGAGACGACCTTGTTGTATAGCTTGGTTTGTACCGTGTATCCGTCGTATGTGTGCATATAGGTGCATACGTGTTTTCCTTCGCTGGCGGTGTTGTCGAGGATGCTCTGCTGGTCTGTCCCCCAGAGGCTCCTAGGCTCTCCTTGCATGCGGAAGTCGTGGTTGGTGCACAGGTGTTCTACCAGAGCGCTCCTATCCAAGACCCCAGAGAAGTCTCAGGTATAGTCCACGCAGTAGAGCCCATAGCCCATTGCCTGTAGTCTTTGTTCCACATCGTCTATGGGGATCTCGGAGATCGCAATCTTGGCGACAAAATGTCCGGCTATGGGTGTGTCGGGGTGCAACACCATCCAGGCCTTTTTCGCTCAACTGTCGCTGTCTCTCTCGGTGCGGGCAATGGTGCTGCAGATAGTTGCCCTCTCTCCCTTTGCGCGAATGGTGTGGACTAGCTTTGTGTCGATTGTTTGCTTTTTTCCCGAGGGTGCTAGAAACTCTCTTTCCGCGTTGTCGACGTAGGTGTGGATCTGTTTGGCGCTGCCTTCCTCTCCAGTGCTGCAATGGAGTGACCCTCCAACCTCTACGCACTTCTCCCGCCGCATATAGCCGAAAACATAAATGTCGTCGAAGAAAAGGGGGAGCCCCTCCAGCGGCTGCAAAAGCGTTGGCCCAAGGTTTCCGGCGAGATAGTCCACCTTGGATATGTCCGAGAGTAGGTTGTCCTCGTAGGCGTTTTGCAGCAAGAGATGCGGTGCAATGCTCTTTTCGCTTCGTATGCCCATACTTTCGAAGGTGGTAGCTATGTCCATCGTATATCGGTCAGTAGCCAAATCTCTAAAAGGGGGAATATGGCGGGATTTTGGCGGGGGTAGCTTCCGGATATTGACGTAGAAGGGTTTTGCGGCTTGGAGGGCCTGGTGCTGGATCTTCGAGGACCTGGGTCTGGGCCTGGGAGGCCTGGATCTGATAGCTGCCCGGCGGAAAAAAATGTAGCCATGAATTTAGTAGCTATGTCGTCCCCGTCCGCCTTGGCTGGCTGGTTGTCTGGCTGTGGGTTGGAGGCTTTGGAGGAGGCTGGAGGGCTCGCTAGTCTGGATCGGAAAAAAGTAGCCATAAATTCGGTAGCTATGTCGGCCCCGTGCGCCTTTGTAAGGCTTTCTTCCGCTGGAAACTCTTCACGATGAGAGTTACAACGATTCGTCCAGATCCGGCCTTTATTGAGAAAACAATGACACCGTAGCCCAGTTCATGAGAGACCTCACCAGGGTGAAAAAAGGAACTTACTGTGGTGGCCCCAGTAGCTTCACGCTCAAAGACCTCTATGGGCCCCTCCCTCAACCCCACACCGAAACCAAATTCGCCGGTGTGGCTGGTCTCCAGCTGGGGGCCATACCGCGGTATAACTGGGCTACCGTATGGATTGGGCCCTGGGGGGCCCAAAGTAATATAGGTAATGGGGTGCGCTAGCACCCCTATTACCTATACTACTCGAGGTGTGGCAAGTGACGAAGTCCGACTTGAACGTGGCTGCAGGATGGAAAAGCAGACAGCGAAGCTCGACTAATATGGTTTGCGAAGCCCAAATAGGTTAAAGACATAGACAATACTTGAGTTCAGGTGTTACAAAAATTCCATGAGATCGAGTAAAGTTACTCACCTGTTCTCTCGATGTCGCATAGAATGATGACCCTACGATGCATGCTACAGTTAATGTTTTGTTTGATGAACATTTTACCTTTCTTCTGAACACAGCCATGAGCCTCTTTTCAATGCCTGAAGCTTGATCCAGGCTAATATATTCGTAATTATGTCAATCGAGGAGGCATATCCGTCGGCCATGTTGTTTACGTACATAACATCTGTATGTATTATCATCTGGTCTCATTTATCAGTGAGTTCAGTAACCTATTTTGGTTTGAGGCTTGCTAGGATTTTTGCAACCATTTATATCGTACAAATGCATTCCGTTTAATGCAATCAGTATTCAAAGATACACTGCACCCGACCGTGTACGGATACCGTGATTTGTCAATCTCGCACACACCCTTACATGGCTTGTGATTGTGCGAGTCAAAAATAAATGACTGGCATTATTTTTGTACACAACGCCCTCAACGACATTGTATATTCTGCAACCTAAGACAAAGCCTACCCCGGGTGACTATAATGCGAATCAAATAAATCAGCGTCAATTGTGTACACGACGCCATCAACGGCTTTCTGCATGCTGTGTTTCGCGGTTATCAAATTTCATAGCCTAATGGATATGGTTTATTACAATCTCAGTAGCAGCATGCTGTGTCATTTTAGTAACTATCGTAGTAACAGCTTGCTTTGTTAACAGCAGAGGCGCCTCCGAAGCTTCGGATATAGAATTGACTGTGTCTCGCGCTCTGGAGGCAATGGAGCACTTTTTGCCCACTTCATGGTACACGAAAGAAGTACAGCTGGAAAGTGACACTTAGTGAGGAGTACAATGAAAAATCGCCGTCAACAATTTGTTACTAGTTAGTTTATGGTGAAATCGCAAAAATGTGACTAAATATGAGATATGGAACACTATAAATGTTAATGCGGACATTATTTGTAGCACAAGTTTCATTTGTTGAAACCAAATCTATGATTAGGCGGTTTTTATGGTCAATCAAGCAAATAGAAAGTGAATAACATTTGAAGTTGATACTATTATCCCATAGCATTCCAGAGAATATTTCTATTCTGTTACATACAAACTCCTAGCTAATGTGCATATTGAATCATAATATTGTCATATTGGCGCGCTCATTCAATTGCTGTGAAACAGGAATGTGCAAAACGTGATTATGAGTACGAACTACCTGTCTTTCATATGAAACCGGGAATGGTAAAAAAAGGGTTAATTGTATTTAATGCGCCAATGGGCTTCTTTTGTCAAATTTCTTCTTTTTATTTGATTGAGTCACAGTGGATATGCTAGATCTCACTCGCGTTTCTATAATGAGCCCACGCAGCTGACATTTGTAAATGCTTCTAAACTTGTGAATCACATAAATTCTACTCTCTTCGGCCGGATTACGACTTCTAAATGAGTTTGTCAGACAACTGTAACCGCCAGAAGATATGCTTTATATGGATTTTATCCATTTACTTTGTCTAACGATCGCATTTATATGTCACTGCATTACATAGAGATGAATATGGATGTTTGCCGAGGGAATAATTGATCAATATAGTGTTGTCGCTTATCGCCATGGCCGACACAAAAGAAATTAAGTTATAAAAATAATGCTGACAGCTTCTTTATATTTGGGGAATACAGGTGCATTACCTGGGATATATGTACACCAAAGACGCTTGTAAGGAGTGGAATATATACATCATCAAGCTCAGTTGTCGTATGTATATATTGGAACACGAAGAATGCGATGTCAATAATTGTTAAGCTCACCGACATGCAATACATAAAACGTTTATTAATGATTAAGATATCTACTTTGTATGCTGTGATATATTTTGAATAATTAAAATCTTAATATGTTCAGTTTATTGACTCGGCACTAACTAGCCTTATTGCCTTGCTATAAAAAAACAATAAGGTTTGCAACGCTGTTTTGTATCGTTACAAATTTGTCCTCACAATAATTTGCCACAAAAGGCACTCTTGACCATAACCATTTGATTTTATTCATATGTGCCTCGTTGTTCACAAAGGCGATGCAGTTGAGATTGGTGAATACATTACAAAATAATCAATACGTTCACCAATACAGTGTACTAAAAAACTAGCTAGCTTCATTGTTAAAGTCGACTAAGCTTAAAATAATTGCTGCTCTGTTATAATGCTTACACTTGCACAAAGGGTCGACTTTAAAGGATGGATTGGTTTGTATAACGTATTGTTAACAGGTGAGCGCAAAGCGTGATGAAACTGATTTTATACTGTCAACACAAATCATATCACTTACATTGAAAGATGCGACAACTTCTTACATTTGTTATGATTACTATCTCCCTGGTCGCCTTCGCAAAACAAATTATCCTAAAACTGGTTGATACAGACCGAAACAACTCTGGGGTTGTGTACCGAACTAGTAACGGACCGAGACAACTGCAATTCTTTAGTTGCATCAGCGTCGATCAATCAACACCAATTCAGATGATGGCAAGCAGAAAAAATGATTACAATAAAGGTAAGTTCAACCGATTAAGTAATAATGTTACTTTGGAAATTACTATATTCATTAGAATTACCATTATCAACATTGGAAATGCTAGCACGGTAAGAGTTTCATCAGTGTACATAACCTAGTACTCAATATTTGCATGATAACAAATATTAGTAATCATTATAGTCAAAAGTCTATCCGGCTGATCGCTTTGAAGAGTAAACCTATTTCAAAGCAAAACATCTTTACACGAAATAGCGAATTGGCCAGATTTTGAGTCGCCCGGATTCCATCAGGCATTATATAGGCCATCGATCTGACCATACATCGGTCCTATTGCTTTCACGTAACTCTCCGCTGCTGGTCACTTGTGCATAGTAATGATATCAAGGCGACCAGTTGATTGTCAGATTATTTCAGTTGGATATCAGGTTTTATGCGCATTCGGTTGATGCGGAAATCAGTTAGTTACATCGAAGAGCATTAGTAGCAGTGAACATAGAGACATATCAGATATTCTGCCATTTGTTCGTGAAAATATACGGCTCAACACAATCACTTGCTTATATGAGGGAGTTTCCGACAAAAACGTTCGGAAAAACAACTCAATATGATTTGTTTCAGGTTTGAGGTGATGCTGCAATCAACTCCATAGGTCCATGGTAACTTTGTATTGCACTTAATTCTTGATATTCATAATAAGGTCGTCTACTGGCCTAAAACTATCAGTGCACGTTATTGGGTGGCCGCAGCAAAAGTGTACGTCATTTTGTGTTAACGTACTAAAGTTCTATCAGGTCTGACATATCTTCAGTTAAAGTTTTTCATTTATTGAAACCCGCGTCAGGATGCGTATGATAATATCCGCCATTGTAGTATTTTTCTTCGATGCCTGCAAAATCGATGGAATAAGTGAACCTTCAATAAAGTCTCCAATATTATCTGTGTTAAACCGCTATCAGTATCACTACAATGTGTTATTACGGATGGTGTCATACACACGTGTATCCTTTTTACTGTAGATTGTTGACAGGGTGGGTCAATTAGTTGGCTGGCCCGAATAAAACACTAGACTTGACGTCTCAATCAAAGGATGATATACGAGTTTGACGCGCAAGCTCTCCATCATTCTGCTTCATGCACCTCCCTCACTACATCCAGCACCAGCCCTACCAGCTAATGCAAACCAACAAATGCCAAAGATGGACGAATGCAAATTCAATCGAATGAAATGTCATAGAACCTCGCCATATTGCAAGTTAGATAACAGCCTTAGTGCTACCGATAGAATATGCAACAGTAACAGTGCCATGGGCTCTGCAACTGCTGCGAAAAGTTATATGAACGTGTCGATGCATTGTGCCAATTATATCAGCTTTTCAGCTACATGAATGTCAAGTGCATCCCACGACCAGACATCAAATGATCAAAAGCATGGGTTCTCAAATGTATTCCAAATCGAATCGATTAGTTGTACAATTGCACCTTGAGTCAATTGTCATCTTATGTACAAGTATTTAATGCAATATTAGACTGTTGGTGTTCAGAATTGGACCTAAAAAACGTATATGTACGCAAACTAGTTTATGGATAAGGATAATTAATTGGGTTCTTGTAATCATGGTTTTAGAATGCAATCAATTAACACTCATTGTGTGGGTGTTTGGCAATGTGCCAGGAGAGATTAATAGGCTTGATTAAGGTCGGATTCTGAAATTTAAGCGCTACTTGTGTTTCAACTAACTTAAATGTGGTGTTTCTCGTCACCTCAGCTGTATCCAATGAATACAAAGATATATAATGATCAGCTTCCGAACAGGCCTTGTTTTTGTACTTACAAGCACCGTTATGTAGCAGTGTGTGACTTGAACCAATAATCGGACTGGTCATGGGGCCATAGAAAAAAAACCCTTCCGGAAATTCTCTCTGCTCTACGGATAGAAGTAGTGAAAATTTATTGAAAAACTTTCTGGGCAAGTTTTTCTTCGCGGAACAGGTTTATGTAGTTGAATTTGTTATATCAATACGAACATGTACCCCAGTTAAGGTAATATTTGTGTGAAATAGCAGGAAATAGTTATTTATCATTAACAAACTAGCCGTACATAATTTTAACTGTACCCAATCAAACAAGATCGCACCTGAAACCACAATATATTTATTGGTCGTGTAATTATGCGGTAAAGTTGTATATGTTTGGCCCTAGTGAGGTCAATTTTCCAATAAACACATGCAGTCGCTATGATCGCCGCTGAGTTAGAAACACTAAGTACCAATCCAGACCGCAGCAGTAGAAACATGGTGTGTGGCGATTAAATGAGATAGTATTCAACAGACTTGATATAATATATAAACCTGACAACTTAGTGAGATATAATATACGCAAAGTGTTGGTCGTAGGTGGACATTCCAAAACCAACAAGTAAATAAAAAGAGCAAATATATATTATTCAGCAATGATTAATATAAACAAAATCAACAAATGCTGTGATATAAGAACGTTTGATTGGTAAAGATCACATGTTAATTAGGAAAATAATATCGGTGTGCTACAGATGCTGACGTCCCTCGCTTACGTGAACAGCAATAAAATAGCTCTTACCCCCTTAGAAACGAATAAGTGTTGCAGGTTATCGTAGGCCCAGAAATTTGACAGTCCTTCAATTAACACAATCTTTTGTCATTTTAATTTTGATGTGTGAATGCGTCTGGTACACAGCCATTCAGAATAAGCAAACTAAAACAAAAACAACTCGAGCATTCAAATAATGAACAATATTTCTAGATGTCATCATCAATAACGAGAGCCGTCGCTCTGCGAAATACTGCTAAGAAGTAGATTGTTGATCCAAAGTCCCTGTGCTCTGTGTCTTTTAACGATATGGAGTGTTCTGAATGGTCGAGGCGATCTGTACTAGAGCTGGAACAAATTAATATCGACTTAGAAATGTGCAATGTGCGTGAAAGTTATTTGACGCACACTAGGTTTTGAACCAGTGATCTATCGACTTGAAGTCGACCACCGTTAACAATACACTTCTAATCGCACCTACTCTACCCACTTCCTTGAGGCGAACCTGGATCAAACACCGCGTTTTCTCATAAATGGTGTTAGTTTTATAATGATTTCGATGGTAAGTGTGATAATACGCCATCCAATTATTCTCCATGTGCGTCAATGGCGTCGGTACAATCATTGAATCAATATCATCATTGCAAATCTGAATAGAATTGACTTTCAGTTTTGTTTGACGGATGCTGATCAATATCATGTATAGGCTGCGCTAGTGCATTAGGCTCTTGTTTACGTACGTGCCCTCGGACTTAATTGGCGCACCGCATGGAAACGAATAACCGTCCATCAATTGAGGTAGACAGATGCATTGGCCGCCCTCATTCACTATTACCAAGTTGATTACCAGAACCGTGCATCTTTTGACCTACTTTAAGTGCCTGCAGTTCCAGTATTATTGGCAGACCCAGTTTCGGTGTACATAAATGCTTTCTGAATTGCCATTAATACGGGTCGCTACCAATGTATTGAATATTTGCCCAGCTCCATTACAGATACATTCGGATGATAAATTACGGAATACGCAAAAAAAAATTTGCATGTTCTTATTCCCATATAAACAGAATACTTAAATAGCAGCGCTTTGCTCAGCTGTTGATAAGTGTAATTTAATCGGACAATGTGTGTTTCCCTTGGTTTTAAATGACGCTCTCAGGAATAGGATTTTACTTGAGATATTGAGAAGTGCTTTAGTTTGAATGTTTTCAAATGCATCACTAAACGTCTGACCCACAAACAGTGAGCCAATTCTAATGCAATCAAATTCAGGGTCGGTTGTGAGTGATTGTATACATGTAAATCTGTGAAGTTACCAACTCTGATCACAAGGCACTTCAACATTAAAATTGATAACACTTCGCTTCGTGGAGCATCTTTAACACATCCATGGCTATTGCCTTTTATACGTGTCACACTTTTATTTTCTTTTGCTGACACAAGCTGATAAATTGCGTTAGACAAATGTCAGCGAAAGGAATTGTGTTGATAATAGGTTAAACTCGTTATGCACCTCAAAGCAGGCCTCCGTCTTGATCGGTAAGCCACATAGAATTACTGCTATCTTATTTAGAACGATGGATTAATTAGTCTCCCTCGTCTAGTGTGTCGCGTGCATAATGGTCCTTCTATTTAGCCAGTCTGTCGAGTACGTGATGGCATTAGGTAGGATTGTCTTGTATAGCCTAAACCTCATTGCAGCTACACAGAGAATAGAGTAAGAGAGGCTGAAAAGTGTGATAAATGCGAAATTGCGTCCATGACGATATCAATGGCTTCGTATAGAATCAGGTCATTGCCAAACGTTGATTGATTATCAGCCACACAATTGGTCAGCATAATTTTCATATAAATACCTGGCGCTTGCATATGCGCAATCAATCAACGCAATCATTGCTTAGACAAGTGTTGCCATCCTATTCGCCAGCTAAGGATATAAAGTCGATGAAACGTCCAAATTTGTGTGGCACATAAAACTTAGGTCTACATCGAAGGCAGATACAGCAATGGTGCAAATGTTGGTAATTACCCATACTATTTACGACTAGGAAATTGACCCCAGAACATTCATACGCTATTTGACAATATATACAGCTTGAGAGAATTAACCACGATTGGTTTAATATAGATGCCGCTTAACACAAAGTCGGTTTTTTGATATTTCTTTATGATGCTATTAACATTCTTGTTGGAGCAAAACGAACCAAACTTATATTTTTGCTTGAATCTTAAATACATTTACAACAACAAACTAGGTCTAGGTAAAATCATGCGTTTTAGTTAGAAGCTGTTCCCATTAAATACATTTGCAATGCAATTATTCCTATTAATATTTTGTAAAAAGATACATCATATCTGTCATGTAGTATTTCACAGTAAACGGACTGTCGATCCGAAAGTCAAAATATTTGTTACCAGAGCATCAATGTAAGTACAGTATATAGCTCATTATTGGACGAAATAACCGTCAACTGTTCAGCTAGTCTGAGTAAGCTATTAGATCAATTTTAACACGGCGGTTAGATTATTGAATTAATACTGATTTGATTGAATAATAATGTTATTAGCGTGGAGCAGTAAGGAGCCAAAATGAATAGGGAAAAGCTATGTTGGCTGATATATTGCCGTTCGCTTCTGGTTAAAGAACGATAGAGTAAACATTGTGCCCCCTTTTATTCCTTCTCTATTTGGATGGCGCTACAGATTACAAATATTGATAACATACACCGTAACATATACTGATGTGTACAGCATGGTGCAACAATCTCAAGCATCTATGGCATATGGCATGTTTCCGTAACTTTATAAGTTGCATAAGGTAAAACCAAATAGGAAACGATTTAGAAATGCCAAAAGCGTGCTTAACACAGACATTCCAAGCAAGATTTCACTTCCTTAGTAGCTTAAACATTGCCTGTTCAAAAAGGAGCCATTGAACAACTCTAATAAGTCACAACGGACGACATCAATTGCTTCAAGGAGCCTACGGGATGACTTGTTTACCACATATACGATTCGACGGGGTTTCCCCAGAAATGGCTGCATCGTGAAACATGTGCTCAATTTATTGCATCAAATAAGGCCGAAATTCATTTCGCTCATTCGTTGAAAGATGTCGTGGTTTTGGATTAAAAGCTTGATCGTCTCAAAAGTTAAATTTTACAAGCATTTATCTTATTTGGATAAAGTCGTTTTTCGTTAATATAAATTACATGCATTTGCAGCGGATAGCATATATATGTCATGTTTGCGTGATAGTTATTATTAACATATATGTCATTGTCATCTTTACCATGAATCATTAGCTCCACACTTCTAAACAAACTCAAGATGATAGCACTTTTTTGGGTTGCATTTCGTGTTGATTGTAGAAAAGTGACCGAATATCGTATCGATTGTGGATCGTTGGAAATGGACGCGTTGATTATAATTGTTGATATTGACTTATATCAGGGACATTTGACGCAGCGTCGATATTCAAGACAATTCGGATAGTAAATGGAGGATTAATCTACTATGCAGCCATGTATTATCAGCCGTCAAGGTTGTTAGTGGATGAAAAAAATCAAACGCGTCTTATCTCTACGATAAGCTTTGAATCGTATTCAAATTCTATTATCATTGAAAATGACCTCTGAAATGACATTTACCTCACGATAATAACGTAACTGCAAGCAACAGAAGCCGTATTTTCCTGACGCTCTGAGCTCTACCTACAATGTTTCAAAGTTGAACTGCGACTCGAACCTGCAGACGTATAGATGTTGTGTTAATCAGTACAAGTCAACTATGTATTGGTTATACAGATCGTCAGTGCTCTTGCCTACCGAGGTTTATACCAAAAACCACCGGCAGAATTGATGAATTGTTCTGGAGTCCGCGGAGTCATTGACAATGTACGTGATATAATTGAATCCTTAATATCGTTAGAATGAGTCAAATTATTCCTCTATTCAGCCCAAAATAATAAAAACCCAAACGAAAATTAAAGCTTATATCCCAAGAAATAGAATCCAATATAGTTATTATAATGTCGCCCTCAATATTGTGTATTAAGAACGGTAACCAGTTTAACAGGAAATTGCGTCTGCATATAACAAAGTAAGCTACTCTTATGGACGATGTGCAACAGATATAGCCAGCAAAAGCGGATGTTATCAGAGTTGTTTCGGTGCATCGAGCGGACATGAGCTATTAGGCATTCACACCATCTGAAGCCCGGTATCATTGATAGCAATCCCATATTAGCTTTGTACATGGGGCATGCTTGAAACCAGCAGTATCATATTGACACGTGTTTATGTCACACTTGGTAAATATCTCAAGCACTTTGGGATGAGTTTTATTCCAAATAAAGACACCGTTATCATGAAGACTCTCTTGATGCCAACGAAATATCAACATCATTCAATGAATGAATGACGTTGATCTGATAGTTTCATAAATCTAATAACAGTGCCAACTACTAAGATGTAAATGTATCTGAAATCCATAGATGCATCATCTGCGCAATGTTTTCTAGGAGATAATTGACGTGACATCGGCTTTTGAAAGAAATTGTAATTTCAGCTCATCAGGCTTAGTGATACGCAAATTGTCGAGCTTGGTTTTGTCGACTTTGAAGACGTGATGAATTGAAGTCACAAATGACGTCGTAAGGCCGAAAAGGATGAAATATATTTTATTTTTCTTAAGACAGGATAACTTCTCTATTTAATCAAAGTAGCGGAAAAGGATGATATTTAAATATGGTTTGTGATCTCTCTCTCCCATGAGCGTGTCTTCCCTCCCTTATATATCCTGTCACCTTTCGGGGCTGCCCCCAATCGGTGAGTGCTATTGGCTGAGAGGCTTCTAGCCGGATCACCATTGATGTCGCCCCTTTAATGAGGTAGTTAGATTGGGGCGAAGGAGAACTTACGGGTAACTGGCGAGCCAGAAGCTTTAAGCTAGAGAGGGTGATATTAAGTAAAACTGTTTACGACAACAGGATAAACAGCATTTGCACATATCATATTCCATCTTCAGACGCTGTTCATCGTGGACATTGTGAATGATGTATTTTTTCCATCGAAATGTAAACAGCTAATTTTGCAAAGTGAACGTATCCTCAGTTGTACGTTTCAGTCATTTGGTTTCTCTGTACATATTAGGAGTCGTTCTTCTAAAATTGTATTTGTACATATAAACTGCAGTTTAGACTTGGTCTCGGATGTTTTGAGTTATTCAGCGTGATTTATTTTAGGCTGTTATTTATGAATTGTCTAACATTTTGGCCAACATCACTAACAAACCATTTTTAATGCACTTGCTATCTTAATTGATAATGCTGGAAATAGCCTGCTCAGCGACAACTATTATACTAATGTTGTTGAAAAGAAGAATAATTAAAAACACAGCAGAAAACGTCAACGGAAAATCACGTTGTATATAAATGGTGGCGCAAATGGCAACATGGAGTTTATTTGTAATTTGAATTATATGCCAAGATAGTTCCTATTAATGGATGTGAGAAAACATGTATGATAGCCGTAATAATTCGATATGCGTCTTCCGTTTGTTAATTACGGGTTTGAATCACACAAATGTATCTCATTTAATATTGATTTGCTTTCCCTTTGCTTCATCAAGTGCGTGCCGGGTTGCGTTAAATTGATTTAGGAGGAACAAGTAAACAGTGCGTGTATTTGCTTTGGCTCTGACAGGCTTTCATGTTAGTAAACCCTGCTCAGTGACACTATAACTGAGATTAGAAAAGCAGCAACGCAGCTTAACCTCCATCTGGTCTATATTCAACTACCTCACCAGCTTATTTGGGGGTTGAGAAACATTTGTTATTTATTATTGTTAGAGGTACTGCATATAAAAGGTTGCTTTTTTTTATCTGACATAATGTTTCATGGCGCTTCTAGACCGTCGTTTGATAACCTGACAAGCGACATCGACAAAGATATACGACATTCACCGAAACTTCGAATATGCGACATAATGCAGGCACTGAATGATTACTTATACACGTGATAATTCATTCGATCTTGAG
>CM067352.1:9495230-9531272 GCA_034190875.2 Urechis unicinctus | reverse complement strand
ATAGTTGTAATTCGATCAAGATATATTAGGAGGAGGAAGGGGTTGATATATTCGCAATACTATAGTAGTATATTTCAATTATGTTCATTAAACTTAAGTTTATGTAATCATGTCCCCTCAATCACTCACATTTTCTACCCTACTAATGTGCCCATACCCTTGCCATGTCTCTGAGCTGTACATTATTGAATTGAAAAGAAAGAGTTTGGTGAGTTACCACTGCTCAAATATCTATCGCCATTGACACGATTTCCTTGCATATACACTGGTAACAAAACGGCACACCAACACTTATGTGTTATATGGCGCCAATGGCCGATTGAAAGCAAGCTGGGTTCATAGGACATACTAGGTGATCAGTCTCATAGACTATAGGATCACCATGCACTCTGTCAAACAATCAAAGAGGCGTTCCAGTTCAATATTGGGTAATCAGGGATCATTTTGTTTCTACATAACTATGCTTCACACAGCAACTAAATAATGTCTGGGTTTTTTTCCTAGCAAATTTTACTGAGACGAAAAACATACTGATTAAATTTCAACAACATTAAAAGGCTGGAAAATACACATTTTGTACAATCAAAATCTCTTTCATTTAGTTGTGTCGGTTAAACTATAAACAGCACCTCCCTTAAACCATGAACAGCAAGAGTGATGGTTGTAAATCATTCCTTGCACTCAAAAGCTAACCCACTACTGCAGTGTATGATTTTGCTAAGATTACGTAATTTTTACATTGTTTAAGAAGTGGGCTACACCCACAAGCTATTTAGTAAATTGTCCCCATCCCATCCCCCGAAACACATCCTATAATATAAATCAAATTTGGGAGTGTTCCTCCTCACTTGACATCGACATGCTGTGCCGACGCTCGTCGGAAACCTCGCTGCCACAACTTGACTGCTATAAATTTCAATAAAAGATGTGTCATATCACCATTAGCCAGGTCAGTAGGGATGAGCCATAGATAAAATCATCCTAACCAAGTTTTATGTTTTGTATCCATGACCACATTCCACAAAAATGGCACAAATAAGTACGCAAAGGCAATTTCCGACAACAACAATGGTGATGGATTTGTTTTCAGAGATTACGGCACCACGCAGTGACTTAAAGTCTAAAAACTTTAAACTTTTGGTTCTCAAGGAGCGGTTGCTAAGCAGCTTACTAGGTAAACTCGTTCCAAATATGGGGCTGGACCCCCGATTTAACCTTATTGACATCTCTGAATCACATAACAAGTTAAAAGCAGTTAATGGGTTAATGCTTCCTTTCAAAACCGCAATTGATTGCACCATATGAGTGGCATGCAAAAGGATGTTGGCAAGTTCATTTTTATCATTAGGAATTTTATTATGTAAAGCAGGTTAACAAACCCAAATCTGGAATTCTTAAATCCAGAAACGGAGCATTATGTTGTATAACATTTTATGCACATACCCTCAAAACATCACCCCCCCCCCCCCCCAATGAATCAGAATTACACATTCCTTGTTAGTATCAAAGTCTAGTGAGGTTACATCAAAAACGATCTTTATCAATAAAACAGGGGTCAGTATGAACAAGCAAGCTTATCTGATATAGAGTGACAATGTCTCTAAAAAGTAAAATAATTCTTTCTTATTCGAGTAACTTGGAAGCCAAAACTGTTGATTTTCAGATGGGTCTCAGGCTATTATTTACTGTCATATATGGAGAATTGAGCTATGTTGAAGTGAGCAAGTCTCACATTAAGGTAATGATATATGGTCGCAGGAAAATAATATCCCTCAACCTCAAAATTGTCCTATAAGTACACGTCTAGTTTGTCGTACGCAATTTTTTCATTGCATTGATGCAAAGCTTGTAGTATAGGACGACAAAATGGTGCTTGCCTCAACTAGCAAGCACGCAAGTAAGTGGAAATAAGGCATTGTAGTATGTGCAACAGCACAGGGTCTTAGCCAGGGACAGGCTGGATTTACCCCCTAAATACCGACGACCCGTCCGCGCCTCACAGGCCGAATACAAGGAATTAGCTTAGCCTGTATAAACAGCTCATTTAAAGACAATCAGCAACGCAGCGCATTGGCTGCTCATCTACGATCAAGATAAACACTGCTCTGTTTGATAACACTTTATATGACGCATGGGGTTTAATCAGCGTCATAATACTTTAACAATGGTGAATGGAGATATGACCAGTTTGTCTCCTCGCAAAACAAGGTCCCAGTCCATGTCCATTTTATACCTTCTCTAAAATGATACACGATATGTTCAAGGTATGTAAGAGTGATGAAAATTAGAAGGCTGGCATACATTTTGCACGGTCGATTGAAGCATCATTCGGAAATGTCTGCCTCGCAGTATCGCTTTTCCCACGGTCTAATAAACTTTTGGTCTGCACTGTTGGCTCGGAAATGAAGCTCACAAATTGCAATTGGATAAATATCATATCGACGCGGAGTCTCTGACTAAGTTTTTTTTTCGCGCGTATGCTTGTGCCAACGCAGGTAAGCATCGTGCAAACTGTCATAATTGCGATACAGGTGATGTGAAAGGACAGCGCATCGGTATAACATTGTTGTCACCTCGCGGAGCGCCCTGGTCCTTCGTTTATACGTAGACAGCGTGTTTCACGTTTCGCCTATGGTTTTGGTATAACTCCTGCAAGATTTGTGTGATTCCTTGAATCCCAACCAACCTGAGGCAGGGTACACTCTTTATACATAGAAGAGTTTAGAATAATTTAACCTGGCATAGTGCAATGGTTATGTGTGTTAGAAGATCATTGTTTACTTTAGCAATACTATCTATATGCAATTTAAGAGCCCTATCAAATAACAATACCATAATATGAATAAACGCCCTTACTGCAAGTTGGATTGGAGTGCTTATTGCGTGGTTGTAATATGTATGTGATAAGTTTACCATATTATCACCTTGAAATTAGCTAGATATATAGTCATCCAATCTTATCTTAACAGCTGCCATACTACTATGATAAAGACCCTTATTATACAGTGTATTGAGGTAATATGGTACACATATATGGAGGGCAGGGTTGAATTTTGAATGTGGTGAGGGCATGTGGCATAGTAAATGAAAATATAATGAGTGCTTTAGATATTTCAAAATTGAATTGGCATAGTTAGAGAGTCATCATCCTGTTTCTGACAACAATCATAATGGACATCAATTCAAGAAGCATACATAAGCATTACTGCGTGATTCTTGAATAATATTTCGAACCAAAAGCACCCATTATATCCAATCCATCAAACAGTTGAGAACTATCGAGCATAAACTTGAAACATATAGTCAGTTAATTGCAGCGACAGGCCAGTAAATATATGTCTTTTTGTATGCATGAATTGTCCTGGTAAAATGAAACTAAAGAAAATTTATCATAATTGAGACACAAAAGAGACCAAATTGCATGTTTACACCCTGTTGATCATATTGTATATAATAGCATGCATATCTGCAAGTTGTACATTTTCCATCACGTAGTACCGTATTATCCTTGTGAAACTAAATCCATTTAATAGAACCATCCGTTATTCATCATAACCCTTTTCATAATCCTAACACCAAGCATCTGCTTAATTATTGCAGCAGGGAGAATACGGTACAAGTAATAAGAGGCAAGAGTGGAATTGTGCATGTGAATAACAAATCAAATTATATGATGAGTGCTTCAGTGATTGTGAAGTGATATAGCTATAAATTCACATTAACATAAGGTACATCATTTCTAGAATCATACACTTGCATGACTGCATAAATCTGGAATAGCGCATTAAACCAAAAACACCCATTAAATCCAATCAATAAAACATGTAGAAGCTATAGGGCATAAACTTGCCACATAAAGTCTGTTGATCTCAGCAAGAGACCAGTATGTACATTTTCTTCATAATGTATAACGTTTCATGATTTAGTGAAACTTGAACACATTTCATATTACTTTGGTAAATACTGAAGCCATTCGTATGCATATAAAAAGCATGCATATCTGTAGATGGGACATTTTTCGCTTCATTGTACTGTATAATCCTCATGACACACTTCACATTTATTAAAAGCACCCATCATTATCATCCTAACCCTTACCATAATCCTGAAAGTCAATAGTCTGGTTTATTATCTCACCAAGGAGAAGACAGTACAAGTATTTAGAGGCCAAAGTAAATTTGTGCTTGTAATATAGTAACATCGCAAATCATATGATATAATGAGTGCTTCTGAAATCTAAAAGTTGAATTGCTTTCTTTTCACAATAACTCTACTTTTGTCTGAGGAAAACATATTGCACATCAACTCTAGAATCATACTACTGCATGATAATGGAATTTGGCAACAAATCAAAAGCACCCATTATATCAACCAATCAAACGTAGTAACTTGGCATAAACTTGTCACATGATGTTTGCAAACTCATCAACAGGCTAGTAAATAAACTTTCTTTCATATGTATCATGTGACATGACTAAATGAAACTTTGGAACAATTCCATTGAATGCAACAAAGTAAGTGACCAAATTACAAGTTTACACTCAGATTTTCTTACACGATGCGTGACAGTTTTGTCAACATCAAACATTTCTGAATATCTCCACTGAGTTCAAACGATTTCATATTGATATAAACCGAGTGATTATAATAGGGATCACTATTCCATTTATAGTTAAGAATGTACATTTTAAGTATGTGTTTTTGAGTAAGTTAAATGTCGGCTGGTTCGAACAGTTAAAGGTTCTGATCTACATTACCGTGAAAAAACATACCATACACGCTCTGGCCATATAATAAATTCATTCCCCCAAATATTGATCTTTCAGCGATGGATGAAAACAGCATTAACTTCATCGTAGGTAAAATGCCATATATAGTGCTGTAATATAGCGTGTAATCAGTACTCACTGCAACACATCGATCACCTGTTATCTATATTCACTGTAGCCCAAATAACATATCCTCTACACCCAAAATTAGTCAAACAACTTATCATTGAATGCTCCGATGATAAATATCAAACCAATTTGCGAAACATATTCAAATATTGAGACACGACTTATCCTTCACAGGGCAAGAAGTGGGGAGTATTGACGTGGGGTATCGGCATGAGGCTATAAAGTCTTCGATAGAGCTTCTTGAATAAAGGGCCACTTGATAGTTCAAGTATTCTGTGCATTGCTTATCCGACGTGGATTTTAGCAAACATTGAATGAGTAGAAGAGTAGCTGACATTTTAAGAAGTGCCATTACAGTTCAGTATAATCTACCTCTTGCTAAGGAACTTGCTAAAATTTCTTAACGCTCAAATGCCTCCCCAGCCCGCATCGCATTGAGAAAAGTTAACAAAAGTTTAATGGTTCAAAATCTCAAGTCTTCATAATGACGAAAGAGCAAGAAAAATGGCTGTTAATTACAACCGGAGTATTGCTAACCCCGGTGGATATGAGTGCTGCCATCTCCCGACACACGATAATCATCGTGACCTGTGACACTAAATAAACGACTAAGCATATGTTTTCACACGCAAATGTATTACAAATCCACAGATGCATTACAAATCCACAAATGTATTACAATCGATTGTAGCTTTAGCCTCATATCGAACTGCGATAGATCGTTCAAGGGGGGATCGACGCGTGCATGAAGCTCGCTAACACCGTGAAGATAGTTCTTGATCAATTGGTATGATACTGGATATCATTCGCTACTTAGTTTGTGGACGTTCATGAAACAAAAGCGCTGTTTTTAATGTGTGATGCATGTAACGGATGCACAGATAAAGAGAAGGGTAAATAACTGATCAAATGGGACTGAATGTAAACCTAAACATCTGGTGGGCCAGTTGTTTTATGTATCCCGGAGATCCAAGAGGTACGAATGGAGCAGCTGTGTGTTGCTTCTACAAACCACAACTGTCGCAGCAAACGCTGTACGCAAGGTGACCTGGAACGACCTTCTTTCAAAGCGTGTGGTAGGGCCTCGCTACCCATGCCTATGGCTATGCGTTGACGCTCCAATAAAAGACCACACTGCATAGCCATCTCCGAAGCAGAGGATGCCGCTTGAACCCACGCAATTAATCTCTGCCCTAACAAAGCACTACGAATTTGACCTGTGCTTGACCTCCCGGTCGCGCGCTTTCCGAAAGGGCGCTGTGAAGGTTTCAATATAAACATGGGCAACGTTCTTAACTCTCCTAGCAATGTGCTCCGAGAAAGTTCAGTTTAATTGCTGTCCATGGTCGTTTTCGGTCAAACGGAAAGTCGGACAACGCGACAAAAAGGCTGCATACCAACCAACATATTCAGCCGCTTGTATCAGTAAAAACACAGCTGATTGCAGCGCCACTCGTTTTATGTTTGACCAAACGAAAAACGAATTGGTCCTGTCTTATCAGTTTTTCGTTGTCGCACATAAAAAACGGTTTAGCTATTGTTGTTTATTTTGGTTTTTGGTTGTGATAAACAAGACAAGGAAATGACGGTTTATACACCGATGTTGAATCCATAACGAATTCGCCATTATACGCTTGAATATGACAAATGACATTTTAACCAAGGCTTCATCGATGCCATCGCTCTTTGGTTGGACGAATTACTCGCCAATTTGTCAACCGCAGATTGAAATAACATTTCATAACCTGGCAGACATAGACCGGTATCATTGCGACTGTACTTCACCTTTTAATCTAAGCATGTTTTGTATTTAATTTTAAGTGCTGAATGTAATGTAAGATCATGATGATCCTAAGTGCTGTGATACAATGACAATTCACCATAAGCATCATACTTCAGCAATTGATGCAAGAATTATACGATAAAAATATGTACATTCAAAGCAGATTACATAGCTGACCTAATGTTCAAATACATCCGATAAGGAGGAAAAAATATATGCGTTCTAAATCATACGTACATGACGCTCACTACACAAATGCATTGTAATTATTCCATGAAGACACAATGCATGATGCACATAAAACATATCATGTTTTGCGATGTGTTCTGAGCCATGATTATCGGGATAACAACGTATAGATAATGTTAAGTATTAATGCTTCGTTTTAAATCTATTTATTGCCATATAATCCTTATAATACCGAACGCGATTGCAATGAATTGACAAACTGGTCCATAAAATGCAAATGCTTGAGGGTTATGTCGACCACACGAATCAATATGGAAGAAAATGTGAAGGTGTATGCTCGAAGAACCCATATGATGGAGGGTCTTTCATTAACGACCCATAAAATTGGAAGCACGCCCACAAAATATTGACAGCCTCACCAGGAATCTTGATAATCGGTCGTTTTTCATAACCGGTTTTTGTAAAATGTGGCTAACACACAGCACCGCTTATATCGATGGAATATCAAATGACCAACAAGTTCCTGCTCTTCTTAGTGGTAAGCAAGGGACGGAGTATCGGTGTATGGCTGTAACCTAATGTTTGAATGCAGAGATGATTTAAACTACATAAACGATCACAATGAATATGTGTTAATAGTGATGGACGGAAGTGCCATATTATTCGAATAAAAGCAGATAAGTCCATTCAAAATATTGCTTAATGAAGATTGGGTGAGGTAAGGGAATCTAAGGATGAATAGTGAAATTAAATGTATATCAAATGGAAAAAAACCATGATCGCCACTGAAATTAAATTATGATTTTCTAAGTTTAAAAATACCGACAAATTGGTTCTGCTGAACCTGTAAAATACTGGAAAGGCGCTTGCCCACGGGGTATATTTCTTGAAGTCATTCTTGCGTTTAAAAATGCCATTCCAAATCTGAAACATTTGTTGTTCTAGGTTGGACGATATAATGCCAACAATTCGAACCCAGCATACCATAGTATCTTAACGTCCTTGACGATATATATTTTATTCCTTACTTATTGAAGAAATAGTAACATGTGAACGGTAAATTGTAACTGTGGTACCGAATTCTGCACATGCGGATCTTAAGGCTTTCACAAATCACCGACCGATAGCGATATAATCGCGCCCAAGCATTCGATGCTGTGGGTCTTACCATACTTTCACACTATGGTATCAGAGTAGGTGTTGACTTTTTGAAAAGTTATCTTAAAGTTACACCTCAGTATGTGAAATATAACGGAGTGAAATCTACCAATTTTAATTTGACTTGTAGGGGACCCAAGGGCATGATATCAGGACCTAATTTGTTCTTAATTTTCATTGATGACATACAAACTATTGCCAATCGCCAATGTATAATAATGTTTGCTGCTGATGCTAGTATGTTGTTGAAAGTCCAAAAAAATGTCAAATTGTAATCGCATTAGCAGAATATACACTGACGGGCTTAACGTGTAAGGTACATGATTAACGTGACGTTTAAAGCAGTTAATGACATCCCGTGCAGTAATGTAGCAGTACTGGCCTACTTACATCACTAATGTTTGTATTGTTCGAATGAAAACTACAACACCAGATTGTAATAAAAGAAGCTGATGTCAAGAGCAAAAACACGTTTATTTGATGGAGTGGTCTCTGTTGTTTGGATATATTATATTATAACAATCGATTACGCTCCTTGAGATGCAAGAATTCCACTCATCGTACAGCTGCAATGATTATAGTTTAACATTCTAAAGGAAAGGTGCCATACATGACATCGTTGGCTAAGTTTATATGTATCAAGACAATGTTTACCCGAAATCAAAGCATATGAAACGTACACCAGCTGAACGAGCCGTGGGTCAAATTGTGAAAAAACGCCAAGGTCGAATTATAGGTCTTTAGCGTGGCAGCACACTACTAGACCCTAGAGAAGGCATGGCACAAGTACCTGCTGGGCCATATCCTGAAGTACTAAAACGGTTCTCTGCCACAGTATGCTCGTATGCGAACAAGCATGCTGGCGTACGACCAAATTAGACTCGTCATTATGTTCCACCCGTTCAATTCTATGAGGCCGTTGAAGTAGACACTGATTTGCTGATAGCATCCATGTCTGCCGGACTGCGGTATACGAGCCAGATTTGCATGTCAGATTCTCAAAGTGATATATGCATAAGTGGTTTGAAATGCATCAGACCATCAAACTATTAAGACCAAGGTAGCCTAAATTTCGCGCGTGTCGATGCCTCCACGCCCATATCCCATAATGGAAAGATCGAGAAGCAAAACAGCGTAGCCTTAGATGTATTCGGGAGGTATAAGAGAGTGACATTACACCATATAAGCAAACAGCCAGCTGAAATTCCCCGCATTTACCTAATGTTGATCTAGAAGGCCTGATGAGCCGAACCGCCTGCTACACGACCAAAGTAAACACGAGCACCGAAAGTACTTCTGCGAGCGTTGTCTACCCGGATGTTCCAGAGAAGACATGCTTAAGGCTCATAAGCCTGAATGTAACGGAGTAGGTCAAAGAGCAGTTATTACATATTATTCATACTGTACATTGGAAGAAAGCCAGATTTTAACACCGCTTGTAAGGCTAGAGTTTAGGAGCCTATATTGTAATAGACCGCACACACAGAATACGACAGAAAAACCATTGTGGCTTCCCATAGACTACACAGACCGATCATTTTTTTTAATTCTGTTCATAGTTCATATATCATTGCACCATATTACCAAGTTTACTTCAAAAGTCAGTTGTCAAATGTTTTTAATGGAGGTTTGAATATTGTAATAGACCGCACTCATGAAATACAACAGAGAATCCATTGTGGCTTCCCATAGACTACGTGGATCTATCATTTTTTAAATTTCTGTTCATGGTACATATATCACTGCACCATTTTACCAAGTTAACTTCAAAAGTCAAAATAATTTTATTTTATAGATGTTAAATAACCATTCTGGAGAAAAAATTATCAATAAATTCATATATGGCTTGCCTTAGAGTGTGGCGAGTAATCATTTTTTTCTTGATTTTGTTAAAAGTACGAAATTATCTTGCATGTCATTGGTACGAGCTCAGGAGAATGATCGGTGACATACTGCGCTCCTGTCACATACATATAGAAGATCATCACGTCCTTTCACATCATAACGCCCTTGCGTTGACGTTCTGTCTTATCAACTTGGCGAATTCGCATCAGTTTTCTTTTTATACTTAGTTGTAAATAATGCATTGATAAAAAATTGTAGCAGGTCGAAAATTTCTGGTAGCCAAAATCTCTAAACTTTTTCATTTCGCAATTAATTCACTAATTATCGTCTGATCGTAACAAAATTAACATTTTCTAAAATCTGATGCAATTACCAAACGTTCATAATTGACATATGCGATCACAATATTCGTCGTTTTCAGGTTAAAAAAACTAATTTCACTAAGTCAATTTTCGTAAAATTTTCGATTGCTTATACAATAGTAAATAGCATTTCAATAGTTACAAAATTTGTTGCTGTTGTTGACATAAACAGCTCTAATCTAATCCGCAAATTTTTATTGAAATCGGTTGCCTCATTTCCGGTTTGGAACAAATCTAAATTAAAACGTGGTTGAAATATGAAGTTATCGCTTCGTTTGTCCGTCGTTAATAGTCGTATCGTAAATGTGTTTACACTGAAAGGAAGCCCATCAATTCTGAGCATCGGTAGAAAATTTTCTGCTCTATATACCCGATAGTTGTATCGCAAAGTAAGCTTGAAGTACATCGGGTATCACTTTTGTCTTATAGTATATATCTATAATCTACCCCACGTTGTACTATCTCACCTCGCACCACATTCCGGTGTATTCGAGTCACGTCGTCTTTAGTGATCATCCACAACTGAAGAGTTCTTTTGATGTCTTGGTCGATGAGCTTTATTGCAGGATCGTTAACCACAAATATCGTTGAAGAAAAGCATTCAACGTTAGTATGCACTAAACTGCTTTATTGCCAACTTTACGGGCGACGCTTGATATCAGCCCGTTTTGTCAACATCAAACATTCCTGAATATTTCCACTGAGATCAAACGATTTCATGCAGGCATAAACCGAATGAATATAACAGGGAACACTGCTCCATTGCATTTTTAGTATGTGTTCTTGAGTTAGTTATGTATGTCGGCACGTTAGAGCAGTTGAAGGTTCTGGTCAAGATTCCAGCGAAAAAATATATTTTTTGTGCAGCCTACCATACTCGCTCTGGTCATATAATAGATGCAAGTGACAGCTAAAACAGTCATTTATTTTCTTCCAAGAATTTATTATGCAGCAACGATTCATTCAATGGATGGTAACAACATCAACTTTATTGCAGATAAAATGCAATATACAATGCTGTTATATAGCGTGTAATCTATACTCACTACAACATACATATCACCTGTATATTCACTGTAGCCTAGAAACCATATCCTCTACACCTAGAGTTAGTCAAACAATCTATCATTAAATGCTCAGATAATAAATAACAAACCAATTTGCGAAAAAATACTGAAATATTGTGTCACCACTTTTCTTTTCACAGGGCAGGACGTGGGAGTATTGGCTTAGGGTATTACTCAGGATAAGAACTGTACCCAGGGTAACATCTGTAACCAAGTCAACGAATGTACCCAGGGTTACAATCGTATCAATGGTAGCAACTGCGTCAAGGGTTACAAATTTAATCAGGGTAATAACTATATCTAGAGTTACAACTCGACCAAGCAAAATGCGATCATCGCAGAGCCACTTGGAGTGAATCCTGTTAGCATAGCTATCAACTCTTTGATAAAGTTCCTTGAACAAAGGGCCTCTTGAGAATACAAATATTCAGTGCACTGCTTATATGACGTTGAGTGTAGTTTAGCATACATTGCTGACTCCTTAAGAAGTGCCATTAAATTTCTTCATTTTTATTTATTTGAAAAGAAATTACTGGCGACAATCTGAAGTGCTATTTGCCAAGCAACTCCGATTGAAAAGTTTTATTGAACCATTAAACAAGTGTATTAGTTTAAGGAAAGCTTAGAATATTATCAGGCTAGAGCTCTAGCAATTATGCTGCATAAAGCGTAAGCAGGACACACATCACCAGCTATTTATTTACTGTAGCCCAGTTAACATATCCTCCACACCCCGAATTAGTCACACAACCTATCATTAAATGCTCAGATAATATATGGCAAGTCAGTTTGCGAAACATACTCAAAATATTGAGTCACCACTTATCCTACACGGGGTAGGAGGTGGGAGAATTGGCGTGGGACATTGGCTGGCGAAAATGAAGAGCGAATCCTCTTAGCGAAGCTATAAATTCTTGGGTATAGCTCCGTGAATAAAGGGCCGCTTGAGAGTACAAGTATTCAGTGCATTGCTTATCCAACGTCGAGTAAATTTTAGAATTCATTGATTGAGTTAGAAGAGTAGCTAACTTCTTAAGAAGAGCCATTAAAATTTATTCATTCTTCGTTTTTTGGAAAAACATTACTGTCGAAAATCTTAAGTGCTATAAATAACCACTTACATTTTAGTTTAAGAAATGCTTAGAAGGTGCACTGAAGAAACTCAATAAATGAGTTTTTTTGTCTTGCAATGTTACACATGGTTTCCACCAAAACATTTAAATAGAAAGTATTATCCATGCGATAATTGTATACTTCTTGTTTTCTTGCGACATAGATCGCAATTTTCAATATATTTTCGAGGTATTTCTTTTAATTGGAAGGTGCTGATGATGCGCACAAAGCAGAGCCTGTTTTTCCTCTTTGACCTCTAATCGAGGTCCAAGTCATCAAACACAATTTTGAATCATCAATATATCCCTGGAAAATTGCTCGATCGTAATAAGTGTTGCATATGAGAAGCCTTATTCAATTGTATACTTTTTTGAATATATTCAATTGTAACAAATTTAATGTTTTCCCAAGTAAGAGAGTCATGGGGTCACCAAAAATAGAAAATCCATTATAACTTGGTCAATTATGGGCGGAGTTTGATATTGTTTTAACTTCCTGATACAGTTCGCCAAATTCCCACATATACCAATGGGCGTCTGGCAGTTATTGTTATCACACCGACAATGGGCGTCTGGCTATTATTATTATTACCACACCGACAATGGGCGTCTGGCTGTTATTGTTATAACACCGACAATGGGCGTCTGGTTGTGATTGTTATTACACCGACAATGGACGTCTGGCTGTGATTGTTATTACACCGACAAAGGGCGTCTGGCTGTTATTGGTATAACACCGACTAGCCAACATCTGAAGCAGAGCTTCTAGCGTCCACCAAATGAATTGACTGATATCTCTTTAACAGTACAGAATTTACCCCCGATGCGTGAGCCAGATCACATTCAGTCAGTCAGGATGAACCGGGTGACATGGTATCAAATCGAGGAGGGCTGGGCGCAGTTTGGCAACCGTAGGCAGTTGTTAAGGTTAGGTGCACAGAGAGGACAAGCAAACGGTACCCTCAGTCACAGGCACCCAAGTCATTAAACGAGCTCGTTCGGCAGTGTTTAGTTTCGCCTGACTCATTATTTATAAACTATTATCATACTTGTCGCTGTCACTTGGCGAGTTGCACTGACTAAGGCGCCTGTGTCCTTGATGGAACGATCGGGTTATGTTGTTTTCCCTCATCTAAGCAGGCGCATTCGGCTTTGCATGCAGTCTAACAAAGATGAGGGACGAGCGGAAGGGGGAAGTTTCTTTACATGGCCACCTAAAAAAATGTTAGTAACTCAGTTGACTTACTTTATAAGGAATCAAATTGTGTTTTCCTTCTTGAGGGCGATTAATTCAAATCGAATCAGAGTAACCCCCCCCCCCCCCCACCACACACACACACAATTCCATTAGGTGGAAAACGATCCTTTGGCGCATGCGCGCTTGGCGGAAATGCGCACTTGAATCGATAGGGCATTCAGCAATCCGTCAATCTGAAACTTTTGTAGGAAATTGTCACGGAATAGTACAACTTATTTAGTGCTTCAACGGGTGAATTGGTGAGTGCATCTATTGTGTAGTTCTTAGTATTTGTGTTTGTGGGCTGTTTGTGGAATTTTGTTTGCATGTTAACTTTATTTTCTTCTCTCGATAAATATCGAAGCTAAATTTTAAGTGGTCGGCAGCAATGATTGGCAGAACCGAGATATTTTGTTTTTACCTTGATCTGAAACTATTTGTTTAGGAATATCATTCTAAAGACTATATAGCGGAAGCATCTATGCCCAGGTTTATTTACGCCGTAGTGGACTGCAAGGCCGATGTTCGCAAGATTGTATTATTGACGTGACCAGTATAAAGACTGTAATTGCAATTGCCAGACATCAAAATAATCAAGGCGACAAATCATGCGACACGTTTCTTTATTAGGCGGTAATGCTGGATTAGACTTTGCATTGGTAATGAAGTCAGCCACTGCAAACATCTTGGCCTCAACATGTTTGCAACCACCGTCATCTCTGCAAAGAAAGATGAGAAAATAGATTACAAACTTTTGATCTCTCTTCCATCAAACGACAGTACCACATAAAACAAAAACAGCAAGTCTTCATAGGTATTTGTACATATTAATGAGATGTGTGACATATCTGTATTCAACTTTCTTAAGTTACATATTCTAATTATATAAATTAAGAATTACCCTGTGCACTCACATCCAGAAGACTCTATAGTACCAGACGGGTACATTATATGGTTGCTAGGACTGGGAGAGCTCCCTAACACCATTTTCCCCTCAGATAACACCTACAATGATTCAGGGATTTATATTCAACTGCATGTATGTGTCTGTTGAGGAACAGCTGATATCCCCTTTCGCTTTCATACGATGCCACCATGTGCAATTGGTCATCAAACGAATAAGACAGTAATCATCAGTAAGCTCAGGTACATTTGACATGTTGGCCTACCACGCAGAAAGTTTGTTGGGATCTAGGAAATTGACTTGCTGGCCCTCTATGCTAATAGTTCTTCATTGATTGTAAATATTTACGGTGCTGCAGGTATTTCTTACTAATTCTACGAGCTCAGTGTTCTTCTAACTCGAGCAAGGGATTCCCCTATCTTTGAGGAAAGTTTTCACCTGGGGTACTTTCCACTAAGTGTTGCCATGGTGTAGCAACAGTCATCCACGCTAACTTTGAAATGATATCGGGTGAATACTGATGTTCTTGCAGAATTCTTCCCAGACGACTGGCGATGAATGTGTTGAGTTGGAAGAGCCATTTTCGTCAAATTTTCGATTGCTAATAAAATAGTAAATATCAGTTATAACAATTAGCTCAGTTGATGACACAAACAGCGCGAATCACATCCGCTAATTGTATTGATATCAGTTTCCTTACCTCCGGTTTCGAATGAATCAATGATAAAACGGAACTGAAATCCGATATCGCGTCGCTTGCAAATTTAAATACCAATTTTGCTATGTTAAACGCTTCGATTTTTAAAACTGTTACATAATCTGGAAGTTGTTTTAATTGCAAACTTTTTATTTGACGTTGGTTAGCTTCTTAAAAATTGATTTTGACAGGCGATTCCGGGCGTAATTGTTGTTTAAATTTCGAATTATTTTTTTCAAAAGGCCGCCAACAATATGGCCAAGAACCCAGATCTCACATTAAGATCAAGGTCATCAAAAATGTGAAAATATTAATTCCCCAACATGTCCGAGGATTAAAAGTTACACCACTTTGCAGCTTAATTCAATTGCCAACTTTTTTTCTCAAAATATCGTGTTGCAATAAATAAAGTTATAAAGTATCATGGTTTTTGAAGACGTCATTTCCAGATACGATTGCACCTAAGTTTAGTAAAAATACCACAAGTTTAACTACCAATATTGCTGTGTTTAACTGTTTGATTTTAAAAATGTTTACATATTCTGGAAGTTTTATTCAATTGCAATTTTTTTCTGAACGTAGGTAATTATAAATAATACATTGTTAATGACATTCGAGCGGGTCAAAAAATTATTTTAGTAAAAATCGGTAAAATACTTTCAATTCGTAATTTCGTTAACATTTTCTGAAAGCTGATACCACTAACCTTTTATTATGGTATTTTCTATAAAAATATTCGTCGTTTTCGAAGCGCGTAGGGGTGAATGTCGTTTTTTCATGTAGACAACTTTCGTAAATATTTCAATCTCTTATAAAATGGTAAATATCTGTTTAATAGCCATAAAGTTGCGTCTACTGCTGCCATGGACAGCGCAAGTCGATTTTTGAAAATTTCATGCATGGAATGACACCAATTCCGGTATTATTGTTCAAGCGGAAGGGAAATTGGTAATGATTGCCATGATAGCGATTCGCCCAGAGCCTCGCTATAATTCGGCCAATAATCATCGGAGATTTTGTCATCATAGCAGTTGTAAAACTTTGCATGTGATGATATCGTTATTTTGTTTAAGCTCGTCGTCAAGTTCATCAATTGGCAAATTGAATTCTTGCTTTACGTTGGCCGGCTTCAAAATAAATGTGTTAATGTTTTTTTTGTCTCGCAATGCAGGTTGAAATTTTTGATGTTTTTGCGATATTGTTTTAAATAGAAAATGTCATTGATTCGCAAAACCCAAAGGTTTTATTTCGATCTCGAACTTGAACAGGTTTAACTTTGGTTGGCTTCAAAATATATCTGTGTAAAATATTTTTTGACTCGAAAACCAGGGTCGCAATTTTCGAAATGTTGTCGAATTGTTTTTAAAATGGAAGGTGTGGATGATGCGCTGAACCGAGATGTTTTGTTTTGACCTTGACCTGAAACTAATGTCAAGGTCACCGAAAAAATGATTTACTATTATATCGAATAAAACCGTTATTAACGATCGGATCGATACCATATTTGCATCAATTTGTAGATCGTTTTGATTGCAAACTTTTCGAAATATATATCTATGCATCGGACCAATAGTTGTTCCAAGCGCCACAGGACCAAAAATCGAGGACGAGGTGCTCTGTTGGCCAGGTGTTGAGCTCGGAGGCCAGAGAGAACACACAGGATTTGGGTGTGAATGTATAAGTGATGATAAAACTTTCCCTGATTCAAGTGACTTTTTCATTGGCGGCCTGTCTCTGAAAGATAACGAATTCATACCCATCCCAACAGCATTCTCATGGGACATGCCGTAGCCAGGTCTGTGAGGGACGATCGACAGGTCATGTTGTTGTTGGTTTTGCCTGTAACGCTGTTCCAGGAATGGTCATGTCTGGCTCTGGAATATGGGGAACCATGAGGAGAGGGGGAAGTGGCAGGTGACATGTAGGTCACTTGTGGATCTGGGAAACTGGGGCGTATATAATTAATATAAGCTGTGGGGGGTTACTCCATCAACTGATGACTGAGAGGGTACGTTTATGATGAAGGGTAGGTTTGTTATGAATTTGGCACTCAACATATCCCTCTCCTTTTAAGTGGATGAATATCCACAAAAGAAACTAGGTCCCTTCATGGGAAAAAAAATAATAATCATGGGGATATATCTAAAACTAAGGGTTGGTTGGTAAGGAAACGGACGGTAGTGAGTCGGAATGTGAAATACACATTCCATTGTGCTTTATATCAGAATTGATAAATCTTATGGTAAAAAAAAATTCTCAGTCCTATTAATTTTTTTTTCAGTGAAATCAAAATATTTATGGTATTATTATTACATTGTTATATATTTTTACTTTTATTACTATACTTATTGTTGAACATGTGAAATGTTGGTAGATGTCGTGCAGGCTGGGGCTATTTTCTAGAGGTTGAAATTCAACCATATTTTAATTTTATTGGGGACATGGTGCAATATCTATGGCTAGGGCATCTAAATTACTCATAGATACCCCAGCTGTACTCGGAAACTGGCACCATTGATGCCGAAGCATCGATAGCGCCAGCAGGAGTATCATGTGACACTCCTAACCCTTGTGAATCCGAGCCAAGCAGAGAGTTGGCCTCTCTGTGCACCTCAATGCTAAAACTAATTAACATTGGGGGCCTACCTGGCGTGGGATTTTAGGTGGAAAAGGGGAGAGAAGCAAGATTAGACATGCAACGGTAAACCTGACTATTCTAAAGGAGGAGAAAATTATATACCATTTGAATATAAATATAGCCTGAGCAAGTCATGGTCGTTTTACTTGCATCTAAACTAGCAAAGCAGGGCTGATGGATAACAAGTCATGGTCGTTTCACTTGCGTATGCCCACTGCTTGCATTTAAGCTGGAACATCTACGTAAAAAAATTAAATGTGATTCAGTCATTTACACAATAAGAATTATTATTGACGTGAGCTTTCCGAACTGGTGGGTCCATTCGATCCAGGCAGCGACGTGATACTTGAAGATCCTCGGCCGGTTGATCATGTCGTAGACAGGACTCGCGCGTCAACGCCTCCACTGGCTGAAAGTGATCTGTCCCCTTGACCAAAGACGCTACTGAACAAGTACAAACTCTTGAATACTGTTAACAGAGCACGGCATGACAACCACACTGAGCATAAATACACTACTATAATAACTACACAACACCAAGTACACATGACTGTTGATGCGTCGTCTGCTTATAACCCGAAGCAGAACTCGACGGGAAATCGACAGGGCATGCCGTTATTTGTCTATTCCTTCGACAATCTCCTGGCGTGAACTGTCGGCCCTCAGGGACATCAACTTGAGCCACTGACCTAGCGCGTTCCTGAGGATTAACTGCTGGCTCTAGAGAGAGGGGGTGTGGCGCATGTTGTACAAGGCAGATGCTATGTCCCCACGTCGCCTTCCTGGCGCACGCCTGTAGTACGGGGAGGGTGTCTCTGATTGGCTAACAACATTTTACAGACAGCGCAAGCTCAACCTAGGCTTAGCTGTGATCTGGGACGGAATTGGTTCTAAACTCATTATACCAATCACTAGGCCGTTCATCCTTATACGTCTGGGACAAGATCCTGCGGGCTACCTGCTACCTGAAATGTTGACCATGATACTTACTGATCTCGTCAGATCTGTGATCCGTGGTTATGGTCACCATTCGCGCTTCACGTTAATAAAACCTAAATCACACAGACTTTCTAGAAGACGAGTTAGATTTCTTAAACCAATGTTAACTGTTCAATTCTATAACCACTATCCGTTAACGCATATCATGAAACTTAAACGATTTATTAAAATATCGGGGAGTTTGGTAAAAAAAAAAATAAGTGGGTATTTGAATGAGACGCACTATATCCATAATATGGGGATTGTATGGATGAACCATTGAGGGGAAACCGTATATATCTAAGTCTAGACCCTATATCTAAATACGATCATACAATACTAGCTAAATATCGAAATCAGCGCGGCTAATTTACTTAACACTAAACTTAACGAAAGGGGTGGAATTTAAAAAAATGATTATTCTTTGCAGCAGAATCTGACCGCAGGGGTTGGTGGTGTGTGAACCTCGTGGAGCAAGCAGCCTCAGCTGAACTTGCCACAGAGGATGGTGGTGTGTGTTAACCTAATGGAGCAAGCAGCAGAAGCTGACCTTGCCACAGAAGTTCGGGTGTGGGTGTACTGATTAACACTATTGTCTTGAGCAGTTGCATTATGCGTTAGTTACGTTAGAAAGGAACATATTCACTGTACTTGTTTTGAAATAGATTTATTGAAACCGTTCGCGCGATTTGACAACTTTTAGACGGTTAAAAGTGATCATTCCAGGCACGAAGTTGCCGGTGTTAAGGTCCTTCAACTGGGCAGTGTGCTCCTTAGTCTTAACCACAATGTAAGGTCCTTTGTACCTGGTGGTGAACTTCTGACTTCCGGTTCCTGTTGCCGAAAGATCCGGGCTATGGAGGTAGACGATGGTGCCAATGGTAATTCGGTCGGATCGGGCCGTTTTGTCCCAAGTGGCTTCCATTTTGGCCTCGTTAGCCTCGGCTGATTTAAGAGCTAGGTCCCGGCCTGCTAACTGCAATTCCAATATGTCTTGTAGGTGATCCCCGCGACTTTGTATGTTGTTCTCGGCTGATCTTAACATCGCGTCTGGGGGAAACCGAGGTGTTCTGCCATACAGGAGTTCAAAGGGTTACATATTTATGGTTCGGTTCACCGTGGAATTGACTGCGAACACAGTTGAACACAGGTAGTTGTCCCATTGATGGGGTTTGTCTTGGCATAGGGTTCGGAGGAGGTTCGTGATTGTGTTATTAGCTCTCTCCGTCCTTCCATTTGGTAGATGGCTTGTAGGCTGATGTGAACTTCTGTGTCCCTTGGAAGAGTGTGTTCAACTCCTTGAATAGCGAACTTGTGAAGTCGGACCCTTTGTCTGTAAGAATTTCTAGAGGCATTCCATGGGTGCATATGATTTTCTCAAAGAAATTTCTTGCTAGGGTCGGGGCGTCTATGTTTTTGGCGGGCCAGGCAATCACATAACGAGAATAGTGGTCTACTACCACTGTAATATAGTTGTTGCCATGATTACTACGAGGTAGGGGTCCTACATGGTCCATCGAAATTCTCTGCCAGGGTTAATACCCACATGACCCGCTAATGCGGAGTCGTGGCATTGGGACAAAACTGCATGCCTGAGTGTCTCTGGCACGACCATCGATAACGAGAAGTCTCCTGGATTAGATGCCACGGGTCTGAATAAATGGTGAAGGAGGCCGTCCTCTATGATATAGTCGTTTTCTCTCAGTAGAACTTTCTTCGCTTCCTTGCTCGAATCTTTGTCAGATCATTCAAAGGCATACAAACAGCAGCAGCATTTGGGATAAACTTCCTAAAAAAATTCGCCAGCCCAAGAAATGATCGAACTGCTTTGACGTTAGTGGGAGTGGGGTAAGTTGCTACAGCTTGCAGGTGATTATCGCTTGGTAGGGTACCTTTGCGTGTGAGCTTCATTCCCAGGAACTCAACCTCTTCCTTGAAAAGGGAACACTTTTTGGGATGAAGCTTGAGATTAGCTCTTCTCAATAGCTCAAAAACATGGCGCAGATGCTGGAGGTGCTCCTCAAATGAAGCAGAGTAAACAATGATATCATCAATGTATACCAAAGCGTATTTACCAAGACAATCTGACAAAATCTGCATCATTAACTCTTGAAACCAAGAGGGTGATTGTTGTAAGCCCATACTGAGTCTTGTAAGTTTGTAGGACTTGTAGTCAGGTGTTGTAAATGTGGTGTATTCTTGACATTCTTTTGTTAAGCCAACTTGGAAGAAGCCAGAGGCTAAGTCTAGGCAAGAAAAGTATTTTGGCTTACTGTGACCTATCTCATCAAGCGTGACATCCATGCGTGGTATAGCAAGAGTGGATTTAACTGTTTGTGAATTGAGGTATTTGTAGTCAAGACACATGCGATATTGTGTAGGTTTTGTGGCATGCGGCATATGCTTTCTTGACTTTTTAGTCCCCTTCGCTACCATTACCATGGGCGACTGCCATTGACTGCTATGCGAAGGGACAATGACTCCCTGTCTTAGTAGTTCATCTATCTGTCTGTTGATCTCTTTTTTCATGACAGGGTTGGTCCTGTAAGGTCTGGATTGTCTAGGTATGGCACCTGGTTTGAGCCTGATGGTGTATTCAGCCAAGAGTTTTACCAAGATTGCCAGATTTGTCAAGGAACACTACGGCATTATTTTCAATCATTTCATTTACTTGGAGAACCTGTGCTTTTGTCAGGTGAGGATTATCGAGCCTGATGCGTAGGTCGTCAATGTCGTACAATGTATCTTTATTGACGTCTACGGGTCCGGTGGGACTGTTAAGGCTGTCCAATTTCGCGATTGACTCCCGATGTGTCGCTGCGCTGAGTAAGGACGGGTCAGACAGATGCGGGACCGATGCGCGAAATGCTCGAGTGCGCCCGTCGCTAATGGCGGGCGTGGACGAATCCGTTGATTTATGGCATGCAGCGCATATCGTTGGATGTGAGTTCATCACGGGTTCGCTGATGGACCCAGCTAATCCCGCAGAGACGGGTTCAGCGTAATCGCTCGAATGGGCCGTGACGGGGGCAGCGGGGTATTCATTATTCCTGCCTGTGAGGTGTTGATTGTTTATGAGCCGTGACAGTCCGATTTGGCCGGAGTGTTTTGGATTCCTGGGAAGCTAAATAAAATTCTCTTAAATTCTGATAGTGCCCTTCCCTCTAGGAATGTAGCAAATACCTTCATCACGTGGTGATCGGGCCATCCCATAAGAGTGATATAGGTTTGGGTGTCAGGGTACCAATCCTCCCATACCCCAGAACTGCCTGAGAACTTGGAGGGAGGGGTCGTTAATGGGTACTGGGGAGGAAAGTGGGTTGGAGGTAGGTAACTGGCGCAGTGAGGGGCGTCCCGGTAATTACTGTGACTTTGTACGGGTAACTGCTGCGGTTGAGTTGGCCGGTACCGAGAGGATGGGGAATGTTGCCTAGCTGTTTGCTGAGTAGGTGGTTGGTGGACGGGACCTTGAGAGTCGCGGGCCGTTGGATTTGGAGGGGTAACCTCAGAGTGGGATGTAGCGGCATAGTTTTGCGTCTCCGGGGTGGGTTGAACCTCGGGCGCCATTGCCGTATCTATCTCCCGACGGCGGGATGCTTCTAACTGAGTCCCTAGGGACTCCCTGACTTCTCGTTCTCGAGGCCTATCCTGCTCTATCTTTAATGAGTTAATCTCGGCCTCTAGTCTGTTAAGAGCAGCTTTGAGCTTTTCCATTTCAGCTCTCATTGCGTCTTTCTCAGCTCTCATCGCGTCTTTCTCAGCTCTAATCTCGTCTTTCTCAACTAGCGCCTTCTCATACTGAGCTTTACTTTCAGTTAGCGCTACTTCCAGACACTCCTTATCAGATTGATCGGTACTACGGGTTAACGGCATGGTAATCTACTACCAGGTATCTACCCAAAATGTTGAGGGAGGAAAATATATATAATACAGGGCCAAAAATTATATATAAGGTATAATAAATTGAAACTCACTTTTGTATGGTATCCGGGTCGATTGGATTCTCCACCATGTGTCGTAACGTGATCCGTGGTGTAGAGATGCTCACGCTACGCACTTGTAGTAAGTAAAAGAATCGAACTCCAGATGTAGGGTTAATAACAACTTGAACTTTATTTAACTGTTTTCAACTTTCGAATTTCAGATGTAACATAGCCTAAACTTAAGAGAGAGAAGTGTTGAGCTCGGAGGCCAGGAGAGAACTGATTTTGAAATATAAGTTGCTTCCCTCAACGACTAAGGCACGCCATCCTAATTCTCATGGGACATGCCGTAGCCAGGTCTGTGAGGGCTGGGGCTGAACGATACATCTACGCCTGTACATTTGACCCATTCTGTTTGCAAGCACAATGCGTTTAGGCAATTCAGGTCTTTCTTGTGGTATTGACTCAGGTACAACTGGTACCGAGTCATCCTGATCACATTCTCTTTCAACAAGTGAAACAGTGTAGGTGCTAGCGAATTCAGCGAGACACGTGTTCAAGTTCAAATGGTCTAGTACCATATCTGATCTCAATGTTCTTTTGAAAGATATCTTCAACGCAATCCTCTTCGTTTTCCAGCTGATAATTTGGTTTCAAAACTGCGCTACATTCTGCCTTAGGATTTGTGTCTACAAAAACTAAGTTTCGGCTCAGTCGTCTCATGGGCATTGACAGGATTATGGATGCTGCTTCTTGTGCTCTCAATTCTCTGTGGTTTAGAAATGTCAATGAAACGTGTCTTAACATTTCCCTCACGTCTTTGTATTCATTAGCTGCTTGTTGCAACAATTGACCCATGCTATTTTCACTCTTTGTCACATAAGAACAAATGTACACGATACATGCATATGCATCAATATTTGCAAGAAATGCTTGCAATACAGTTGGATTAAAAGGAGAGGCGTTGATGTCGCATGGTTGACGTTGTAATACAATGTGTGTTCCTTTTTCTGTCACTTTCAATGCTTTGATGTAGTCATCAGTGTTTACATCTGCTTTCATTTGTAATTCATCCAGAGAAATGTCTCCTTGTGTTTCTTTATGACTCATCACTTTGGAGACCTTTTCAAGTACAGTTTCTGCTTTTTTGATTTTCTCTACATTTTGTGATTCTCTTGCAATGAGTGTTTGTGGGCTAGGAGGTTTCGGGTAATCAAATCTGCATTTCCCGTTTCTACGACATGAAGCTGAGTGTTTGTGACTTGTAGCTTAGATACATAATTTGTGTTTTTTATTTGGGCCTTTGAGACTGAGATTTGTTTATCAACAAACTCACAGATTTCTTCATCATAGTTTTAATCCAGTTTAGGAGCATTTTGACCAACAATAAGGCGTGTGCATGAGGTGAGCCACGTGCTTGAAACACTAATCTGATAGCATGCTAAACAATTTCTCTAACTGGGTGTGCTTTTGATTTGAGAGCATCTCTGAATAACAGCTCCACCTTTTATTTCTCTGACTCATCACACCGCATATTTGCGCTTTGCATTGTAGAACCTGTGCTCAAGGTGATGTTTTGTACAGTGACACAAGGGCATCATAGTGATACTGTCCCTGCAGTGTCTTGAACACACTGTCAAGATTTCGTCTGTCTCTGATCTATGTATTTCAACGCGAAGGGAAAAAGTATCTGCTAAAGCTTGCAATGCTATATTTTCTCCCTATTGATTTCCACTTTCAATATCATCAAGACATGTTACCCATTGTATTTCTTGTCTGTCTCTTTGATCAGCCACAATGGCACAATCTACTTCTCTTGGTTGTTCTGTGTCTGCATTAATGAAATTGTCAGTCTTAATTCTTGCACATACAAATTCTTTGTAATTCTCTGAATGGTGGGACATATATCTGGGTAAATGTTGTCTCAGTAATGCTGGTGTTGTTGTAAAAAATCTCTTTGTATCTAAATGATAACAGAAGGATGCAAACAAGCTATTGCCATATCTTGGTACATCATGAAGGGCTAAACCAGTTTGCTTAGAATTTGTGTTGACATCATCCCTTCCTACCCACTTACAGCTGCATGAAGCTGTTTTGTTTTTGTCTGCTTCATTGGACACTTGCGTTTCACAATCAGTTTCTTCCATAGCCAAATCTAATTCCATCACAGCATTGTCTAATCTCTCCCTGTCTCGTGCTTTAGCATCATACTCAGTCAACTCTTTTTATGGCCCTTGTGTGACAGCCAATTCTGATCCAATCTCATCATTTGTTACTCTGTTTGAGTTTTGTACCACCGCATTTGAAGCAGATAATTCTGGTTCCATCTCATCACTTTCCATTCTTTCAATGCTTTGTGCCACATTAGTTAACTCTGCCAGGTTTGATTCCATCTCATTACATTCCATTTTCCCAGAATTTTGTTCCATGGGATTTGACTCTTGACCACCGTTAACATCTGAACACAATTCTGTCATTGCTTCCACAATTCTGCATTATCTTTGACAAAATCTGATGATGTGAATATTACAATACAAGGCATTGTTTGCTTTAAACCATCTCAGAGCTTCCATGCCTTTTGTGGGTCTTATATAAACATACATGTAGTGGAACTTGTACTTCAGTCTGCGTTTTAGTTTCAGTGGAATCATTTGCATTTCAGAAGTCAATCGAGGAAATTGTTCACAAACATCATCTCCTTTTGATGGAACATTAACTGCTGGTCCATGAACCGCACGTTGCCTCGAGGCAAGCCAACCATTTTCATGAATGAAAGTCTCTTTGAGATCAATCTAACTTCCAATGTGCTGAGATCAGTGAACAAGTGAAGTTTGTTAGCTTTTGATTGCGGTGGCATCTTGCCACGCTTTATTGTCAAGTTGGATGTTCTACAAATCCATTCTTTATTTCCAGCTGATACAATTCGATGATTCAGTATGCTTTTCAACACAGCTTCAGAGTATTTTCTCATATTTTTCCCCTTTAATTCCACAACTGCCACCTTGTACATCAGTCTATGACAGCAGCAGCAGACATAGTCACAAGTTTCCGTTACAGACCTATGATATTGCTCAACAACAGCTTGAAATGTTTGTATGACCTGTTTCGTACCATGTCTCATGACTTGCATTGATTCTCTCTCTGTTTCTAATCGTTTGAGTCTTTTATCTAGAGTTTTACTTGATCTCACCTTTGCCACACTTGTTCTCATAGATGAAATTCTTGTTAGTCTTTTTTCAGCAGATTCATTTGACCATAGTTCAGCCATATGACTTCTCACCTATTCAAGTCTAGTTTGTGTCTGTTCCTTAGATTCATTTGACCTTAGTGCAGCCATATAAGATTTCATATATTCATTACTATTTTACTCTTTTTTAATGGTTGAACTTTGGCTATTCCCTCATTAGTTTGCTTGCTTGCTAGTCTCTTTAGTTTTAGTTCCTTTCTCTTTTGGTCTGCACTCTTTTTACTGCATTTACCCATATCACAGTATGCAGTCGTATAGTTGTGGAAGTGTGTAAAGTTGTCCTCTGATGCTAATACTATGAGTTCTGTACCATGATCAGATTGAACAACCAATCCAACGATATATTTCAATAAATAATTATATTCTATTACAATATGAAAGGAAAAAAAGGCCAATCAACAAGAATACGCTATGACTTCCTGTTGTCAACATGGAACGAAGCAGAATGCACTATGATCCAATGTAGCCAATGAAATACGTTGTTACTAATACACCTAATGACGCTATGATGAATACAAAAGGGCAAATCTATAAGAATACTTATGGTGTACTAATTTCAACGCTATGATCAAACATTCGATTGCTTCTACCACACGTTATGATCTGTGTAACGTTATGAACCATTCAGAACTACTGTGCATTGACGCAATGATTGTTATGCTACAAAGCAAATTATTATGAATATATACACAATGCAGTAAAAACAAGTTCTTAAAAATACATAGCAATATATTGCAGACTATAAAAATTAAGCATTCTTTTAACCTTCGCAAGCAATAAGCAAATAATTCATACAGTTTCTAGTTGCTTCGATCTTTCACACTTTTTCAATTTCAGTTTTGATTTCACTTTTTGGTTGTATTATTGCTGGGGCTAATCTCCCGACACAGCACATTACATGCTGTTTGTCCCCTGTGTTGGAGCGTAAGGACAATTCGGGGTATAAACAAAGCACACAAAGTCCTTGAACAATGTGGGGTGTAATAACCAAGCACACAAAGTCCTTTGTTGCAGGCAATTACCCCCTGACTTAGTGTTAATGTTACTCCAATTCAGGGAACGATGTGCCCAGTCACAGGGAACACCAGATCCCAGCAGCAGGAGTCCACAGCAACACACAGAAACACAAACACACAAAGTCGAGACCCTTAGACTTGATTGAAAAAAGGAGCAGGAAACATCCACCTGGTACACAGACACAAAACAATACACTTGGTTAAGCATTACGTTATCACAATAAGAAAACACATGCTATCAATAATTCCTAAAGTTTGTTTATCTTGTGTTGAACAAGTTCCGTCATTTGAAATACACATGGTACCACTAAATTCATCAATTTGGGTTGTCTTGTGTTGACTGGTTCCATCATATGAAATGATATCACCTTAATCATACATTTTGTTAACTAAAACATATGATAGTGAATACAAAATTTATTTATTGTTGTTATCAATGATTCTGTATTTTCATCATCTCAACTGAATTTGTCTTTATGACATTAAGATTAACTCTTATATTGCATGTGTGGTAGCTAAGGGAGCAATATTAGTTTTCAAGTTATCACCTAAAAGCCAGTGTCTAAAATAAAATGATACAAGCCAATCACATTTCACTGACCAAGCAATTTTAATCAGCAACTGTTAAATGCAAGTTTTATATTGAAATATCACACTCAGTCAACGAATAGAATTTACATTCATACGAACTACGATAGTTGTAATTCGATCAAGATATATTAAATAGTTAGTTATATTATTATCATCATGTTGCAGGAGGAGGAAGGGGTTGATATATTCGCAATACTATAGTAGTATATTTCAATTATGTTCTTTAAACTTAAGTTTATGTAATCATCTCCCCTCAATCACTCACATTTTCTACCCTACTAATGTGCCCATACCCTTGCCATGTCTCTGAGCTGTACATTATTGAATTGAAAAGAAAGAGTTTGGTGAGTTACCACTGCTCAAATATCTATCGCCATTGACACGATTTCCTTGCATATACACTGGTAACAAAACGGCACACCAACACTTATGTGTTATATGGCGCCAATGGCCGATTGAAAGCAAGCTGGGTTCATAGGACATACTAGGTGATCAGTCTCATAGACTATAGGATCACCATGCCCTCTGTCAAACAATCAAAGAGGCGTTCCAGTTCAATATTGGGTAATCAGGGATCATTTTGTTTCTACATAACTATGCTTCACACAGCAACTAAATAATGTCTGGGTTTTTTTCCTAGCAAATTTTACTGAGACGAAAAACATACTGATTAAATTTCAACAACATTAAAGGGCTGGAAAATACACATTTTGTACAATAAAAATCTCTTTCATTTAGTTGTGTCGGTTAAACTATAAACAGCACCTCCCTTAAACCATGAACCGCAAGAGTGATGGTTGTAAATCATTCCTTGCACTCAAAAGCTAACCCACTACTGCAGTGTATGATTTTGCTACGATTACGTAATTTTTACATTGTTTAAGAAGTGGGCTACACCCACAAGCTATTTAGTAACTTGTCCCCATCCCATCCCCCGAAACACATCCTATAATATAAATCAAATTTGGGAGTGTTCCTCCTCACTTGACATCGACATGCTGTGCCGACGCTCGTCGGAAACCTCGCTGCCACAACTTGACTGCTATAAATTTCAATAAAAGATGTGTCATATCACCATTAGCCAGGTCAGTAGGGATGAGCCATAGATAAAATCATCCTAACCAAGTTTTATGTTTTGTATCCATGACCACATTCCACAAAAATGGCACAAATAAGTACGCAAAGGCAATTTCCGACAACAACAATGGTGATGGATTTGTTTTCAGAGATTACGGCACCACGCAGTGACTTAAAGTCTAAAAACTTTAAACTTTTGGTTCTCAAGGAGCGGTTGCTAAGCAGCTTACTAGGTAAACTCGTTCCAAATATGGGGCTGGACCCCCGATTTAACCTTATTGACATCTCTGAATCACATAACAAGTTAAAAGCAGTTAATGGGTTAATGCTTCCTTTCAAAACCGCAATTGATTGCACCATATGAGTGGCATGCAAAAGGATGTTGGCAAGTTCATTTTTATCATTAGGAATTTTATTATGTAAAGCAGGTTAACAAACCCAAATCTGGAATTCTTAAATCCAGAAACGGAGCATTATGTTGTATAACATTTTATGCACATACCCTCAAAACATCACCCCCCCCCCCCACCAATGAATCAGAATTACACATTCCTTGTAAGTATCAAAGTCTAGTGAGGTTACATCAAAAACGATCTTTATCAATAAAACAGGGGTCAGTATGAACAAGCAAGCTGATCTGATATAGAGTGACAATGTCTCTAAAAAGTAAAATAATTCTTTCATATTCGAGTAACTTGGAAGCCATAACTGTTGATTTTCAGATGGGGCTCAGGCTATTATGTACTGTCATATATGGAGAATTGAGCTATGTTGAAGTGAGCAAGTCTCACATTAAGGTAATGATATATGGTCGCAGGAAAATAATATCCCTCAACCTCAAAATTGTCCTGTAAGTACACGTCTAGTTTGTCGTACGCAATTTTTTCATTGCATTGATGCAAAGCTTGTAGTATAGGACGACAAAATGGTGCTTGCCTCAACTAGCAAGCACGCAAGTAAGTGGAAATTAGGCATTGTAGTATGTTCAACAGCACAGGGTCTTAGCCAGGGACAGGCTGGATTTACCCCCTAAATACCGACGACCCGTCCGCGCCTCACAGGCCGAATACAAGGAATTAGCTTAGCCTGTATAAACAGCTCATTTAAAGACAATCAGCAACGCAGCGCATTGGCTGCTCATCTACGATCAAGATAAACACTGCTCTGTTTGATAACACTTTATATGACGCATGGGGTTTAATCAGCGTCATAATACTTTAACAATGGTGAATGGAGATATGACCAGTTTGTCTCCTCGCAAAACAAGGTCCCAGTCCATGTCCATTTTATACCTTCTCTAAAATGACACACGATATGTTCAAGGTATGTAAGAGTGATGAAAATTAGAAGGCTGGCATACATTTTGCAAGGTCGATTGAAGCATCATTCGGAAATGTCTGCCTCGCAGTATCGCTTTTCCCACGGTCTAATAAACTTTTGGTCTGCACTGTTGGCTCGGAAATGAAGCTCACAAATTGCAATTGGGTAAATATCATATCGACGCGGAGTCTTTGACTAAGTTTTTATTTCGCGCGTATGCTTGTGCCAACGCAGGTAAGCATCGTGCAAACTGTCATAATTGCGATACAGGTGATGTGAAAGGAAAGCGCATCGGTATAACATTGTTGTCACCTCGCGGAGCGCCCTGGTTCTTCGTTTATACGTAGACAGCGTGTTTCACGTTTCGCCTATGGTTTTGGTATAACTACTGCAAGATTTGTGTGATTCCTTGAATCCCAACCAATTCTTGGTATCAGTTCTAATATAAGCCAACTCAATAAAATTGGATCTAATGTTATCAGTGACTGTGTTAACCGCATCGTATAATTTCATAGATGTTGATGACGTCACTTCAGGTTACGAACGAATAAAATTTTATGAAAAAGTCACCCGTTTAGTACCTAGTATTTCCTCGCATTTAACTTTGATTTTTATAAATATTTATATACTCTTGACGATTAACTTTTATAATTGACATGTTATATCACTATATGCGTCGTTTTCAAAGTGCGATGAGTTTTAAAAATGTTTCACATGGACACTTTTCGTAAAAAAAATCGACAACTTATAAAATGGTCAATATCGGGTCAAATATCGATGGTCAATATCATGAAAAATAAGCTAGTTGCTGTCATGAACAGCGCGAATCGAATCGTAATATTTTATGGATTTTTCCGGTTCAGAATGCATTAAAGTGGTAGCGAAACTTAAATTGATCAAGCTCTTTCTCCGTCGTTAATGGTCATATCGTAGCCCATTTGATTCCGAACAAATAACTTTCACACGTAGTTGTAAATTCTTAATAATTTTCTCTTAAACTAAGCTTAAAAAAAGTTTAAAAAACAGGCCGGATCTAATCACCTGTCACTTGCCTGTTAAGCGAAAGCGCTAGCGCTACCTGGTGCCGTCGTCCAAATATATATATATATATATATATATATATATATATAGATATATATATATATATATATATAGAGAGAGATATAGAGAGATATATAGATATATATAGAGAGAGATATAGAGATATAGAGAGATATATATAGATATATATATAGAGAGATATATATAGATATATATATATATATAGAGAGAGAGATATATATAGAGATATTCATATAGATAGAGATAATATATATATCTCTATCTATAGATATAGATATATATATATCTATGTATATCTATAGAGAGAGATAGTCTATATATATATAGATATATATATCTATCTATATATCTCTCTATATCTATATATATATAGAGATATATATATCTCTATATATCTCTCTATATATATATATATATCTATATATATATATATATATATATATATATTATATATATATATATATATATATATATATATATCTCTCTATATATATATATATATATATATATATATATATATATATATATATCTATATATATATATTTATATACTGACGATTATAACCATTCGCAGACTCCAACCTTTCGCTGACAAATTTTTTGAATACATATTTACTATAATTTTTTTTAATTATTAATTCATCTTATCAGAAGTGATACAATGAAAACGTTTAATGAAAATAAAAATCTTTTCGTCAATTTATCATCCCGGTATATTATTTTGGTTCTCTAAAGGTCGTCCACGAATGGTCAAGATACTAATTTATACGTATAAATCTAACCTTTCGTGCCCATATATATTTGCGTATATTTGCGGAATACAGAAATTTTTCGTAATCAAGGATTAGAATTATAATATTTGTTATATATATGATCATCATGAGCCATTGGCAGCGTTTTGAGAACTTATTCAAAGTTGTAGATGGACGAATAATCAGGAAAAATACAGTTTTTTGGTATTAAAATTATGAAAGATTTCAAATCTTTAGAAACTTCTTATAAACATATTTTACGCTCATGTTTTAACATTATTTTGACCATTTGGGCCAAAGCATTTATGATTGTAAGGAAGATATTGAGGTTATCAGGTAATGTCAACAAATGGCTACTTGTTAAAATTTAATTTCGCTACATTATTATTTAAATTCAAAGAAATTATTCCTAAAAGATTACCTGTGTACGTGATTAAGACTAGGCTATCATATTAAAATGGTCAAATCAAAATATTTGTAAACATTTTGAAAGAAAAAGTGCATTGACTTTATGTGGACATAGCATAGTATTATATCCTTTCGTAAACCCAAATCTACAAAGGGTTGTCGCGTTCGTGCTAATATATATATATATATATATATATATATATATATATATATATATATATATATATATATATATATATATATATATATATATATATATATATATATATATATATATATATATATATATGTCCCTGCTCACAGAATTATTGTTCTTTCCTCCCTTTGTGCCAGTTGTCTCAGATTTACAAGCTTCCCTGGATGGAGTGAAAGTGCCCATTGAGTGATATAATGGCGGAGGCATATTCTGGCTAACCAGACGACAACAGTCCTCTATCATGAGAACTAGAGACACTCGAATTGTCAGAATCAGGGTCCAGTTTTTGAAGGCGCCCTATATTCGTCTTGTTCCCAATCTCAGAGTATAATGCCTGACATCTGCCGTCTCTATGCCTTTCCAAATTGCGGATTTAGGCACCGCAACATCAGCATGATCACCGTCGTTCAACGATGTCATGTATGAACAATGAACAGTTATGAACATTTGGGTACCGCTGGCAAAACGTCTATGTTTGGCAGTTTTTGTTGACGGGCGTGCCATTGATGATTTCCATGTCACCTGCCCGCGGAATATCATATCTGTCAAAAACTTGGCCCAAATGCTCGGCACCGATTTTTGCAATGGACATTGGATGTGAGCTTGGATACTTATTGCACGAATATTCATCATTACAGTGAGCAGGCTTCTCCTTTACTTTTGGCCATGTCACATTGCCTAACATAAACTTTTGGCAACAAATTAGAATCAGTTAACGTTGTGAGCTGTGAATCGCCAATATTCGAACGTTTACACTTTAGCTCAGTGCTTTGTGACCACACTAACACACAACATCACTTTTCCACATCATTTTGGGACTTAGGTACTTGGACCTTGGCCTTTTCATCATCAGTCTCTTGAACCCCAGCTTCATCAGCCGCAGAATTCAAAATACCTCTGTTCGTATTGGCAAGGGGATCCTTGTCAACCTGACTCTGTGGGGGTGCCACTTTATCATGGGGTTGCTTGAGTTTTACCGAGGAGTTGCCTGATCAGTCTGGCCTACAGTAGCCTTGTCCTTTTCCACAACCGAGGGCTGTGGAGCAGGATCCCCCGCCATCTTGTCACTTGTCATTGACGCAGATGAGGGGATGCTTAGCTTCTCGGTTTTACCCAAGTTGGCCGCAATTTTGGTGCCCAAATTTCTCTGATTTCTGGATGCATTATGCTGAGTTTGTGCTTTGGTATCGCTCAAGGAGCGTCAACTAGCTGCTTTGTCAGATTTGCTACCTGAACTCAGAAGATCATTAGATACCGTATTGGTCTTTCCTCCCATTCCACCGGCAGGGGTGGACTTCAAAAGACCTGAAAACACCATTTGGTCTCAATCATCCGTTTTAAGCATTGGGTATCTATTCCGCAGCTTCTCTATCTCGGTATCCGCATTCACCAAGACCATAGGCGCCGTGACATTTCCATCAATGTCCGTATTATTTCTGGCAATTAACCTTTCGAGATACCATTTCTGGTATGCCTGTTCCTCAAAATTGTTCGGGGTCGAGATTGGGTCTTGATCCTTAGTCATATCTTGAGCCTTGGTCGTGCCCTGAGCCTTGGTCCTGGGCTGACTGCTGGTCCTGTCCCTGGTCACAGAATTATTGTTCTTTCATCCCTTTGTGCCAGTCGTCCCATATCTAAAAGCTACCCTGGATGGAGTGAAAGTGCCCATTGAGTGATGTAATTGCGGAGGCATATTCTGGGTCGCCAAACGACAACAGTCCTCCATCATCAGAACTAGAAACACTCGAATTGTCAGAAACAGGGTCCAGTTTTTGAAAGCGCTCTTTATTCGTCTTGTAGCCAATCTCTAGAGTATAATGCCTGACATCTGCCGTCTCTATGCCTTTCCAAAGTGCAAATTTGGACACCGCAATATCAGCATGATCACCGTCGTTAAACAATGTCATGTATTCCATAAGAGTTTCCATGTTCTCGTAGTTTTCTTTCTGGATCATGTAATTTTGTATATGGACATCCTGATTAATGCCATAGCAAGTGATCGTTTTTTCATCGAACTTTGTCACAGTGAAGTCAGTTCCCAAGTCGCCCTTCTTCACATTCAATTTCTTGAAGAAGTCAAACAAGCAGGTAGGAAAGTAAATCTTCCGTCTCAGAATGTCCTCCTTTATCACTATAAGGTCAGCTTTCATTTCACAACTGAAGGTCTTCTTCGAGAGGTGTTTTTTTGCACCATTGTGGCCAAGTAGTTGTGTCAGAAGATCTCTTGTTTCCACAATCCATAGAATCAAAAACAGAAATTTAATCTTTTTCATCTCTATTTTCATTTATCCTAGAAGGCGACTGCTTAATCAGGTCAATCACACAAATTAAAATTTACAACGAATGTAAATAACACATTGATTAATGCTGTGAATAAACTGTGGTACTTAGCCAATATAAAGACAGACTGTCAAACTACCTTAAAGATTTGATAAGCTTATAAGTCACATTCAACTCTCAAATTTAAAAATTATTTGGCTCGGAGAATGATGTGATAAGCTTGAAACTAAGCTAACAGTAAGAAAACCTGGAAACGATGAACCTTTATACTATTATCGTACGCACAGATCAATGAACAGTTGTTATGAACATTTGGGTACCGCCGGCAAAACGTCTATGTTTGGCAGTTTTTGTTGACGGGCGTGCGCTTGATGATTTCCATGTCACCTGCCCGCAGAATATCATCTGTCAAAAACTTGGCTCAAATGCTCGGCACCGATTTTCGCAATGGACATTGGATATGAGCTTGGATACTTATTGCACGAATATTCATCATTACAGTGAGCATGCTTCTCCTTTACTTTTGGCCATGTCACATTGCCTAATAAACTCATGTCGGCTAAATAGTTACTAGATGTTCCCTTCAATATGTTGACAAGAGTAACATTAAGGATGGCGGAGAATGGAACTTGATGCGCTTCCCAGATAAACACTGTGGCTGGGATGGTCGCGTATACAGTGAAATGTTGAATTCGACTGCATCCATTCCTTGACGACAACCACGTCCTTTTCTCCATTACGACTGTCAGTGTCTCGAACCATAAACATGTCTACATCCGTCCCATCTGCTACGAGGAACTGCCACATCATTGATGGAACAGAAACATTGGACGCTACGTCGATCAATTCCACACCAAGTGATACCAGTTTCTTTAGCAACCTTTCCCCTGCTTCATTGCTTCTCTTGTAGATTCGGAGGGTCTAGTCAGGAAAGTGAATGCGAAAGAGCACAGCGTTACGAAAGGCACCATACGTATATTTCGGGTTATTTCCATAAAGTGATATGGTAGTGGTTTTGTTATTGGATCCCTGTATGACGGGCTGGGTATGCTCAGCAGCACGTCACCTGGAGGCAAAATGTCATTGGTATATATACCATCAACATTGCTACATGTCTTTCAAACAAAAACAAATATTCATGCTTAGAGTTGCACCTGTCTGGAAGCTACGAGTTGCTTAGCAATATGTGTGATCTATGTGCAATGGTGGAAAAGAAAACACTAATGTAAACTGCAAGAAACGGCATTAAAGCCACGAGGCGCCGCTATTTCTGATTGATGATAGTGATCGATAGAAAACTTT
>CM067352.1:9462402-9495130 GCA_034190875.2 Urechis unicinctus | reverse complement strand
CTTGTACGACGGGGTAGGTGTTGGTTTTACAATATGGTCAAAATGGTTGATTATATAAAATGGCCAAAAATGGTTGGTTTTTTTATAATATGATCAAAATGGTCGATTATATAAAAAGGCCAAAATGGTTGGTTTTATTATGGCCAAAATGGTCGATTATATAAAAAGGCCAAAATGGTTGGTTTTTTGCATGACAAAACCCGTCATGACCTTTTTGGTACAACCATTTTGGAACAAAAAATTTAAAATCGTCGGAAATAAGTTTTGAATGAAGATAACTAAATAAAGCCATACAAGGCAGATGTTAAAATTTGCATCCGCGGATATCACATAATTTGAGCCCGCAAATGCAAAATAAGCAGATGACCCAAAATGGTCGGTTTTGTTCTATATTGTCCAAAATGTTTGCAATTGTAAGTATATATATATAATATATATATATATATATATATATATATATATATATATCTATATATTATATATATATATATATATATATATATATATATATATATATATATATATAATATATATATATATATATATTATACGGTCGCTTTGTCTGTCAAGGTGACATTATTGCAAAGGAATGCTTCGATCTTTTATTCCCTTTGATTAAGCCATTGTAAAAATAGTGGTATTATGTTGGTTAATTACTGCACACTTTAGAGCATTAGGGAACATGCATCGTCACATGCCCTAACACTTAGAACCTAAGATGCATTAATTTTTCATGGGGTGCTGAGGTTAGTTCAATCTTAAACTTAAATACATGCCGTAACAATGCAAACAAAATAAAATTATCACCATCAAGAATGCTAATGCGATATTGAATTTTATATTTGTGCAATGTAATGGACAAGGCGTGCAGTTATAGAGCGTACTGACATAATTAACCCTGAGCTAATCTATCTTTTGAAGTCAACCCTTTATGCATGTGTCAGCATTATAACAGAGCAGCAATTATTTTAAGTGTAGTCGACTTTAACAATAAAGCTAGCTAATGATGTATTTTTAAGTACACTGTATTAGTGAACGTATTGAATCTTATGAAATGTATTTACCAATGTGTTCTACTTATGCTACACAACCATAGACACATCTCAACTGCCGCGCCTTTGTGAACTTAATATATTTTGTGTTGGCAATGGCGATACGCGATAACACTATATTTATCATATAAATGCGATCGTTAGACTAAATTAATGGATAAATTGCGTATAAAGCATATCTTTAGGCGGTATAAGCTGTCCGACAAACACATCTAGGAGACGTCGTAATCCAGCCGAAAAGAGTCGAATTTCTGTGATTCACGATTTTAAAAGCATTTGCAAATGACAGCGGCGTGGACTCATAATAGAAAAGCAAATTAGATGTAGCATATCCAATGTGACTCCACGAAATAAAAAGAAGAAATTTGATAAGCCCATCGACGCTTGGAATACAATTAACCCTTTTTTTACCATTCCCTGTTTCATATAAAAGAAAGGTAGTTTCGCACATTCCTGTTTGCCAGCAATTTAATGAGCGCGCCAATATGACAATTTTATGATTCAATATGCTCGGTAGTTATGAGTTCGTATGTAACAGAATAGAAATATTCTCTGGAACGCTATGGGATAAAAGAATCAACTTTAAATGTAATTCACTTTCTATTTGCTTGATTGATCATTTATGCCGCCTAATCATAGATTTTCTCTTTTATGGAACAATTTGTGAGGTTGACGGCGATTTTTCATTGTACCCCTCACTTAGCGTCATTATCCAGCTGCACTTCTCTCGTGTACCATGACGTGGGCAAAATTGATGTTGGTGTACTCGTCATATAGTTACAAACGGCTGCACTTCACTACCATCCAAGTGCTCCATTGCCTCCACAGCGTGAGACACAGTCAATACTATATCCGAAGCTTCGGAGGCGCCTCTGCTGTAAACAAAGCAAGCTATTACTACGATAGCTACTAAAAGGATACAGCATGCTGGTACTGTGATTGTAATAAACCATATCCATTAGGCTATGAAATTTGATAACCGCGAAACACAGCATGCGGAATCGCGTTCCTGGCGTCGTGTACAACATTGACGCTGATCTAACTCATCGATTCGCATTATAATCACCCGTGGTAGGCTGTGTCTTAGGTTGGAAAATATAGTATGTCGTTGAGGGCGTTGTGTACAACATTAATGTCAGTCATTTATTATTGACTCGCACAATCATAGCCCTTGTAAGGTCTGTGCGAGATTGGCAAATCAAGGTATCCGTATACGGTTGTGTACTGCGTTTAAATCATTTCACGCACTGATATACAGAGCATCTTTGAATACTGATTGAATGCAGAGCTGTTTTTGCGTATGCAATATACAGATATCTCCATATGTTTATAGCATGGTGTTGATATAAATAGCAACCACCGCAGAGCATGTAAAAGGACATTTAACATAATGCACCAGAGACCAGATTATAGAACATACAGATGTTATGTACGTAAACAACATGGCCGACGGATATGCCTCCTCGATTGACATAATTACGAATATATTAGCCTGGATCAAGCCTCAGGCATTGACAAGAGGCTCGTGGCTGTGTTCAGAAGAACGGGTAAAATGTTCATCAAACAAAACATACATCGTAGTGCCATCATTCTTTGCGTCATCGAGAGAACAGGTTTGTAACTCTACTCGATCTCTTGGAATCTTTTTAACACCTGAACTCATGTATTGTCTATGTCTTGAACCTATTGAACGCAAACCATATTAGTCGAGCTTCGATTTCTGCTGCTGATTGATGGAGGCTTTACAGTTGTAGTTTATTGCTGTGAGCTGCAGCACCTGTTGGCTGAGTATTCGTTTATAACAGATAGGTTAACAACCATATGGGATGCGGTTGCATGACATTACAATGTAATGTACACAACGCTCATCAATAAACATGCTACAACATGATGGCGGTTGAACTGATAATCTAGATTTCACTGCTTGGAGCACTCAACGAATCGTTATATTTCCTCTCCTTCCATAAAATGGTGAATTTCTCTACTTTTCTGTTTACGAAGATGATCACGGCGGATATCCAAATCTGTTACATATGCAAAGGTGATCATAAAAACACCTTTCATCTGCTCACATGCAACTGCGTTAGCTGCGCCGTGTCAAATATGACACCGAGTGCCGTTTTCTTCGGGCGGTTCCTGGCACGCGCAGTAACATTTTGCTCTGCTTGTGAAACCGTACATGATACTGTTTATTTATTCTCTTGTGTATCTTCAGCAATATTACACATTCTTAACCCTTCATGATTAAATTTCAGATCACGCGAATAAAATTGAGGAAGCAATACAACTATTCGCGAAGTTGTACAACGAAGGAAATATGGACCACTTGGTAAGCATTTACACCAATGATTCAACTTTAATGAGCAACGGGGATCCAACTGTTAAAGACAGAAAGGTGAGGACACTTGTCAATTGCAATAGCATAACCATCACTCGCAAAGAGATCATTATGTTTGGCGACGACTCGGCCGTAGTTAGAACTCATCGCTCTCATGATTTTAGGGTGGCATAGGTGTCCAGGCTTTTATTATGATTTTCGTTTTAAGTTGCATAAAAGCCAGTATCAAACCGATAAATTGTAAGTCTTCTTAAACGAATATTAGTGCATTCATTATATATGAAGTGTGCAATGACTGAAATGTCCTCTCCTCCATATAAACTCCGTCCTATTATCCACTGCCTACCTCTCTCGTTTCAGAACTCTAGGGTATTTGAAGTTTGATGGTGGGGTACCAAAATCCCATCGTCTCATGGTTAGTATAGTTTGAAGTCGATCCGCAGACATTGATAACAGCGTAACTTTGTTGCGTTAAGTGGAACATATACAACATGCCGTCTAATTAATTATTTATGACATCATTAGTGAGCACTTGTTAACAAGAGTGAATAAATTACTTGAACTATAAAAACGCCACATTCGTACATTTTCTTGCAGATTACCTTCTTTTTTCTTGCGAGTCAAGTAAAAATAACCATAGGTAAATGCCGCGTACGATGCACATTATTGCGTTGCATTGCCATTTATGTCATGCTACATTGACTTGTAAAGGACATATAAGTACACAATGGATGCATTAGACAGGTAATAGGATCCTATTGTGACTCCTTATTAATCAATGGGGGCAGTGAGCATTACAAATGTGACGCGCTATTAAGCGGACTACGGATGGAACAGCGGGTTACTGTGATTAGCTAGCCATTAAATAAACGTTAGATTGGATCTGAGTTTTACTGGCGCTCATGTACACCCTGCCGTGTGTTAGATACGCGTTGAACGAGTACGTTTAGTAAAGGCTAAATTCACGGGGTATATAAAACATTGCAACCATAAAGCTTCCCGATTCTCTTGCCCGGCAACAGCGTTGTCACTAACTCATGAATACTTTATCCAACTAATGTTCGAAAACAATTGGTATCATGCGCATCTATTCACCATTTAGCAGGCTGCAGGTAGCTTGTTTTATATAACCATGTCAGTCGTTGATGGCTTTCATGTCGTAGAAACCAGCATGAAAATTTACATGACATACTGATGGCAGGAAAATCAATGATGCATCATGCTCATCGTTTTTAAGTCTAAATGTACTAATATCTCAAAGCACATTATTCATTTTACTTATTTTCGAGTTGGCAGACCGGTGCATTAAGTGCTGTTTAATCATGATCGAGTTGGCAGAGTTGTGTAGTTGTTCGATAAATTAAGCGTTGATTGAGTAGCTAAGCAATTAACTATATTTCAAATGCCTCCAACGGCCCTAGCCCAAACGCATTACTTTCTACTAAGAGAGATTCTGCAATATGAGTCCATTATGCACAAACTTCGTCAATTGCTCTAGTAATTTTCTTCAACATTCTTGTGGTAAATGAATGTGCCATAATGTTAGTATAAAGCATTGCCTGAGCTGTATTGATGACATTTTGTTCTTTACAATCCACATTAGCCGGTATGTTACTCATATGCTTGCGAAAATAGCCAATATGCACGTATATACATACAACAATAATTACCGTAATAAACATATTTATGATTTCACTCACGTGGTGCTACGAATACTATAGAAATAGCTGTTAAGCAATTATCAAACAAATAAGAAAGCAAAATGCATTTGTTTTGTAAACCTGAGTAACGATGCCCTTGGCAGTAGAACCTACCCACCACAGTTCAGAGAACGAATTCGCAAGATATATTGACAAGAAGATGGTGGCAGTAGCAAACATTAAGTGCACGTATAACTTACAACAATGGATGGCTCGTTCCTACGAATGTGAGACGAAATGTCATCTGCGAAACAGATAGCGTCTATCGTGGCCAAGTGCAGACAATTATCTATCCACCAAAAGAACAGCCTGTCGCTGAAAGCATCAAGCAAAATATACCTTACTGCTTATTGAAAAAGCTCAACTATTTCACTTTTAACTACATTGATAAAACATCGGAAACAACACTGTTGTTAATGATTATATACACACACACACATATATATACATATATATATATATATATATATATATATATATATATATATATATTTGTATATATTTATATATACATATATATATATATTTATATAGAAATATATATATATATATGTATATATATGTATATATATATATGTGTATATATATATACATAAATATATATATATATATATATATATATATATATATATATATATGTACAATATTTGATATTATTGTATTCATATCATAAAGACCTCTCATTGACAATAAAGCAAGCAGATGTCGTTAGGTTCGACAATTCATCATTAATGTTATCAATATACGCCATTAGTTTCGGGACATAAAACTGGCGTTCTAAGCTCGCTTCTATCAATAATTTAAAAAGAGTTTGAGTTCAAATGACTTAGAATTGACTTTGAACTGCTATATCGCAAAACGCTCCCTTCCGATAAGTATTATGACTTGCGCGTGGTTTTGCTGGTACATAAAACCACACATGCACGTGAAGCAAACAACAGAGCACACCGACAAATCCGTACCTGTACTTGTCGAATACTTGGTGTCTCTATTATGCGAACATTGTTCTTTCATGAACATTACCTTGCGTTTCACATAGCGGGTCATCTAGTGTTTATCAATTGTCTGACTAGGTATATATCGTGATTATATAGCATGCTGATGTGCGGTGCGAATTGGGTTTAATGTACAATCGTTTAGTACTTATTGTATAAGTTGAACTGTCCGATTTCACTAAACTTGTCATTAAACAACAAAATGAACCTCAGTTGTGCTTTCTCATAGACGACATTGACACATCAAAAGACACACACGTTTTCAACCATTAATACGCCCATGACAATTGGTACTAAATAGAAGACACCGATGAAAAATGTCATTTAGATCGTATCAGATAACGAATGAATCGCAGCTGGTTTATCGGCGTTGGAATTATGAAAATCGACAACCTGATATCAAATTAGCATTTGCCTAGATTTACTTCATCATAAAATATATTCAATTTGTTTCAGAAAACAGAAGTCTGTTTTTTTGCTCACAACGCGTGCATAAATATCCTATAACTGACACATGTGCAAAACCAGACACTTTCGAAGTGTTATGAATATGATCCGACACTTATGCAGACATATATATATAAGTGTATATATATAAATATATATATATATATATTTATATATATATATATGTATATATATGTTATATATATATATATATATATATATATATATTTATTAATATATATAAATAAATAAATATATATATATATTCATATATATTTATATATTATAAGTATATATAAATTTATAGATATATATATATCTATCTATTTAGAGCTATATATTTTATTATATATATGTATATATCCTCTCTTCTATATATCTCTATATAGATATCTCTATATATATATATATATATATCTATATCTCTATATCTATATCTCTATATATATATATATATATATATATATATATAGATAGATAGATAGATATATATATCTCCATATATGTAAATGCCAACTTGCATGCAGACATAATGCAGCCCAGGCAGACTGGGGCCCTATATATTGACCAAGACTTGAAACAGCCATGGCGATAGCATATCGATAATTCATGGTACATGGCACTGGCACAAAAGTGCGCTTCCTTGGATGTCGCTACTTATGTGCTGATCTGTAACTGATGCCGGAATTGCTCTATGTGCGTTGTAGTGAATAAGTAGGCTGCGGAAGAAGTGCTCTAACAGGCATTCAATATATGTTTTGATCGCTATAGGCAATATTGCCTATAACTTCGTTTCATTTCGACCGGCAATTTCCGATATGCATGATGATTGGCTGAGTTGAATCGACTTACCCATTTCTACTTCGTTAAAAAGGGTGCAAGCAAGGAAAGTCTATTACACGCTGCTAACTCAGCACGATTATAACCATTCCGGCATATCTGTAGCGGTGCTCATTGTTACCATCAATACTATCGATTTACGTGTGTGTGCTCGATTTATACACTGTAGCTCGTATAAACTGCAAGTTCATTTAAACCAGTTAACACCTCGCGTGACCTTATTTATCAATGTGTACAAGATTTAACATTTCACGCATGAGATCAATAATGTTTACACCCTCTGATATACGCACACATAATTAGCAACAAGTCTACGCAACAGAGTTGCTGATGATAGACCATTGGCTATCGGGATGGTGGTTCCATTATGAGCAGATGGTGATGTTCTCATGAAATACGAGGAGCTTTAAGAGGTTTTCTATACAAAGGACCTGTACCGCAATATCGATGAAATAAGATTGTTATTGTAGTTGGTGTATATATTATTCAATCTACATACAATGTATACTCGGTACAGCAGTATGCATCCAAAATGACCTATTCCATGTTTATGAAAAACACTTATGCACTTTTGGTTATGCTATTGTCTCCAGTAACGTGCAGTTCCATGATATGTGTGGCGGTAAGTGGTTTAGCCACTCATAGCCACCAGCTATGTATATGTTCGATCTCGGCCACATGCATAACGGATGCGAATTTTGCCATAGATACCTAACATATGCGCATGTCAAGCAGGCGTCATGTTTTTATCCTTCATTGATTGTCAGTAATACATAATTACAATCGATGTCTAACAAAACGCTGACAAACAGGAATACATGCCTCAATTAAGAAGGGAGCTGGGTTGTATTGGGATTCTACGCCTAGAGGAAGTCTTTAAAAATATCTGACAACTAGTCTTTGGTTTCGATAACTCAATCGTAATATGCTGTTTTCTATTTTGTTTCAAGCTACCTGTATTATATTAGTATCCTAAAAGTAAAGGCCGGGCTCCGATTGCCGCCATGAAACCTTTTCTGTTAATCATAAATTACGGATGTGGACGTCAATATCATTGAGGTGGCTTCCATGGATGCATTTCTATTCTAGACACTGAAATAGCTTATTTGATTAGAAATACGATACCACCGACACCCCTCAAACATATACGATATCGAAATGCATCGGAAAGTTTATCTGTTACTATATATGGCGTCGGTTGGTCGTGAAACGGCGATGGAGAAGAAGAAAATATACAATCGCTAAAATCAGAATTCTTAATGCTAGCGTTAAAGAGTAAAGACATATCACATTTATTGCCAGCCCATGCAGCAGAAAGACCAATAAAGTTATCGATAACTCAAGTGAAAGTAAAAACAAACTAACTACGGTTGATTGAGGACAATAACTTAGTTTCGGTGATTTTCTCCAAGTGATGAGCATCTTGTGTGTGACCCCATCACCTGACCAACATATCAGAGGTGCCGCCAGATGTTTCCTGGACCATTAAAAGCCTCACCAATAGAGACAATAGCAATATTTTACTGTTAAGTCAAAGATCCAGGCTAATGTCTTCGCCATGATAAAAGAGCAATTTTCACTGCCCTTTCGTTGAGTGACAGCAAATATATAAATTCCTTCATTCACCACTTAGAACGCAGAGATAAGAAATCATATAATAAAATAATATTAGCATGTTTTGTTCATATATTTTATGTTTGATACGAAATTACATACTCGTTGGCGAAGCAGTAATGTTAAGAAGTATATGACCCGACCTTATGATTCTACAATAATGAATTGAAAAGTACCTTTGACCATTCAACAATATGTTACGAATGGGCTTTCATAATATGAACCATCCAACAAATACGCAAATGCGCCCTTTCATTTAATATGTATGAGGATAACTAATTGCAGGCGGAACAATGATTAAGGTGCTGGTCCATAATGCATCTTTTGCTCACATGAACAATTCCTAATGCCCCCGGCTGCGCTCAAAAATGATGGTTTGGTGGACAATAACTTTTGAGACAAGCTTGGCATGACACGATGAGTACTTACATTGCGAAACGCCTCGTATGCTTTTCATCTTAGATGCCACTACATACATCATGTGAAAATATTAGCTTCAAATAATCCAATAACGCTAGTTATGTCGCCAAATGTTTCCTGGACTTACCATTAGTAGCCTCGCCAATAGAGATAATAACAATATATTATGCTAAGTCAAACATCAATGCAAGACAGCAAGTCTATTCGCCCGGATGTTAACGTAAATGTCATTCAACTCTTATGGGGCCGCCAACACGCTGTCATATTCTTCCATCAACTTTAGATCAATGGTATTAACTTTCAGATCGCTATATTCATGTTGGCTTTTAATGTTATCGCTCAAATTGAGCATTGCTCATTATGCTTAAGCTTCTAAATGATAAGTGACAACCAACGTTATGACCTGCTTTTTTCATTATCATTTTCAGGTTTTAGCTATTATTATGTTATCAATGATAAAGTCAGTATTCAATAGTATCTGGTGCGGAGGGAATAGTAGCATAAGAAAAAACGAAAAAGCTGCACCCAGTATAACTGATGGTAATGTATTATCCGGGAAAAGACAAATAACAGAGGATTTGGGCTATTAATATACGTCAGCCTAGTGTGAATTGACAACAATATGAGTACGCCAACGTACATCAGGTCCTAATGTTATAACGCCAGAAAGGTGCCTGTAATGCTGAGACTACGGTCGGATGTTACCAAAACGAAGACAAATATATCATAAGCGGTAGATGACACAGACAAGACATTGCACTTACTAGTATGTCTCTAGGTTGACATAACTTTTGTGCTCTAAGTGAATTGGTACGTCTGATTTTTTGAGAGAGGAAGAATTCAACCATATATCAATTATATGTATGAATCGTTAGGAGTGATCCTTACGATTCATTAGCCTTAGGTGAGTGCCGAGTTTTACCCCTGTGTATATTGTTGCTGAATGTTGTGCCTATCACTGGTAAATTCATTACATTTACCTCCTACAGGCATAGGAGGTAAAGTCGCATGTAAAATAGCTTATTCATTATTTAAATATCCAATATGGCAATAGTTACCATCCACCAACACTTCTACGTCATCTCTAGATTATCTTGCATTGCATTTTGTACAAAATATAAATCTAGATATTTGTTAGAGCGACAACTTGACTGATACATCAAGCGAACAATAGTATGCACTATTAAAGCAATGCAAACATGTGTTAGCCACCTTGGTGTAATGAGACCTTTTTCAATGTCACCGAAGTTGGACCCGCCAGAGACGATTTTTCTTTTGATGCTGATTGTTTTGTTGGTTTAGGTGTTTGCTAAATTAATGCCAATAATATTGAGGAACATTCTTATAATTTGGTCATTCCACCTCTGGTTGTGTTAATTGGATGAGTTCAGATAATGGTATCACAAATAATGCTCCATTGTTTGAAGCAAACAACCAAATAACTGCAGACTTGATATTGCTCTATACAGACACACAAGTGAAACCCTAGGGGGTGATAATGCCAGTGATACACATACTAATGTATGACTAAACCTTCCTGTGACATGTGTCTGTTACTGTGAGGTTGTTGCATACACGATGAGCTCAGATACCACAAACAACAGTTACCCCACGGAGTGCTAGCTTATAGCAAATTGCAATAGACAGAGTTTATCACAATATATGGTCAGCCAATGTGTGATGCGCACACATACTACTTATGTGATCTTTAAGTCCAAACAGGTTCTTTTCTTTACACGCATGCTGTAGCGGTTGATCAATTAGTCATTTTGGTACGATTATATCTAACCTGTGGCCCATAGAGAGTCGCTGACGATGGCAGCTGTAACATCGTTTGCTCGTCGTGTAGAATATGGGTGTGATTTGGCTATGTACTACCTCATAGAGGATAGTAAATAGGTAGAGTGAATAGCTTAGACACACGTCTGAACTTCATTTCGATGGATATGGTGACAAAGTCAATCGATACACGTTCCTAACACATGCTCGTGTTACGTCAGTTTGTATCCCTGAACCATTTTTTTTTAATCTTAAGTGCAATATTGAGACAATTTTGTGAATTTAGATTTATCTTGTCATACCATAATTTGATAATAGCGCTAGTGGTTAAGTGTACATCAATATGTGGAATTTTATTGTGAACTAAAAGCATATCAGGCGGTTTAAAATATGATTATGCTGCGGAAATGATAATGTAATCATTATGTGCGTGGCTTAGGTGTGTAACTACTCTTTCAAAACTATTGTAGATGTTTACCATTAATTGCTAAGTAAGTGAAATACTATGCAACTGGACATGGTGAGTCATCAATGTGAATAAACACGGATCAGTTTCGTTTGTCATAATTTAAAAGTTGTTATACAATTGCAGCTACATTATAGCGTCGCTAAGCACACCCTCCATCCAGTAACAAGACCACGACTAGGTCACGCAGTTTGCGTTAACTTCGCATATATCGTACACACTTTAAAAGGCGCTAAAGCATGAGTTCCACAAAGCGATATATGTCTGGCACTATACGTTGATGAGCCACGTTTGAATTATATCTTTTATTATATTAAGAAATATAAAACTTCCTGCAACACGGTGTCGATTTGAGTTGATTAAACTAGCGGTCTATTTGATAACCCTGATGTTACCATAGAAACAGACCTGTTAGTGGTATTCAATGGTCACAGAGAGGCTTCTGTGGGATATCATGTTCTCTAATTAATCACCAGCCACACGACACTACACCAAGCTAATGCATTACATTAGAATATATATGCGGCATAACAGCATGATTCATGCGCTTACTTGCCTATAAGGGTTCATTAATGACATCTATAAGCAGCATCAAATGAAGACAAATCATTGCACACGGTCATTTGTTCCGGCCATTTGATAATTCGATACGGTCGTAGCAGTTCTAGGTGTTCGAATATAGCAATAGAAACCGTTGGGGAGTGAATCTAGTAAATAGCGACAGGTATATCTAATCCATCACGCTATGACTTAGAAGATCAAAGTATTGCATTTTATAATGCGTATGTCTTATTGCTTGAAAGCTGATCATGACAATTATCCCCAGAAGCCGTAAGAGGACAGCATGTTATCGGGTTTACGTGGGGATTTCGATACTGAGATGCGACAAGACAACTGAGCCTAAATGTCTGCTGACATAAAAAGAGCTCTGGACTTGGAACACACTGGTCACAATAATATGTAAATGAAATGCACCCTTTTGTTAGCTTATCACTTAAGTCCGTGCCATTACGCAACTACATCACTTCTGACGTATGTCACGCCCCAGCACCATACAATACACACAAGGTGTCCGTACATTGATGAAGATGGGGCGAGAATCCATATCAGGAAAGCCAGTTAGCTTTTCATCGTGCATCAGCTGTTAGATTCGACGTTATTCCCTGCAGATGACAAACGAACGGACAATGTAATGAAAAGCCTTTTCGTTAACCCTTATCAGCATAAATGAGCTGGTCAATTTACAGGTTAATATTTTTGTGCATGCATACTTTGCCATTTGTATTACGAAATAATGGTGGTAATACCTCGAGGATATTGTGGGACTAGATTGACTACTCATTTCATAAGAAATTATTCGAAACCAATTATTCATGACGGCATATCATACCATTCGTGGATTGTTAAATATAGGCTGTATTTACAATCATGCCCTGCAGTGGCCTCTATTCTGGGCGATTTGCGTTCGCCATGGTAATCCAAACAAACAAGCAACCTTTCTGTAGAACTAATTTGTTTTTCTATTTGATTGCAATCCTATGCAGCCATACGAGGTGAACCAGCCGTAATATTAACAGCCAATGCGGGTGAATTAATAAAATACGATCTATCTGGACGTGGGACATCGGATCGTTTTCCTCTGACTTTCAGCCATAGCAATAGCGTCGAATTTGAATACCAAGAGTGTTGATTAAATGCATTCGAAAACCATTATTTAAAGAACCCAATATATTTGTTGGAATTTATTACCCTTACCCCCAATCTACTTTGCGTTTGAAATTATGCAATAATCATCGTACAATAGTGGTTATAACTAACTGTCTAACGCTGTCACGCACAGCCGTAATGACTACACGTCGGTATTAAGTTATTCTTTATGTCGTCTAAGTCATCGCCCCCATGCCGTGGTGCCGTTATTTCATTCATGGTTCTGTTACAGGCAATAAACAAGGCACTCATACCAATACGCACAATCTTCTGCCGCGATGTTGTAACATACTTGATTAAACATTTCAGGGAAGATGGCAATTTGAACATACTAATTCATGTACTTATGAATGCAAGACATTTGAGAACCCATGCGTTTGATCATATGTCGTCTGGTCTTGGATGCACTTAGCATCCATGAAGATAAAACGTGGATGTAATCTGCATAATGGCAGCATTAAGTTTGTTAGTTAGCTTGCAAGTTTGCGACCTTCTATGACGTTTCATTTTATCTGATTTGCATTAGCCACATCATTCGTCCCTTTTTGGCATTTATAGGTTTGTATTAGCTGGTAGGGCTGGTGTTGGACGTAGAAATGGAGGTGCATGAAGCTGAATAATACAGAGCGTGATACCATCAGTAATAACAGACAAAAACACATAGTGTGATACTGGTCGCGGGTAATATTGGTTCATTTGTATCCACAAATACGCTTACCCATATAGATTGTATCAGTAGCCATAGTTATTATTTATATATACGATGTACGCAAAGTCAAAGAAAATACAACCATTGACAAATGAAAGAGACCCCGGTGCTTACGTTCTTTGCATAAACGCCTTACCACAATATTTTAGTTCGGCTGTCATTCATAATGGTATTTCATTCATTTTAAAACCATGAATAGGTACAGCAGTAGTCGTAACGTATAATGATTCAGCGTAAACCAATACAAATTACTAAAACTATAGTGACCACATATCATGATACTTAAAATTTAATGTTGCAGATATGTTAACATTACTCAAGCTTCCATTGTTAAATATTTGCGATAGTTATTGGTTAATGAGGCAAACAGAGGATTCCATATTACATTCACTGTATCTTGTATGACTGCAATAATTTCAAACTAACACTATTAATAACATAACAGAATTGGAGTATTAGTATAATCCATACGTCAATTTATTGACATTTTCTTGTTCACCGTGCCGTTCGTAGCCTGACTTATGAACAAGTAGATATTAGCGATTTCTCATGTAACATTGGCTGATGACTTTGTACATTTCCTATGCTTCCGTATTGAACACTACTATCTTCAACTTAGATTCGTATTGCGATGCTCTGACATTATCATACAAAAAGGAATTATGTTTTATTACTGTCACATATACAGCATTGATTATTCGTTCCTTAAACTTATCTAGCTGTCATAACTCTTATCACACATTACCTTAACATAGTTGTTTATAGTTAAATAAATGCGTACGTATTCCATCCTGCGTAGATTGACGCATGAGGCAGCCTATTATACTACACTGATATGCGGAATAGTATGTATGAATACATTGATATTGTCATAATCTTACATAATGTAGATGATGCGGGTCGTGACTGCTGTACAGGTTTCTCAGGTAAAGAGGGTTTAACAGTCATGAAAAACACAGAAACTACGCAGCAGAGGCAACCGATAGGCAAAATAATTTATTCATGTGACTTATGGGCCGATAATTAACGAAATGGACATGAGATCAAACAGGGAATAGCATATTCTTCACATGAATTAATTATTAGCAATCTTGAGAGCAAAATACGTATTTTATGTATAATATCGTAGTTTTCAGACAGACAAGGCAAAATATGTGCATAAAATTAAATTTCTCTCCATATTAACAACTGACTCCAAAATACAAAAAAAAGAAACGTTTTACGTTAATTTCTTCGTTAAGTGAATGATGCATTTATGATGTTTGAAATAATTCGGATATATTTAGATGTGATGTCTATTTTTTCAAGCCTTAGTTTTTCTGGACTATAATGAAATGCCCTAAGACATCGTACCACAGAACGTCCTGAGTGAGCAGCTTCTTTTACTATTCATTAAGAGTGTTGATTATGTTGTTGACTTAATCATATCCTACATCGTATCATGTCCCTTACAATTACAAATATCGCGGTCACCACGTATGTGTTTATTGGAAACGAAGGTCACCTTGTATGGCTGCATTCGTTAAAGCTAACAACAAGCACACATAATTAAATATGCGGGATTATTTCCTCAGCGATTGCTTGGAAAACTGCATGCATATTTTTACCCCAGCGGATATGTGTCACTACCAGCCGCTTCCCGATTTGGCACGCAAACCGAGTCTTGGGGAATGACACGTGCGGCGTCTCGTCTCCTGCCGTCCCAAAATTTGGCGGCGAAGCAACCGCTGACACAGGCACCTTATCGCGTAACGACCATATCATTCCTAACTATAACCCTATAGTCTTTCCCGATCGGGTCAAACGCTACACGTGGCCCCATCCAGTTTGGTATGAAAAGGACAGGTGTCGTATCTTGCTCGAGTTACCCACACTCGCCCCTGGGCGATAGGGTACAGTATCTTGGAAATTTCAACTTCCATTAGCCCTATCCTATGGCACTTACGCCTTCAACTCCTCTTGGTGAGCAAACTGGCGTCCACTTTAAGATCTGAAGCAAGAACCTGATAATGTTCTTCTGTAGTAACATCAGTGGGATGCTATCAGTACAATGTTGTTAATGATACATATTCAGCAGGGGGGATATGGGCAATAAAATTCCCAAAAACATAACATTATAAGTAGCAAACGGCTTTGAATGTAACATCCGATACAAACATCTGATAATGTACTTCTGTAGTATCATCAGGATGCTGTAAGTACGATGTTGGTAATGATACATTGCTACGTTATGCCAATGCAATCATGAATCTGTAAAAACTTTTATATCCCACCTACTCCCAGTTAATGTGCTTTACCATACATTACTTTGTAATGCAGTTGCGACCGAGTAGTGACTCCAATATCATTGCGAGTTGCAAATATCGCTCTTTAACTACATAATAGAGATAATAATAAACTTTATTTTTTTCGCACAGCAGGTGTACAGGAACATTATTATTTGATACAACACCATAAAACACAGGAGAACGAGTAAACAAATAAATCAGTTACGATAAACACAATTCCTTTAACAGAGCTTCAGCTTCATGTCGGGTAAGCACTGATAATGAATCCCCATCTCTAAAAGAAATAAGCTCTTTTATGAGCATGGCAATATTGTCATATTCAGAATTACCTGGTGGCTTAATCTTATACACAATTTGACCAGCTGGTTGGGTCTTAAACTCCACATCGCTGACCCATACAAACTACTAAAGTATACTTCAAATAGTGAGTTTCTAATAACAGAGTTGCAGTATCCAAAGCAAGACATAATCATATTCGTTTTCGCTATTTAATCCCTACATGCACGCTGTGTATTTATCAAATTCGCACAACAACCAATATTACTTCCCAAATGTACAGCTTGTTTCTCTCTTGTACAATTAATTCACCATTTAGTGTTAACTATACTGGACTGTCGTAAGCATTTAATGCAAGCAACCGGCTTTTTTTCAGAATTGAACTGCACACAGTATTCCTTCGAAAATTCCTCGCATATTCTAAGCATTGTCTATGTGGAGTATGGGTCACCGGGCACAGCCATTCCAGAATCACTGATAACATTTTAAACGGGGCTGCTGTAGGCAATCTAAATAAAATGGGTAATATTCTTTTCGAGAGTAACATAAGCAGCTTCATTGTCGGATGCGACATAAGCAGATTTTGTATGGACATATGAATATGCATATTTCATTACAACGCCTGTATAGATAATAAGATAGTGCAATGCCTCATATAACTAATTGGTTATAAAGGACACGTTATAATCCTTCCATTATCGCGTCTATGCTAAAGTATGACCGATGATCATGGTCAGGTCACTCTACATCAAGTAAACGATGTCATTACAAGATGTCTAATTCGTTTAATCACTGATTGTTCAACGCACATCAGTTGGAGAACTTCACAAGCCGCCTCCATAACTCGTAATGCTTTGTGTATGTTGTAAGTTGTTGATATTTCGGTCAACTATGGCTTTTCCCATGCGACGTCATAGTGGGTTTTTATAAAGCGCTTTTTTTAAAGTGGACTTACACGAAGCCATCATCAAAGAGGTCACGATGTAGGTACTCTACTAACAGCATTTACTTCGGTACCTCATTCATGGCTCCCAACTTCATATTGTCTGACTTAAATTAATGTTTTTCATAAGAAGGGGTTGTGGTCTGATAGATAATCTACCCGTCAGGCTTGTCGCTATTGATATTAAAAACGGTAAATGCTTTCAGTGCACGACATACTGAATACTTTGAGCTATGTAAGAAGTTAACTTTGGACGGTTTGGCATTTTGTTACAATATTGCTATTGAAGTTAAACCCAGGCTCCGATTGGCATCAACCCTGTTGGTCACCAAACATGGATGTGACAGCGTTATCGCCGCAATCGCTTTTGTGACGTTTTGTTTGTATTACAATGAAGAAGACTAATGGATTCGGAATGGGATTCCATTAAAACCGCAAAACCTATCAGATGTCAAAATGTATCGGTTAGTCGAGCAAATAAAGCTATCATTATATCCGGCAAAGGTTTTATTATAGATGACGAAATCAAAACGCAAAACATACAATTGTTTCATTATACACAGAGTTATCATGTCACATAGGACATATCACATACCTTAACAGCTCCGGTCATGCGCCCAGAAATGTTATAAGTCGATCTTCCAAATTTTAGGGCTGGACCGATCGTCATTAAGCATCGAAATGCCCATCCGAGCAAGACATCACCAGCAGCATTCGTCAGTTGTATGCAAAACATTGCTCCAAGTAGGTTTGCTACTTTGTTGTAGTATATGCCTTCATAAGTAAAATTTAGCTGAGCATGTTATGACATTATAATAACGAGTTGAATGCAATCCCTAAATTGAGATAAACACGCATATAACACTCATTGTTAAATAAGCCATACACCACCATTTTGTCAATTGTCATTTATGCTATTTTACAATGACAAGAGAAATGACAATTTATCCATCGTGGATGTTTTTATTAGGTTATGGGATAACACACCCGATGCTGATCCCATGGCAAAAATCACCAACGCAGAGACGACATGTTTTGCTCAAACAACCAGGGTCTTTTTTTTGACCTAAAGCTAACGACAACGATTATGGGTTTAAGTTACACAAACAGAGCCGTCAATGCATGAGATTTGTCCTTAGTCTTCTCCACTTACGCTAAGTGCCAACGATTGTTTCTGCTAATCCAATGTCGTTTTATGTACAACCGACGCCAGATATGGTGACGGCCTTATTTGCTAGTGAAACCGAGGCAAGTCGGTGGAATCGCATATCCAACCCAATAAGCTATTTCAGTGTGTCTTTAATGCAAATGCGTCCATGAAAGCAATATCGGCGATAATGATGGCAACACCCGTGTTTAATGATTCGCAGAACAGGTTTCATGACGTCCGTTTGCTAGGCAATCGGAGATGGGCACTAACTCTTAGGAAACAAATGAAATGAGCAAGATTGGGAGAATGCGTAATTTAGATTACTGCTTGAATATTTCATCCCTATATTCCTTAGCTAGTGGTGCTTAAAGAATTTCAAGAACGTGCATTTCTTTGAGTCCACTAACATTCATTAATAGCCAATGGTCACAAAAGATTTTCTATGAGCGTAGAATCTTAGCATTGTTGTCAGTCAGTGGCTAGTCAGACATTGATTTTCATTACGCATCAAACTCCATTGATGAAGAAACAACGTAAATCCGGCTGGCTATTGATTACATTATGGGTCATATGGTGAAGTTCTCGTGTTGTTCCGCATCAAGCAGATTAGTGGTAGAGCTTAGGCGGGGTTCAAACGTGTTAAAAGAAAACATCTATGTCAGTGGCTTATGTATAAGTAGTAAAACCGCACATGTGCAATGGAACGGCACAATGCAGGGGGTAATATTACATCACCCATAAACCAGTCAGAACTACTTAGACCAAGCAGGGTGCATCTTAAATTCAGTTGTTGCATTTTAATTTTTGGCCTCCACGAAAGGTAATGGTCGCATGGTGGAAGCATCCAGGCAAATCCTTCCGTCCTAGTTAAGGAGCACATATAAAGTGATCTAATGAGTTATTAAGGGATGGCTAACGTTCACGTCGGCTATCTGCATAACATCAGTGTGAGATCGAGCAACATAAATCTTGGCAGTCAACACCGAGCTCTCAGTATGTGCATATACAGGTGCTATTGCAGTGCTCTTTTCGAATGCTTTCAAAATTGAACAAATGAGCTCGTTAAGGCCGAGAGCACCTGGGCAATGAACGCCTATTCTCAATTTGGATTAAAATTCGTAATTGCAAATTGCTTGTAGCACTGGCACGGACGTGTCATTATCAGTACTAATTGCTGGCCAAGAGATTAATGATTAAATGCTTCGTTAAGCTCAGTGCCATTGTTTGTCTAACAGAGTCAATGCATTTCGCACATAAAGTTGACAACCTGTTTATAGGCAGGGAATCACACGCCATTTATGGTAAATGTCAAGGCGTCCCAATATTAGTTCCTATAAAGGAACATATATACATATATATATATATATATATATATATATATATATATATATATATATATATATATATATATAGATATATATATATTATATATATATATATAAATGTATACATATATATATATATAATGGATATATATATATATCTATATATAGATATATATATATATATATATATATCTATATATATATCTATATATATATATATATCTATATATATCTATATATATATTGTACTCACTGGCCTTCCACCTTAATATTAAGAACACATTATGGTTATCTAAAGGTCACAGTGCACGACACGAACGAATATGTTTAACACACCGTGCTGTACAAGTTCATCCTTCTCCAGAGGGAATAAATTATCAGGTGTATAAGTAATCATTTAGTGTCTGCTGTTTGTCGCATATTCGATTTCGAAGTTTGTATTAGTGAATGTCGTATACCTTTGTCGATGTCGCTTGCCAGGTCATCAAACGACTGTCTAAGAGCGCCACGAAACATTATTTCAAATAAAAAAATGCAGCCGTCTTATAATCAGTACTTCTAACAGCATTAAATGACAACCGCTTCTCATCCCCGAAACATAAGCTGGAGAGGTTTTGAATATCCACCATTTGGTGGTTTAGCTGCTTTGCAGTTTCATTAATCCAAGCTATAGCGTCCCTAAGCAGTGTTTAGGAAATGTTCCGTTATGACCCCTTTGCATCGAAAGTGAACGTAGACTTTATAGTACGTTTTGGGCGAGGACGGGAAACTATTTAGGTGGAAATATTGCTTGGATTTATTCTTCATGAAGTTGTAGTGTACTGATACACCGGTGAGACAATATTTATAGCCGAATAATGAATTAGCTCTAAGGTTGGTTGATAACTGAATTTTCCCCAGCCCGAATTGACATTTGCCATTTGGGCGTTAGGGAACGGCCTATTGTCTGGGCGGCGCTCAGTATTTTGTTCAATCGGGACGCTTCACTGTTGACTGTCAACGCGTCACGCGAAATCTGACATATTGCAGCAGCAGACAAAGTTTGGTGATTCAAAAAGCATGATGAGACCTGCTGTTAAGCCAAATTAGAATCTAACAAAATAGCAGCTTATTGCACTTGATTATGTTAAGTCTCTAAAGCAGTTTTTCGCCAAAGCTTGTTCAACCAATTGAGAAAACCTGGTGTGAAGCAATATTTTATTGTTTGTAATTTTTCCATCAACATTTAACCTTGTCCATTAGTGAGATAATGAACATTTCAGTCGCGATACTTTATTATATACTGACTGGCCAGCAGCATTCTCACTTGTGAATTATAACAAGCTGCATACAGCAGAAATAAACATAATCAGAAGCTAGCTTAATCAGCGAGAGAGAAATCAAAAACGTTTTTTTTAACAGTGCCAGTTTTGTTGCGGTGGGTATTTACTAAGATAATCAGAAAATACAGCATGACCAGCTCGGCGAATATATCGCGACAAGCTCAACAAATAAAGCATCACTAGCTCAGCAAATAAAGCACGACTATTTCATAGTAAGCGCTGATTTAAATTAACGACACTAAGTTAATAGAGGCGCGTGATGTATGCAGTAAGCTTATCATGAAAGCATGCCAGAGCCAAAGCAGATACACGCACTGTTTACTTGTTCCTCCTAAATCAAACTAACGCAACCCGACATGCACTTGATGAAGCAAAAGGGAAAGCAAATCAATATTAAATGAGATACATTTGTGTCATTCAAACCCGCAATTAACAAACGGAAGACGCATATCGAATTATTACGGCTATCATACATATTTTCTCACATCCATTACGAGGAACTATATTGGCATATAATTCAAATTACAAACAAACTCCATGGTACCATTTGCGAAACGAAATAAAAAGTGCATCTATAGATGACACTGTCTAAGCGGCTTACTCCCACAGTACATGTTTTATATGTGTTTATATATAATGTGATTTTTAATTGACGTTATCAGTTGTGTTTCCAATTCTTCTTCTTCAACAACATTAGTTTAATAGTTGTCGCTGTGCAGGCTATTTCCAGCATTATCAATTAAGAAAGCAAGAGCATTAAAATAGTTTGTGAATGATGCTGGCCAAAATGTTAGATAATTCATAAATAACAGCCTAACATAAATCACGCTGAATAGCTTAAAACATCCCAGACAGTGTCGTAAGACTGCCAGGCTATATGTATTGATACAATGTTAGAAGAACGACTCCTCATTTGTGCAGAGAAACAAAATGCTTGAAACATACAATTGCGGATTTGTCAGCGGTTTATATTACGATGCAAAAGGTCCATTCATCATACACAATGTCCACAATAACCGGCGTTATTATACGGGCTTTACCCAGCAGTCATGGTGAAATCACCTAGCAAAGCTGATGTATCTATGGATTTCTGATTTATCAACTTATTAGTAGTTGGCAATGTTGTTAGATTTTTGAAACAATCAGATCAACATTTTCATCAATGGAATGATGCTTATATTTTGTTGGAAACAAGAAAGTCGGTATCGAAATTTAATACATCTTCATGATTACGGTGTCTTTATTTGGAATAAAACTAGACCCAAAGTGTTGCTGGTTTCAGGCATGTCCCCTGTACAAAGCATATATAGGATTGCTTTAAACAATACCGGGCTTCAGATAGTGTGAATGCCTAATAGCTGAAGTCCGCTCAATGCACTGAGACACCTCTTATTACATCCGATTTTGCTGGCTATATCTGTTGAACATCGTCTATTAGAGTAGCTTACTTTGCTGTATGCATACGCAATTGCCTGTTATACGGTTAACCGTACTTAATACAAAATATTGAATTAGAAGGAGACATCATAATAACTATATTTCTCGGGAATTAAGCTCTAATTATCGTTTGGGTTTATATTTTTTTGGGCTGAATAGTGGAATAATAAGCTATAAGGGATTCAAGTTTATCACGTACATTGTCAATGACTCCGCAGAGTTTAGAAAGAAGGACCAATTCATCAATTCTGCCGGTCGTTTTTGGTATAAACCTAGGGAGGCAAGAGTACTGACGATCTGTATAAACAATACATAGCTCACTTGTACTGATTAACAACACATGTATACGTATAATAATAACTGTCAAGCAAACATGACAAATATATGCTATCCGCTGCAAATGCATGTATTTTTGATTTTCATAACAAAAGATGGCTTAATCCAATCAAAGAAAGATAAATGCATGTAAAACTTTTGAGACGATAAAACTTTCAATCCAAAACCACGACATCTTCAAACAAAGTTGCTCAATGAATTTTGGCATTATTTGAGGCTGAATTACTTGCAATGCATTTAGCGCATGCTTCATGATGTAGTCATTCTCCGGGGAACCACGTCGAACCGTATAGCTGGTACACTGATTATTCCATAGGTTCCTTGAAGAAATTAATTTCGTCCGTTGTGGTTTATTCGATTTGTTCAATTGCTCGTCTCTGAACAGGCAATGTTGAAGTCACTAAGATAGCCAAACCTTGCTCGGAAGGTCTGTGTTGAGCACGCTATTGGCATTTCTAAATCATTTCCCATTTGGTTTTACTTTACGCAACTTATAAAGTTACTGATACATGCCATATGCAACTGATGCTCGAGAGCGTTGCACCATGCAGTAAACATCAGTATATGTGACAGTTTATGTTATTATTATTTGTTATCTGTAGCGCCATCCAAAAAGAGACGGAATAAAAGGTGGCAAGATGTTTACTCTATTGTGCTTTAACCAGAAGAAAAGGGGCATTATATCAGCCAACGTTAATTTTCCCCATTCATTTTTGCTCCTTACCGCTCCACGCTAATATAATTCTTGTTCAATCAAATCAGTATAAAGACACAAATCCAACCGCTGTGTTACAATTGATCTCATAGCTTACTCAGACTAGCTGAAATGTTGACGGTTATTTCGTCTAATAATGAGCTGTATACTGTACTTAACTTGATGCTCTGGCAACAAATATTTTGACTTTCGGCTCGACAGTTCATGGAGTTCACTGGGCAATGCAACATGACAGATATATCTTATTACTAAATGTTAACAGGAATAATTGCATTGCAAATGTTTCTAATGGGAACAGCTTCTAACTAAAACGCATGATCGTACCTAGACCTAGTTTGTTGTTGCAAATGGCTACATGGTAATAAGAGTCAAGCAAAAATATGGGTTTGGTTCGTTTTACTCCAAATAGAATGTTAATAGCTGCATAAATGAATAGCAAAACCGAGAGTGAGTTAATCGTCATTATACTAAGCTAATCGTGGTTAATTCTCTCTTGCTTTCGATGTAGGCCTATTTTTTGTAGGTGTTATGTGCCACAGAATTGGGACATTTCATCGACTTTATATCCTTAGCAGGCAAATATGATGGCAACACTTGTTTAAGCAATGATTGCGTTGATTGATTGCGCATATGCAAGCGCCAGGTATTTATATGTAACATTATGCTGACCAATTATGTGGCTGATAATCAATCAACGTTTGGCGATGACCTGCTTCTATATGAAATCGTCATGGACTCATTTTCGCATAAGTCTCACTTCAGCTTCTGTCAACGCTCGAAGCTCTGTGTAGCTGAAATGAGGTTTAGGCTATAAAATCCGCGCCTAACTAATGCTATCACGTACTCCACAGGCAGAAGAGACACTCTAGACGAGGGATACTAATTAATCCATCGTTCTAAATAAGATAGCAGTAATTCTATGTGGCTTACCAATCAAGACGAAGGCCTGCTTTGAGGTGCATAACGAGTTTAACCTATTATCAACACTAATTCCTGTCGCTGACATTTGTCTAACGCAATTTATCAGCTTGTGTTAGTAAAAGAAAGTAAAAGCGTGACACGTACCAAAGGCAATAGCCTAGTGTTATAAATTTTAATGTTGATGTGCCTAGTGATCTGAGTTGGTTACTTAACAGATTTACATGTATACATTCATTCACACGTTACCAATATCGTTCCATTCTTGCATATTGTTCGTACCACCACTTCACTCATCCAGAATCGTAATGTTCCCAAACATAACAACAACGAATTAAGAGCTGTTAATTATAATCTCGAACATTATCACTGTCAAACATTTGATTTACAAATGAATTATGATAGACTGGAATCAATGTGATTGACATACTCGCTCCCTTATGGTGGATGGCATGGCAACTTTATTCGCATCAAGAGTTATCGCTCAGCATATGCAGCGTTATGTACATGCTATCAGTGTAATAGCATTTTACTATTCTGATGATGAAAGCACTTACTACTTCACAGCTGCTTGATGTTATGTCAAATGGTTCACAATGCCTAATAAACGGCAATTTTGTCATTTTTCCGACACTGCACTATAAGTTTTGATGCATTGATATTGGCTCACTGTTTGTGAGTCGGACGTTTAGTGAAGCTACAACCAAAGGAAACACACGCTGTCCGATTCAATTTGTCTTATCCACAGCTGAGTAAAGCGCTGCTGCTCAAGTGTTCTGTTTATATAAGAATAAATACATGCAGGGGTTTTTTTTGCGCAAACTTCTGTGTATTCCGTAATGTTAGATAATAATCGCTGCTTTATTCACACACTTAACTTCAATGATATTACCGACCGGGTTTGAATATTTGTCATGTTTTTATATTGATTAGTGATGTGCATTGTGTGCCAAATCGGTTCGATGTAAAACACTTTAAGGGGCTTACTGATTGTGTGATAGCGATAATGGTCGCATAATTACGATCGTATTGGTATGATATCTTCTTTTTTGTTAAGTACAAGCACAGTAAGTTCAAACAGTAGAGAATATTTACGTCAGAAGTGCCTTAATGTCATTGGTAATATATATGCAATTTTTCCTATGTGAGAGACGTATTGCACATCTTACCTCTTATGAATCATTACTATATGTTGGCATATATCGACAGTGAAGAAACTTAGTTACGACGTAGGCTTACACTTATTGGTAATAATTAAAGTTAGTTGTTATGCAACGTGGTTGATGCACTTAATGACTTGATATTTTGACCAACATTTTAATGCAGATTTTATAGACAATTACGGTCCAGCTCGTATCAACCAACTTAAGCTTATAAATCATTCACGTTGGTTTGCCATTAAACCCTGTAGCACTATACTGGCCTCTACATTTGAAACGGAACTGATTTTGTTGACCTACCAAATAACTTTCACTATTCACTATGTACCATGAAATGGATTTAGATTATTCAATAGGACTATTTGGTGAACGATGATAGATATGTCTAGACAAAAGTGTCATATATTACTCAATGGGAACATCTGCAAAGATGACGCCATCAGTCTCCATGTGATCTTCTTTGTAACATTGCATCTGATGTATAATACCCCAGAGATCAACAAAATAATAACCAATTGATGTTCTGACAATATCTTAAGATATTGTTTTGCCATGTGGCATAACAGGAAATGAACAGCAAGCTGCATCCATCATCACACATGCTGTGTTGGAAAAGAGCTACTCGGCCTCACGCCGGTTCGCCATTTTAATCATAACAAATTTAAGAAGTTTTCTCGTCTTTGAATGTAAGTGACATGATTTGTGACGACAAAATAGAATCAGTTTCATCAAGTTATGTGTTCACCTTTCATGTATAAGTAATGCAAACTGCACCTGCCGAGTATGATGATGAATGTGTTAGCGCACCTTGACTCGTCGTTAGTATAACCCTAAATTTAAATTTTAAGCACGATACGCAACCCACAAAGAAACATTTTATTTCATTCACTCCTTTCTGTTTAATGTACTAACACAGCGAGGAAAATAAGATTTAACCATAAATAAAATTTGTTGCTGCACCAGCTTAAGTCGCACGATGGAGTGACAAACGAGAGAGAAGTTTATACATGATGAGCGTTTCAATAAGGCGCATATTGCCTTTTAACTCTGCCATATGCTATTGTGTATTTGGTAATTCAACACATTGTATGCACACGATTCAAATAGCCACGAAACTTTCACGCATCCTAATTAATTATGAACTCTTCATGATCACAATTATAAGCCATTACTGAATATATATGGGATAATGTTATATCAAAGTGACGGGCAATAACATTTGGAATAGCATTCCTATCAGATAATATCCCTATTTTGAAAGAGATATAATATTCATTCAGGGCGTGTACGTTACCTTGATTGCCCCTCTAGACTGACAACATGAATTGAGAAAGAGAAGTAAGAGGTACAGTTAGGCGCTCTTCAGCAAAAGTTATCATCTAGCGTTAATGCATTTCCATTCATGCTAAAATTGCAATTCTAACTAACAAAGGCGGGCATCATTATAAACCCAGTGTGGGGAAATATTGGGCCCATGGTGAGTCTGATACACCATATACATGGCTGTATTCACGGACTACACACAGCAGCTTTACCGCATTGTCATTTGATGTTGTATATTCCCTGTTGTGGCAATATTGCTAATGGCAACCTCAATTTGCATGAGAATATTAGCTTGATAATTCATCGACGGATATGCAGCGGAAATGCTAGATGCAAAATTGGTCATTAGAAAGCCATAACATATTGTGTTTACTTATTGAGATCATATATGACAATCCTTCCGCAAATAATGACCTTTGACTTATTGTCTGGCTGCCAGTTCCGCCATTCAAATTGTTTAAATACGAATGATTCTAAGCTTTACTATAGTTTTGATTTTGGTGATAGAGTCGTATGTTAGATTACATGCAGAGTGCAAAGTCTGGAACATTTTCTTGACTGTTTACGATTTCGCAATCAATGTAGTAGTTTGACTTATTTACTGCCCGGGTAGGCATAGTCTACGCCATTATATATTAGTGTTGGTGGAATGATGTAGCGCAGCGGCTGGCTAGTTCGTGCAGTTAGGGTAGGTTTATCTTTTATTGCTTCATCTTTCAATTCAAGAAAGCCAAAATAGAAAAACACTTAAATCATGTATCCTGAAACGTTTGACCAAGTTTCGCAAAGAAGTGAATTTCTATGCTAATTATATAGCATCCTGTGATATCGGGAACTAGCTCTGCTCGGATCATTTAACTTACAGTTTATCTTCAGTGCGTAAATAATATGAACATATATAACTAAATCATGATCAACTGGCATTAGCTACAAGTTCATTTGCCTTATTGAATCTGCGTTTTAGGCAAAACCAACTGAAATATCATCATAACATTTGAGATCATATTGGATCCCTTGGGCTGGGTGCATCTCCTAGCAGAGATAAAAATTAGGAAAGAACCTGCAATATAGTGGGGTCGGATGGTAGGGAAGCGCCCCTCCCCATCAATCCACGTATATTGTCCTCAGTCATGGAAATTGGTCATCAGCTATTCTTGAACACGCATTCATCTGTCCGACATAGATTTTCAGACTAAAGCTTAGTCGACTGCTGCATGGCAGGTCGTTTTTCGTCATACTATCGATGATGATGCTGATTCAACATATCATCAATGTGATTGTCGCGGACTGTGTTAGCGTTGATTGCATGTCCGTTCGCTGGTATCAATGCAAGTTCGCCAGGATTATTGCTACAACAGCATTACATCATGATGCATTGCTTTTTTGGACATATTACCCTGATTGTGTTCGGATTTACGCAAATATACGCAAATATAAATGAGCACGAAAGGTTAGATTTGCACTTTTCATTGGCATCTTGACCATTCGTGGACGACCTTTAAAGGACCAAGAGTGTAAACCAGGAATAAAAGGTAACAAAAGAGTATATGCAGTAAAACATCCTCTTATATCCATTAAACATGCCGAAAATAATAATAATAAATATTACTGACGGAATAATATGATTGTCCACGAAAGGTTTTGTAGGTACTAATGGTTGTAATCGTCACTATATTATATATAGATGGGTATGATATATATAGATATAGAGATATATATATAGAGATATATATCTCGATATCTAGATAAGATATATATATATATATATATATATATATATATAAATGTATATATATATTGTAGATATATATATTATATATATATAGATATTATATATATATATATATCAGAATATCTTGTTATCTATATATATATATACTCTATAAGGGCTATAATATATATCATATATAGAAGAAAGATAATCTAGTCGATATATATATATATATCTCTCTATCTATATCTATATATATCTATCTATTTATATATATATATATAAGGAACAAGTCCGACCATTTCGGTACAATTCACCAACCATCTTGGCCCATACTTACATTTTGGCCGATGATCATGGGGCCAAAATAGTCAGCGTCATCCACATAGGCTCAAGCTGAAGGTATATTTTGGGATTGTAACTATTCCAGCCTGCCATACCTCGTGGAATTTCCCGGTACACGAGCGCACGATCGGTCAGCCATAACAATTTTACACGCAACTGTTTCCATGTGATTCTCGCTCGGTCAGAGGGTCAGTATGATTCTAATGTTTCCATAGATTGAATATCATTCATGTAACAATGAACGTTATGGTTTGCGGAAAAGAAATTTTCATGTACGACAAATTACGAAATACCCGTAGTTTACAGTGGTTAGCGAGCTTCACACCGGGCTGTTCCGCACGTGGGCTCTACCGTTCAACACTCACACTTTCCGATCACGAACACCATTCCAAATGCCAACAATACCCAGATACGACGTTAATGTGACTAGATGCCTGCCAGTTAGTTGGATTGAGATCTATCGATTAACCAATGATTTTTTTTTAAAATGTATTTCCTAACGTCATTAAACCGTATCGACTATTGCATACGCTTTTTGGCTGTCTCGTGTCAGATGTAAACATGCCTAATCCGACTCCGGTATCACATAACCCAAACAGACTTCAGACTTTATCTGCCCTGTAACTAAACAATGTTGTATGGTGGACTATGACACTAGCACCCCTAGCCTAGTGTCCATAGTACACCATATAAGTGTACGCCTATAAGTTATAACTACTCTGTTGGTAGTGCGTTAGTGGGTTGGGGTTTACTCTTTCAAATATGATTTTTTTAAAAGGTTGAAGATTGATAATTTGCATTCAACATTCTTTGAATAATATACTTGCATCAGTAATGTGACCTTTTAACCTACATTTTAAAGTACTTTTATTGGACATGGAAATAGCATTATCTGCTAATATTATGTATCATTGTAATACACTAAAAAAAAACATGAATTCTTTATTCATTCATTCTATAATTTTGATTATGTGTTATATGATAGTCACAACTTTTGTTATCAATAAGTCAGGAGAATGATCCTATCTGTTATCTGTGAATAATAGTGTTATCCAAAAACAAACTGTGCTAGTTTTTAGCTGCCAGCCAAGTTCAACAGTGGCTTGACTAAATAATTAGAACCTAGGTGGGTTTTTGTAAGGGTATCTCTGCACACTCAATATTGGTAGTAAAATTGGGTTGTCAAATGTTCAATGGTTCAATAGTACAATCACATCATTTGAATATGTCATGTATAAGCCTATAAATGCCATGGTCATCTGTCAGTTAGTCTTAAAAGCTGTGCAATCTGATCTAGTGTTGATAGGGTACTTAAGCATATCTGAAATCCCAAATCACACATGACACAGTACAGTTTGCCCTGTCAATCTGTCTGCTTGTAAACATTTGGTGTCACATTTTTTCTTAATAATATGCAAGTCACTCATATATTGATTGTGACATATTGAAAAAATATATTCCTAGATATGTTAAACAAATAGGAAATACTGTCTCAAATTAAACATGAACCCTCTTATATTGATGATCACTTACAAAGTAATATCAGCGCTGCATGACCTTTTGTTCCTGAGTGATTTTCTCAATGGGGAATAATCTTGATGGCAACGTTTTCTTATAATGCAAGCTTGCAACTTCACATGACCAAATCTTGGCAAACTTTAACTCATAGCTTTATGGCTCTTGACCTCTGACTTGCTAAATAAAAGCCAATTAAAATTGCTTGTTCAGTAAAATGTAGCTTAGTTATTATTAGCTCATGTGTGTTACTGTTAGGGTGAATCATTTCTTAATAACTTAAATAATTAGGCTTAAATGCTAAAAGCATTTTGCATACCATGAGGGGATGGACTATTGTTGCTAGACAAGTGGGTTTGGGAGTTATTATTCAGCCCTGGTGTGTCATTGAATACAAAGATCTATAAGCTATAAATGCGGTCAAAAGCTACGATTAAATGCTGTTCTTTATCTTGTTAGGCAGTGAGATTGACTAGGTGTTGGTGATGACATTTTGCTCAGCCGCACTCACAATCTGGTAGTGATTAAACTGCTTTCAACACCTCCTGTTCTGGGTTAAATATTATGGACCCCAGTATCTCAATTGAATCATATTGGAGATTAATATCCTCTGTGTTGGTTAATCTGCCCACATTTAGGAAAATTTATTTTTTCAAGATGGGCACAGTATCAGCTGTCCAACATCTCAATTATGCTAAATCTATCTCTGCAAGACACCCTCTCATATCAAATGGAGCAGTGGTTTGCTTTGTGGCACTAGGCTCTGCTTGCTAAGTGAAGAGAAATTATTCTTAGTCTTTTCATTTCATGACATTTTCGTGATATTGATTATAAATGATATAGTAAAGATAAAAAGGAGTGAGAGGGGGTCATGTGGCTTCATCTACAATTAACTGGTACAGTAATGTAGATGCAACCACAATGACCTCCTCACTATTCTACATAATGGGGAGGTTTGGAAGGGGCATGTGCAAAATTAAGGTCATGTGCTTAAACCACCAGTGAATAACAAAGTTTATGTTAATGGTTGATTGAATTCACAAACTCATCAATATTGTTGTGTTTCCCCATGGGTTTTGTGGCTTTACAATATTGTGGCTGTCACAATTTGTGGCTTCACCAATACTGGTGGCTATCAATTAATATCTGTGGCTTCATCAATAGTTGTAAGTTTCACCAATATTGTTGTGGCCTCACCAATACTGTGGCGTATCAATACTAGCTGGGTGGCTTCAACCAAGTATGTGTCTCATAAATATTGTGGCTTCTAAATATGGTACCGTAAACAGTGTTGTGGCTCATCAATGTTATGGCTTCATAAAAAATTTTTTGTTAACCAGTTGTTGTTGCTTAACCAATATTGATGGAGTTCAAAATATGTGCATCCCAATGTTGGGCTCAATAGTGTCTGTGTTTCACCACAAAGGGGTGGCTTCACTCAATGTTTTGCCTTATCAGTGTTTGTGTTCATCATTTGTAATGGCTTCAGCATACTTTGGCTGGTCACCATGTTTGTGGCTTCTTCCAATAATGAGGGCTTCATCAATATTGTGGCTTTCATCAATTATTTTGGCCTTCAACATTGTTTGTGGGTTCATCAGTGTTGTGGCTTCAACATGTTGCGGCTTCACACAGTTGTGTATTGTAATTTCTACTGCTGCTTTATTAGATATTATTGGCTTCACCAATATTGCGGCTTCACGCAATACTGTGGCTGTACACCATGTTTGTGGCTTCTCCAATACTGTGGCTTCATCACTATTGTGGCTGTCAAATCAATATTTTTTGCTTTCAACATTGTTGTGGCCACCAGGGTATGGATTCAATGATATTGTGGCATAACATTCAATATTGTGAACATCTATTGTGGCTCCCCAACTTTTGGCTTCACCAATGT
>CM067352.1:9444354-9455366 GCA_034190875.2 Urechis unicinctus | reverse complement strand
GTTTCTTACACATTATTGACAGGGTATGTTAATGTTTTCGCTGGCCTGAATAAAACAGGATTCACTAGACTCGACGTCCCAATCAAAGAATGATATACGTGCTTTTGTCATTTTCTATCATTCAGCTTCAAAGATTGCAAATTGCCGTCTTCCCTGAATTTTTTAATAAAGAGTGTTACAGTAGTATATTTGCGTACCCATTCTCACATCGTTTTTGATGCAAATTAGATCGTGTATGATTTTGGTGGATGTACCCGAAGTCGCATCGTTTTTGATGCAAATTAGGTTCCTTATTCTGCTGACGCCTTTCGCTGACAACGGATTCGGTGCGATATTTTGATGACATCATTCTATTTTTGGAAAGTGTTTCCGACTGCTGAGCTTTGCGAGCTGATGTGATGAACGGGCGGTATTTAGGTGAGGTCATTTTTGGCAGTTTTATTGAGAAGTTTGTATATGGCTATTAAAAGTCAATTTGCGTCGTATGTCGGTCGATTTCGCATTCACCTCAGATATTGTGGTGACATCATTCTATTTTTGGAAAGTGTTTCCGACTGCTGAGCCCTGCGACCTTGGTAATACGTTGAGCTGTGCGCAATTGGATGACATCATTCTATTTTTGGAAAGTGATTTCACAATCTCCTCTGTCGTCATAGTTTTCTGAGCTAAGCTAAGTGATGCGATAGAGGGTGTATATAAAACGCGAGAGTGTCTCAGTTCAGTTATAACCATGGCTGGGAAATGGATGAGCGATGCGGACTTGTTAAAAGCCGTGGAACAGATTGAATCAGAAAACAGTAAGTATGATTTTATTTTCTATATCTGAATTATAGAATTACCAGGTATACGTCATTTTTATATTTATTTATTTATTTATTTTTGTTACGCGTGTGTGTTTTATTGTTGTCGGGAGACGAAGGTATTTTACATACAGCCATGGACACGTATGAAATCGAACAGGCCAATGCAGCGCTGGATTCATTAAACCAAGTTCAAAACACCCCACCAACACAAACTGGAAATGGCGCTGCAGTCGACAACGCTAAGAGTAGGTCTATTACTGGGTAGGCCTATTACAGGGTAGAATTGAGGAATAACGGAAATCTTTATGACATTGGTTGATATTTATATTGACAGATTATCAATGATTATGTCGACAGAAGCTGTCTTGGCTGCGAATGAAAGAGCTATACGGACTCATACGCGATTTGGAAGGCTACAAACGGTTTACAATTATAGTTTATCTGAAGATGTGCCCAACCTCAAACAGAATATATTTGAGGAATGCGATTCAGCCTATAAAATAAACGGGAGTTATGGATTCTTATTACGCCACAAAGAAACAGATGAATTGCGATACTTTCACTCGTCCGTCAACAACCATTGAATGCTCCCAACCACTCTAATCGTACGGAATCGTACGGAATGCGATTTTGACAGGGCTATGGATGAAATAACACAAACAGACATTCTTACCTACGCCCAGAACCAACGACCGGATTCGAAATGGAGTGTTGAGGAAGTGACAAATTTGACCGTCTTTGTGAACCCAATCGATGATCACGTGATCGGCTACCCACCACCTGCTATGCCGGAACACCTGAAAAGATATAGAGCCATCAACTTGTTAGACCGAAAGAAAACCACAAGTAAACCTTATCCAGACCGATTGCGCTTTTTCAGGGCCCTGGCTTTACATAGAGGAGCGAAGATCACGAGTCTAGAGAACGCAGCAAAAACATTGTTAAAGACTGCTTACCCAAAACAAAAGAAAAAAACATTTGCAGGTGTACCTCTTGAAGATGTCGAAAGACTAGCAAAACAATTCAAAGTGAATATCACCGTATACGCTAGACGAGAATCGAGTGTTTCTTTAAGTGATTAAACAGAAGTAATACAAAAAACGATGTAATCATTTGATATCAAAATGGAAATATGAGATGTGATCGTTTTGTTATATGTGTTTCAGGTAGCCACTTTGGTCAAGCGAACGCGTACAAAATTCACCTCGACCTTGAAATTGAACCTGCACGAAAATCACTTTAGTTACATCAAAAACTTCGACCTTTATTGTAAATCATATATTTGTGGTACCTGTCAGAAGCTGTGGAACAGTGAGAAAAAACTACATCGCCACGAAAACAAATGTACTGTGGAAAAGAAATCGAGTACCGAGGTGGTGTTTTTCATCTACCACCCACTATCTTTGAAGCGTTACGGGACAAAGGAATCGAAATAGAAGACGGTATTTACAAAGCCACCTATGATTTTGAAAGTTATTTTGGAGAAGACAACCTACCCGTCAATTCACCCAAAGTCACCTGGGACCAAAAACACGTACCGTTATCAGTGAGTGTATGCAGCAATGTATCTGATTATACAGAACCAAAATGCTTTGTAACGGAAGGAAACGTACAAACATTGATTGACAGGATGATGATGTATATAGAGGAGATATCAAACGCCGCCTATCTACTGATGATTGCTCAATACAAAGCTGCCCTAGTCCAGTTACAAGAGAAAATCGATGAAGCGTATCAACGGGAGCTGCTCGTCAAGGGAGAACACCCATTGCAGAAATTACAGAGCAAATTCGACAACTATTTACATGTATTACCGTTAGTTGGATTCAACTTATCGAATTATGACCTCAACATTTGTGAAAATACCGTTGACAACTTACCTGCAAGAACATTCATCAATCAAGTATACCATCAAACGAAATAACTCATTCATGTGCATTGACCGGACCGTGTACGGTTTTTGGATATCACCAACTTTATTGCACCTGGATATACATACGACAAATACCTACGAGCCTTTCAATGTGAACAGAAAAAGGGGTATTTCCCGTATGAATGGGTGACACTCGATCATTTGAACAACACAGAATTACCACCCCATGCAGCTTTTTACAGTGCGTTAAAACAAGAAAACATTACAGCAGACCAATAAGCTGAATGTCAAGAAGCGTGGGAAGCAGGTCATATGCAGACTTTTAAAGACTTTTTTATATATAACAACAATTTAGATGTCAAACCGTTTCTGGAAGCCATAGAGAAACAGTCGTTTTTACAGTGAGAGAGGTATAGATATGTTGAAGGATGGAATATCAGTGCCCGGATTAACCATGCGATATTTATTTCAAGACTTGGACGATTATTTTACCTTACCAGACGAACAAAACAGCGACATCTATTGGTTGATAAAAAATGGAATAGTGGGCGGACCCTCAATCATCTTTCATCGTTACCACGAAAAAGGAAAAACTTACATCAGACGTGAACAGAACGGAAATGAAAGCAAAGTTGTGTGAAGGAATCGTGGGTTATGATGCCAATGCGCTGTATCTGTGGGCGTTGTCTCAAACCATGCCAGCCAACTTTCCGACCCGACGTCACGGGCGTGAGTTTAAACCAATTCAGACCCGAAAAGCAGAATAGCGGACAAATGGTTGGCTTGGATAGCACACAGCTCACAAAATCAAATACAACACCGTCTAAACAGAGGGGAAAAAAGCATAGGTGCCCGGTGATTACCCGTAGACGGTTGGTGCAAAGAAACGCAAGTAGTATATCAGTTTCACGTATATATGGTGATTGAAATCGGGCTGTAATGGTTTTGCGGGCACTTGTTGTCCGTCAACGTACAGAGCTAAAAATGTGAGGTTGTTATGCTTTAAGTTGAAGGGGTTCTGAGTATAATCACCGTTGAACGCCCTATCATAAACACTTCCGACTACAAATCGTTTGGGTAACTGTCCCAAAAATAAATTTTCTTGATTGATCGTCATAGCTCCTTGAGATGCAGAAAACACTTTGGTTTCTATACGTCTTATGGGGTATTTAGATGGGCTTCGTTCTAAAGCCTTAATGTGAGCTAGTTGCACGGTGGGGTTCAACTTTATTTTGCGTACGAATAAGGTCACGGATTGCAGAACTATTTTAGGGCCAAATCCATCTGCAGGATTGGCCATAAGGGCACCGCTGCGTACTAATCGCAACTTCAAATCTACGCCGTTTAATAAATAGCGTTCGTAATTTGCCCATCATATCCACAATGCGACTCTCTTGAGCTCGTTCCTTTCTACCTATCATTCCCTTGTTGTCAGTACCACCCACGGCGTCCATGTGCTTTGGGGTGTCTTTGTACCATAAACTAGCTGTTAACTGAGAGTTTTTGGCTTCCGAACCATAGCTCAATAGCGTTTCCATATAAGCGCGATACGGATATGTGTTTGTCGACGAGGACACAAGTTTTTCGTTGAGAGAGACATCGACATGGGAAAAGAGTGAGTGTAATCAGAGGTTAACGGGTGCTACAGCACTATCAGCCTCCATCCTTTTTCACCACTTTGGCATTCACTTGTAAATACGTGTCGTTCAGATCGATATAATCATCACCCGAGCCACTGATGTAGAATTCGACTGGACCCGAACCTAAAGCAGCTACCGGATGGAATTCGATCCACGATCCATGATCGACACTGCTTTGAGTTGGGGGAATCGAAAATAGGTCTAATTCACTTTTAACACAGGGACAAGATACGGGGTGTACCAGTGCCATGATCTAACCAAAAATATCCTTTGGCAACCTCCGAGTTCTTCCACGTCGACCGCGTGAACTACTGTTCCTACCTCGTGCGAGTTGTTTTATAGAGACTTGTTGTCGGCGACGCGGTTGTTTGGGTAGAACTCTTTGATCGAATACTTCCTCTCAGGTGTGTAAGAATCGTTTCATAGCCAACTGTTTCAGAGACAACAAATCTCCAACCACCCTCACTCCTGTTTTCAAGGCGTGTTTTTTAACGACAGGTAAAACTTTTCGAACCAGCGATAACACCATTTTAGCCAGACCACCAACCACATTACCAAGGCCATGTCCACGCTGACTCCTGGCACCGGAAAACACGGGCAGCCCTCCACCCGCTTGGTTCAGGTTATACAGGGTGTAAATATCAGCCATGGGTTTTAAAATATAGCTTTCTTGGTTTTACGGAAATGTAACGTCACTGTCACTTTACCAGATTCGAATGGAATGGGTCGACCCGTGTCATCTCTTATATCGATTTCTATAGTAGAAAAAGTCTTGGTGGCTATCGGGTAATAAAATATCTTTTTATACGTGGAGTTGATCAACTGCCCGCGACGATCGTGATCGATTTGAATAATACCCAGAAGGGGAACCACGATGTCTCCTACCATCTGAGCTTCGATGAGATTACAATAGACATAAAGTCCGTACAAGCCTCGATCAGGGTCAACAACGTGCTGACCGACTTGACTGTTCTCAAAAATCCCCATTTCAAAGCCGAGTCTTTGGCGCAACCCCTCGTCCATGTAAACTACAACTGACTCATTGTCTAGGATCATACTTGCTGTCTGTCGTGTTTGATTGTAGGTGAGACGCACACGCTCCTCATTTTGCTCCTTTAACTTGTCTGCAAAGGCTTCTATCAACGATCCGGTCATATAAAAACCAGGGGTAATGTAGAAATATTTGGGACGGGCCTCTGCAAATTCAATCACAATGTCATATCGCTCACTGCAACAGATATCCGGGGGGAGATTGAGCGCACCAGCCACGCAATCTATGACGACCAACCCCTCGTCCACAGTAACATTGTACCACGTGTAAGGGTACTGAATTTCCGCTAATCCCACTTCCCTAGCTCCTTCCAACTGTACAGCTTTGGGGAGTCGAGTTAAGTAACGTGTCAACGTGTTGTTGGGGTGATAATTCATGGAACTGTTGGAAGGTAGGGTCAGAAAGAAACTCATGATGGTGATGCCATGAGACTCAAATTAAGCTCTTCTTGGTTTCACGGAAATGTAAAGTCACCATCACATGTCCGTCTTCAAATGCTACGGACTGACCCGTGTCGTCTCTTATATCAATTTCTATGGTAGAAAAGGTTATGGTGCTCACAGGGTAATAAAATATCTGTTTGTATGTCTGGGTCACCATTTTGTGCACCCGATCGTAGTCCACGGGAACTGTGCGTAACAAGGGAGCCATCGTGTCACCGACCACTTGTGATTCAATTATACTACAATAAACAGACAGTGCGTACAACCCTCAAAATACATTAGGCTTGTAATCAGTTTGAGAATCGTAAAGGGAAAGACATTCCTCACACCGCAATATTTGACGAAGACCTTTGGTCATGACAACTAGAAGTTTGGGATCAGTTATTTTCACATTCACCGTCTGTGAGTGGGAATTGAATTGAAATCGAACCACGCCTCTGAGATGCGATTTGCGGATGTGCATATTGAGCCTGTCTATCAATTGATCAGCATTGTAGGAACCGGGGGTCAGGCGAACGACCAAGGACTCGACCAAAGGATCCCCTTGCAAGTGTCTGTCTATCGTATGGTATCCAGCTCGCTCATCCACTATGACAAAACCGACATTGTCCCCGATGTTGTACCAGGAAACAGGGTACTGAATTTCTACTAATCCCACTTGCCAATTACCTTTTAATTGTACGGGTTTAGGCAATTGAGTAAAGTAACGTGTCAGCGTGTTGTTGGGGTGATAATTAATTGAACTGTTGGAAGGCAGGGTCAGAAAGAAACTCATGACATCGCTTTATGTTTCAAAGTGGGGTTGGGAAGAATGTACCCTAAGCTAATGCTTAACAGAGCAGTCCACAAATTACTATCTCCTTTACCCGCCGATAGATTGTAGATTCTGACGATTATTACGGTATATAAAATGAGGATTTGTGTGAAAAACAAGATTTTAAATTTCGGAATTTCCCGACCAAATACGGTCCACACCCGATCACTTCCCTGATCTTTCATCCTAATGACGCTTCTGTTCCAAATCTCAGTTTTATACAGCTCCACACCACTGACCCAACTATTAAAACTGGCAGGGTAGCCAAACCACTTGACAAAGTATTGTTTTTGTCCTTTCCGTTTACGTTCTTTGATAATTTTTTCAACCCTATACCATGCTTTGTCATTCACTTTCTGTAATTCTTCCGCGTAAAATGTTCCCTCTAACACTTCGTCATTATCATCCTTTATCGTATACACATTATGGGAGCCTAAGTGAACGTTCTCCACCCGAAACAACTCCTCGCTCCAATTGGAAGTGTAACCCTTTTTAAATTTACCCCGTGCTTGACTGATGCGGACACGATCCCCGATATCATACAGTGGTCGTTTAACCCCATCATGTCATCATAATGTCATCCACGTGTCTTCTTGGTTACGCAACGCGACCGATATCGGGGTGCGCTTGATGCTGCGGTGATAGCTGATGTTGTATCCTTTCACCAGCAAAGCCAGAACCGGTAGATAAACACTGGTGTTGTGTTTGGTAAAATAACGCCACATTTTAATTTTTAACGTACGATTAAACCGTTTGACTATGCTGGCTTTGGTTTCTTCATTGTGGGTGGTAAAAAAGCAAATCCCCTGCTGCTTAAGAAATGTCTGAAATTTACGGTTGATAAATTCTCCACCCTTATCGGTCTGTAAACACAGGGGCTTCCGCCCTTGTTTTAATATACTCTCAAAGGCTCGAATCAAACTGTGAACCGTTTTATTTTTTAGTGGTATCACCCACGCACATTTCGAGAATACATCGATACAGGTCAAGAGAAATTTCATGTCTTGGTTCTGTTTGGCTAGGTGAGCTATGTCCACTAAATCGGCTTGCCATTGATGGTCAATCCCCTATGACGCGTCCTCTTCGAAATCGACGATGGATCAGTTTATGTAATGTATACACATTTTGTTCACCCAGCCATTGTCTGACTGGCTGCACCCCTCCATACGTGGCCAGTGCCTCGGGGTCGAAATACACACTTAACTTTTCCATGACGTCCAAGCTTGTGTCATGGCGGGATCCTCACCAGGTCTTTTATCTATTCGCATCGCACCCTGTCGGATATAATTCCATCGATCGGGGTGACCTAGTAAATCTTGAGGAATGTTGGAGTCTCGCAATGCTTCGGCAAATCTTTTCCAACCCTCTGGTTCAAAGTGTTTACGTCGTCTCAACACATCGTTAACCAAATCCGCCACGTTAGTCCCACTAACGGCTTGTCCTTTAATCGTTAATTCCCCTCGTTCATTCCAACCCACGTCTGGGTTTTTTCGAAGTCGTTCTAATAGCAAACGCCCTTTTTTCTGAAATTTATCAGGGATGGTTTCTACAACTTCCGCAATAGACACATGTTCTTGTTTAGGTGTGTGGGGCGGGGTATTAGCTAAGGCCGTGTGAGGTGTCGGGGTTCTGTGTTGGTGGTAATATTCGCGGTGTTTTGTTAAAATTTGGTTATAAGATTCTACTTTAGCCTCCTACGATAAAATACTACGATTCAGGACATCCCTCATCTCCGCATCCAAGTTGGATAACACGTCGACAGTGGGAGCTTGATCATAACGCCCACTTGACAACACCCGAGGATCAACCAACATCATTTTCTTAGCCATAATTTTAGCCCAATAGTTTGCCTAACAACGGACCAGCGATACCTAAAATAGGTCCTAATAACGCCGGGAGAAAACCACCAGTTTGTAATACTCTTTTCTTTTTCTTGACGTTAGTTTTAGGTGAGATCAAAGCGCGCAGACCTTGTTTGCATCGGGCTAATTTACGCTTCTGAACTGAAGTCAAGGATACGTTTCCTTTTATAACATTGAGTGCACATTCACATAGACAATTTATCAATTCTTTCTCAGCCGTGTGAATCAAAGCCCTTTTGACAGGGGGTTTGGCTTTAGCCATCACTCGTAATGTATCAGCATGTTTTCTGAGACGCTCTGCCATGATCTAAGTCTAACGATAAGAATGGCGGTCGTGCGATGATCGACGGTATTTATTTCTGTAGGTATTCAACTTTATTGGGTCGAAGTATGTCAGTTCGTAGCCGTAAAAGATCTGGTGTTGCCTGTTTCAAATCGATAAACAAATAACCGTGGGGTTGCAAAGTAGCATCCGAAAAGGCTTCTTGTACATACTTGATGTTTCGTGGGTACACTTGTTTGGCTAATGGCATGATTGTGAAGCGTCCCGAGGGTTCTTAACTACAACTAAATAATGAGCGTTCAAACTGATTGTTCGATGTTCTTTATTCTTTCCGAATAAATTTTGCACTAAATACAACACACTAAGATTGCCATGGTGACTCCCTTTGGTGAATAGGCGAGTGATGCGTTCGTCAGTTTCTTCCATCAAATCATCGATGATCAACAAGGTTCTTTGTTGAGGGTCTGTTTTTCAAATCCATGCCCGTCATTAATCGCACAGGCGCTCTTCACGCTTTGATACAGACATCACTCTTCACTCAGAATGTTTAAGGACGTCAAATTTAATCTACATAACCAGCAGGCCTCACGTAGAAACCTAATTAATGGTTTCTGACATATAATTACGATAAATGTGTGACTAACATTCCCTGACCTCAATTGGTGTATTCATAAGAAGGGATGCGGTCTGACAAAGTATCGACGCATCAAACCAGTCGCTATTAATATAAAAGACGAGTAATGCTTTCAAATGTCAGTGCACGACATACTGATTACTTTGAGCTTTGCAAGATGCGAACTTCAGACTCAAATGCTTAAAGCAGAAAAACGAATAATGCACTTTGGCATTTTTTTTTATAATATTGCTTCAATGCATCATTGTCTTGGAAGTTAAACCCAGGCTCCGATTGTCATAAAACCTTGCTGCAAGTCACAAAATATCAATGTGACGGCATTATCGCCAAGATTGCTTTCTTGATGTTTTTGTATTGCAGATACATTGGAAATATTTATCAGGGTGGAAATGGGATTTCATTGAAACCCCCTAACATATCGGATGTCAAATTGCATCAGTTAGTCTAGCTAATCAAATTTTCTTTATATCAAGCATCGGTATGTATTTGGGATGAAGACCTAAAAACGGAAAAACATACAATTGTTGAATTGAGCTTTCGTAAACAGGTTAGGGCAAATCACATGCCTTGACAGCTCAGGTCATGGGGTTAGAAAGGTTATTAGTCATATTTTCTTTATTAGAGCTGGACCGATCGTCATTTACACGCATTGAACTCGAATGACGAATACAATAAAACCGAATTCGATTTCATTAACCCAATCGAAACATGATTCCACATTATTATCCGTATCGATTATGAAACACTGGAAAAAACCAAATCTCAGCATCATCCGGAATCATCCGGAGCATTCGCTATTTGTGTGCGGAAGTCTTGACATACTGACGCAGACTTAGCTTGCTTTGATGCGACATTACTACTCAACATCACCAGGTAATATATATAACATGCTGGTGATATATCGTTCGAATAAATAAACTAGCAATCAAAGACTCATTGATCGTATGTCTAGAGTATGTATGTTGCCATATTATAGTCAATAATGGGATAGGGTCTATATTCAATAATATAAGGCAATATCGCACAAAACTTACTTTTTATGATCTTTCAATAGATTGTCGTTAATAGAAGAACAAACATGTCTATCAAGGGAACAATTCACTACACACATTGAGTCACAGCATTCCTCTACAATACACGATAAGGTACATGTTATAAGCAGCAGCTTTGTGGGAAAGTAACTCAGCAGGTCTTATGATATAATGTGAGGAAAAGCCAACAACTGAAAGGCAATACATGACATGCCGGTGATATATCGTTCGAAAAAATAAACTAGCACTCAAAGACTCATTGTTCGCATGTCCAGAGTAAGAAAAAGCTGCTCCAAACAATCTACAATAGTGTCTGACGGAGTCATATACAAGATAACTAACTCATAGGTTTCAGGAAAATAAACGATGTAACAGCTGGCATCATCATTGCAACTCTCCATTGGCCACAGGTGAGTAATAAAGGTACCGATACGACGCACATTGAACGTTGGGGGAAAGCGAATCCGTTGAGACCCACAGATACTTTTCGGATTTAGTGTGCACATCACTCATTAGATTATCGATTTCCATGATAACCTGTTCGTATTACAATGAGCTGTCAGCTGTACCCCCCCCCC
>CM067352.1:9399023-9434950 GCA_034190875.2 Urechis unicinctus | reverse complement strand
CCACAGAAGCCTCTCTGTGACCATTGAATACCACTAACATGTCTGTATCTATGGTAACATCAGGGTTATCAAGTAGACCGCTAGTTTAATCAACTCAAATCGACACCGTGTTGCAGGAAGTTTTATATTTCTTTATATAATTAACGAAAAAATTCAAACGTGGCTCATCAACGTATAGTGCCAGACATATATCGCTTTGTGGAACTAATACTTGAGCGCCTTTCAAAGAGTGTACGCAAACTGTGTGTCCTAGTCGGGATCTTGTAACTGGATGCAGGGTGTGCTTAGCGACGCTATAATGTAGCTGCAATTATAAATTGTATTACAACTTTTAAATTATGACAAACGCAATTGATTCGTATTTATTCACATTGATGACTCACCATGTCCAGTTGCATAGTATTTCACTTACTTAGCAATTAATGGCAAACATCTACAATAGTTTTGAAAGAGTAGTTACATACCCTAAGCCACGCACATAATGATAACATTATCATTTCCGCTGCATAATCATATTTTAAACCGCCTGATATGGTTTCAGTTCACAATAATATCTACACATTGGTGCATACGTAACCACTGGCGCTTTTATCAAATTATGGCATGACAAGATAAATCTAAATTCACAAAATTGTCTCAATATTGCACTTAAGATTAAAAAAAATTGTTTCAATGATACGAACTGACGTAACAAGAGCATGTGTCAGAAACGTGTATCTATTGACTTTGTCACCATATCCATCGAGATGAAGTTCAGACGCCAGACTGATAATCACGTGGCATTAGTATTGTTAAATGTATACAAGTTAAAATGTGCATAAGCTATTCACTCTACCTATTTACTATCCTCTATGAGGTAGTATATAGCCAAATCCTGCTTTCTCCCCACGGTAAGTTTAAAGGTCACATCAGCTCTGACAGGGCGTGTTGAATATGAACAGTAATTTGCAGTTGTTACAATAGTGTCTGAAGGAGTCTAGTAAATTGTGATCACACCCATATTCTACACGACGAGCAAACGATGTTACAGCTGCCATCGTCAGCGACTCTTTATGGGCCACAGGTTAGATATAATCGTACCAAAATGACTAATTGATCAACCACTACAGCATGTGTGTAAAAAAAGAACCTGTTGGGACTTTAATATCACTGAAGTATTATGTGTGCGCATCCCACATTGGCTGATCATATATTGTGATAATCTCTGCCTAGTAGAATATGCAATAAGCTGGCGCTCCGTAGGGTAACTCTTGTTTGTTGTATCTGAGCTCGTCCAGTATGCAGCAAGCTCACAGTAACAGACACATGTCACAGGAAGGTTTAGTCATATATTAGTATGTGTATCACTGGCATTATCACCCCCCTTGGCTTTCATTTGTGTGTCTGTATATCAAGTCTGCAATATTTTGGTTGTTTGCTTCAAGATGGGTGCATTATTTGTGCTACCATTATCTGAACTCATCCAATTGACAACTAGAGGTTGATTGACCAAATAAGAGGAATGTTCCTCATTATTATTGGCATTAATTTATCCAACACATCAAAGGCAGAAATCGTCTTTGGTGGGTCCAACTCCGGTGACATTGAAAAAAGTCTCCTTATGCCATTGTTACTTACAATCATGTTTGCATTGCTTGAATGGTGCAAACTATTGTTCGCTTGATGTATCAGTAAAGTTGTCGCTCTAACAAATATCTAGAATTATATTTTGTACCAAATGCAATGCAAGATAATCTAGAGATGACGTAGAAGAGTTTATGGATGGTAACTATTGCCATAATTGATATTTAAATAGTGAATTAGCAATATTGCATAAGACTTTGTTTTTATCGACTTTACCTGCTATGCCTCAAAAAAAGTTTATACCTTTGATACGCTTCAAACGAAGAAAAGTAAATGCATTGAATTGACCAGTGATAGGTACAACATTCAACAACTATATACAAAAGGGTAAAACTCGGCACTCACCTATGGCCAATGAATCGTAAGGATCACTTCTTACGATTCATACATACACATCCGATGTGTTGGTCAGGTAATGGGGTCAGACACAAGATGCTTATCACTTGGAGAAAATCACCGAAACTAAGTTATTGTCCTCAATCAACCGTAGCCAGTTTGTTTTTACTTTCACTTGAGTTAACGGTAACTTTATTGGTTTTTATACAGCATGGGCTGTCAGTGAATGTGATAAGTCTTTACTCTTTACCGCTAACATAAAGCATTTTGATTTTAACTATTCCATATTTTCTTCTTCTCCATCGCCGTTTCACGAAAAACCGACGTCAAATATAGTAACAGATAAACTTTCCGAAGCATTTCGATATCGGATATGTTTGAGGGGTGTCGGTGTTATCGTATTTCTAATCAAATAAGCTATTTCAGTGTCTAGAATAAAATGCATCCATGGAAGCCACCTCAATGATAATGACGTCCACATCCGTACTTTATGATTAACAGAAAAGGTTTCATGGCGGTAATCGGAGCCCGGCCTTTACTTTTAGGATACTAATCGAATACAGGTAGCTTGAAACAAAATAAAAACAGAATATTACGATTGATTTATCGAAACCAAAGACTAATTGTCAGATATTTTTAAAGACTTCCTCTAGGCGTAGAATCCCAATACAACCCAGCTCCCTTCTTAATGGAGGTATGTATTCTTGTTTGTCAGTGTCTTGTTAGACATCGATTGTAATTATGTATTAGGGACATCAATGAAGGAAAAAAACATGACGCCTGCTTGACATGCGCATATGGTAAGGTATCTATGGCAAAATCCTCGAAGTGGTCCGCATTCGTTATGCATGTGGCCGAGCTCGAACACACGCATAGCTGGTGGTTATGAGTGGCTAAACCACTTACCGCCACACATATGATGGAACTGCACGTTACTGGGGACAATATCATAACCATAAGTGCATAAGTGTGTTTTATAAACTTGGAATAGGTCATTTTTAATCCATAGTGGTCATAGTCAATTACACAACATCCTACTGTAGAAGGAGAGAAAGTTTGGAATAAGTCACCTACGTTCAATAATCGCGTCTTGTTTAAAATGCCCCATGTAATAGCGATTGATTTAACAGACACTTGAACTGTATCCAATTTATTTCACGGAGAGCAACGAAAGGTGAAGGCTTAATTTCTCCCCAAATCGACTAGCTTATTGTGCCACTGTAACACACGCATACCTTCTGCCCTGGGCCGATTATTAACCGAGGTCATAATGTCGGAAGCATCGGCAAGCAAGCTAAATTACAAGCTTGTTGAAATCGCTTACTCAAGAGGGAAACTTAATATATGAACTTTTTCTTACAAAAAGAAGGATTTTGTGGTGTGGATGGCCTGAGTTAATGAGAACATTAGGACTGATACTGTGCTCCAATGAAACCGACGGGGCATCAGAAGAGAAAATAACAAGAAGCATGACGTGTAAAAGAAGCCAAATATATACTAGCTTACGCCACACATCGAATGATTCTTAATTTAGCCAAGCAACCGTCTCTAATATATCTTTTAAGGCTAAACTGGTGCTGAGTTGGCATTTGGATTATATGTTATATATACTGTACAGCTAATCACGGATGAAAAATGCTGCAGGGGCTAAAAGCTAGACAACATTAAGTTTTGCTTCTGAAAACATAATATAAGTCGCTATCACTCACCAGTGGTCAATTTTGAATTGGTACAATGGGCGCAGCTCTATCGCTGTTTGATCGAGTGGAAATTATGGGTAAAATTGTGACTCATCAAACTCCTGCAGGCGCTTTTGAAGCAATTGCCTGTTAATGAACCGATTCACCGCCCATTACGGAGAAGCGAGATATGGATACATACTGCCCTACCGAGGATATATTGTATGTAGATTGAATAATATATACACCAACTACAATAACAATCTTATTTCATCGATATTGCGGTACAGGTCCTTTGCATAGAAAACCTCTTAAAGCTCCTCGTATTTCATGAGAACATTACCATCTGCTCATAATGGAACCACCGTCCCGATAGCCAATGGCCTATCATCAGCAACTCTGTAGCGTAGACTTGTTTCTAATTATGTGTGCGTATATCAGAAGGAATAAACATTATTGATCTCAGGCGTGAAATGTTAAATCTTGTACACATTGATAAATAAGGTCACGCGAGGTGTAAACGGGTTTAAATGAACTTGCAGTTTATACGAGCTACAGTGTATAAATCGAGCACACACACGTAAATCGATAGTATTGATGGTAACAATGAGCACCGCTACAGATATACCGGAATGGATATAATCGTGCTGAGTTAGCAGCGTGTAATAGACTTTCCTTGCTTGCTCCTTATTTTCACTAAGTAGAAATGGGTAAGTCGATTCAACTCAGCCAATCATCATGCATATCTGAAATTGCCTGTTGATTGTGCACCTTTTGAAAATTTCCGGTCGAAATGAAACGATACGAAGTTATGGGCAATATTGCTTATAGCGATCGAAACATATATTGAATGCCTGGTAGAGCACTTCTTACGCAGCCTACTTATTCACTACAACGCACATAGAGCAATTCTGGCATCAGTTACAGATCAGCACATAAGCAGCGACATCCATGAAGCGCACTTTTGTGCCGGTGCCATGTACCATGAATTATCGATATGCTATCGCCATGGCTGTTTCAAGTCTTGGTCAATATATAGGGCCCCAGTCTGCCTGGGCTGCATTATGTCTGCATGCAAGTTGGCATCACATACTAGCGACGATACACGTTAGAGGACATTGGTTATACGGGATATTGTATAATGACCCATATTACATGATCGCCTGATTCAGCTAAAATTACATATTTCCATCAGATTTTGACTGAAGTACTGTTTTTGTCAAACATGTCCCATAGTGGTTGTCGGTCAAATCGCCCACAGTGCTCAAAGAGCGGCTGCACCAGATGGCACCACTCATCATACCTCTGCCATGAAACGTTGTTATACAATATCCCGCAAAACAATATCCCGCAAAACATTTTCTGAACACAGCTGTTGAACGCTTCTGTTGGCAATCGAAAGTTTTGACAGTGAAGCCGAGCGGTACGGGTTGCAGAAATTCATTGTTGTATTTACATGTAATCAACAACGAACGGTTGAATTTCGTGTGGTCTATCATTCTTTATAATGACTAAAATTTAGGCGGCATGCTCGAAGGGATGTGAAAACAAAGGAGCGAGGTCATGCTTGTCATTGTGTTTGTTGTTTACTGGTACAATATTACCTATTTATTAGCGAAGAGTTGCTCATTTGAGGCGCGATGTTCTTGTTGAACAGATATTTTTATTGGGCCATTAATACATACATGCAATCACCGACTGTTGTGGGTTACCGGTGTACCGCTGTGATATTTTAAAACTCAACATTTCTTTCTGACCCGTAACGCTTACCTGCCTAGCGTCTTGGAATAAAGTAGGAAACGGCAAGCCACGTAAGACACCAGAAGAAGTGTATTTGCTTGGGCGATAATTCAATAGATCCCCCGTCGCATTACTAATATCGACTATGGCTTTGGACCTGCGGCGCGGTGACCGAAGAACGGATCCCGCATGCTTAATATTCGACGCGTTCACAATGACCCATAATACATGATGATTTTCATTATCGGAAGTGACATGTTATGAACAGGTGTAACTCATTCGCAGCCAAGCACAACCCACGACATCACTATGTAGCCCTATAGGGTTTATCAGCTCGCCGTGTGGGGGGAAATATGATAACAAAGAGATAAGAAGAAATTAAGGATTAAAAGAAACTAATTTTTAACCCATTAATATTAATTCAATTGATTCATGTGTTATTTAAAATCTGTAATATTGTCCAATTTCTCCAATAAAACCATGGATCTTTGACAATTCGTAAAGACTTTGAACATGGAAGCATTCATCCGATCAAGAAAAGCATTTGACATTCGCCGCCCTGGTCGCTTGTTATCGGTTAGAAAAGCATTGCGTGTGGGCTGCTCCTTCTAGATAGCTGATATGAGAGAGGACTTCTTCGCCGCATTGGTATAGTGTTGTTATAGAAAATGCGTCATGCTGTGAGAGAGAACATTGAAATAGAGGTAAAGATGATCGGAAACGAAGGTAAAGATGATCGGCACAGACGGGAACGCCATCTTTGTAGATTATAAAGGGTGTGTATACCTTCCACAGATTGTTTATCCACTAGTCGACTGTCTGGTTGTTTGTTTATCACATAATTATCCCCAAACCTCCCACAGAAAACGAAAGGAAGACCGGTTCATACACACACTTTATTGGGCTTGAGGAAGTCCAAGAACCCCACTGCGCAGAGCAGATAAATGGAAGATGGTCTGGAAGGCCGGAAGGCCGGGGTGTCAGGAGTGAGGAAGAGGCAAAGAAAAACAACAAGGCAAAAACGAAAGGGTTTTGAATAGGAGGTGGGTTGGAGGGACCAAGAAGGACAGCCGAGTGAAGTGAGTGCAGGCTCAGCGGAGTGTGACCACGAGAAGCGCTCGGGTATAAACAGATAAACGACGATGGAAGTCGTGAACCCTGCGGGAGATGAGGTGAGACAGGAAAAGGGCACGCAAGCAAGGCGAACGGAGAGAGCGCCAGAGGGCGATAAACACGAGACAGGAAGGGCTAATTACTTGCTATTAAAGACTCAATAGCACGATAATTATGATCAGGCATTTAAGCGACTGCATGACTATTTACCTCTAGAGGCCTATCATTTCGTTCAGGCAGGTTATGTCTGGAAGCTGGCGGGAAATAGCGGCCCTAATGTCGGGTGGGTAGGGCTCTAATGTCATCCCATGATACCAGGTTCAGGACAACTATTTGCCCCTGTTTACGACCTTCTCTTCCCTGTCAACAGTGTGGTGATCCAAGACGATTTAACTTTTGACTCGGGTGACCTCAAGGCAGCTCATCATCGTCTGTAGACCGCATATCAAGTCATAGCGCATACTAGGTGGTTAGACACTCACCAATGGAAACACCTGCCAGGGATAGGTCTTTCAGGGCTCACCCAACATCAGGAGACCTTTTCCCAGAACCTCCAAAGGTCTTGCGCGCCTCGTCCCACTGCTGGTAGCAACGCATTCCCTGGGCGTAGAGCTAGTTGGGGACGCCCTCGATCGTAACCTCAACTTTTGTGATCTTGGGGTTGTAGAAGGACTCTAGCGTAGAATGCTCTGGTCCCGGTGTCTTCAAAGAGCATCAAGATCCCCTTCATCGATCTGGCTGGAACGTTTATGTTTATGTTCCAGAGCGTGTCTAATTTGTTGTATGCCAGTTTCCTATGCCTCAGGACCCTCTCGAATAGGATTGCAACTCTGCCAAGGTACTGGAATGTGATCATTCTGGCAAGGTCTGAGTTTGTTACCATGTCGTATTTCAGGGAGATCCCGTGGCGTCGTCCGTTGCGCGGGTTACTCTGCCGTAGTCGTTGAAGGTTCGCTCGTACTCTAGACGATCGGCAAGGGCGCTCTGGTAGAACAGCATGTGGCTCTCTAGCAGCTCAATGTCGAGGGGTATGTAGAACCGTTTCCCATATCCGTCCTTATCCGCGGCTCCAACTCTTACTTTGGTTGAATTTTGATTGGCTGTGATGTCAATCCCCTGGTAGTGGGCGTTGGCCCTCTCCTGGCCAGTCATCCAAGGGTCTTGGTAGCAGTGGTAAACATCTGAGTCATCAATGGACGTGACCTCGTTGCCAGAGGTCTTAATTGTCATTTTATTGATCATTGCTCTGCCAAGGTTTGCGACAACGGTTCGGTTAGCGTCTGTTGAGGTCATGTCGATGTTAAGCGCAAGTCTGGCCTTGCCAGGGACAATAACGTCATCCACCCCCAGATTTGGGAATCTGACAAGCAGCTGTTGGTTCTGGTCAATTGTGCTTGGATTGTTTGTCACAATAACCAACTGCCGCATCCCTTTTAATCCCTAATGGCCATAAATTCACCTTATTTTTAGCACAATTTGAAACGCTGCTAGTCGCCATATAACGGGCTGCATAACATTTCGTTAGCAGCAGCACAAGCATTACTCACCAGAAGACTAAGGTTTACAATGTTGTTGCAGTTTAAATAATCATTCCACATGAAATTGGCTTTTTGTTGTATGTATATACGTGTATATAGGCTATTTTCGCAAGCATATGTGAAACGTACTGGCTAATGTGGATTGTAAAGAACAAAATGTCATCTATACTGCTCAGGCAATGCTTTATACTAACATTATGGCACATTCATTTACCACAGGAATAGTGATGACAATTACTATAACAATTGACAAAGTTTGTGCATAATGGCCTCACATTGCAGAATCTCTCTTAGTATAAAGTAATGTGTTTGGGCTAGGGTGGTTGGAGGCATATGGAGGTGATATATAGGAGCTCCATATTCGTCATATATATATATATATATATCAGGGTGGCTATATATATATATATCCTAGATATATATATATATATGATGGAAGCTCGATAGATATGACATATATATATATATATATATCTCGTGTATATAATATATCTCTATATATATATATATATATATATAAATATATAAAAACTATAAAAGCACATCCCTTTCAATGAAGTGATCAGTTGGACAACCCTAGGGCTTGTGTCCGCATTTGTTCTTCAATTTCCTGATGAATCCCGGAGGGTCCATTGCCTCACTGTTTACTGCACCTGTATACATGCAACAAGGCATGTAATGTAATTTGTCATCCGAACCTGCCATATCCTGTGTGACCACCAAGTTCAACTTATTTGACATGCATTAAGCGACAATTGTCCATAAGCAACTGAATCGCAGAACAAACTTAATCTACTTACTAATGTTAATTATAAGTAAAATGGATAATGTGATATGGGATATTGACATATTTAGACTTAAAAACGATGAGCATGATGAATCATTGATTTTTCCGCCATCAGTATGTCATGTAAATTTCCATGCTGGCTTTTACGACATGGAAGCCATCAACGACTGACATGGCAAAATGAAACCTGCAGCCTGCTAAATGATGAAAAGCTGCGCATGATACCAATTGCTTTCGAGCATTAGTAGGATAATGTATCCATGAGTTAGTGACAACGTTGTTGCCGGGCAAGAGGATCGGGAAGCTTTATGAGTGCAATGTTTTATATACCCCGTGAATTTAGCCTTTACTAAACGTACTCGTTCAACGCGTATCTAACACTCAGCAGGGTGTTCATGAGCGCCAGTAAAACACAGATCCAATGTAACGTTTATTTAATCGCTAGGTAATCACAGTAACCCGCTGGTCAATTCATAGGCCGCGTAACAGCGCGTCCCATTTTACGGTGATAACGCACTACGCAGGGCACAGCTGCAGTAAAGTTACACCGCACGCTTAGTAGCGCTCACTGCCCCCATTGATTCATAAGGAGTCACAATAGGATCCTATTACCAGGCTAATGCATCCATTGTGTACTTATATGCCCTTTACAAGTCAATGTAGCATGACATAAATGGCATACAAACAATAATGTGCATCGTACGCGGCATTTACCTCTGGTTTTCTGTCTGTGATAATTTTATCAAACTATAAATTACTTTGCCATCTGGCCTGGACTGACTCGCTGCACAGCTCCAATTGAAAACATACTAGACGCCTGATGAAGCTAAACGAGTCCGCCTTATTACCGAGAGTATGTCAAAATAGTTACTCAAGACATGCGATCAATGAGCTCTTTGTTCGCCTGTTTATTTATTGGAACGATATATCATCGTCCATTGTTTGGTCTTATCCTAAGATTCTATCATGAAAGCTTTTGAGCTATTGTCATACATTTTTGTGCATGCAAAATGTATCTTAATGTGTAGTGTAGCGGGCAGCTGTGTCTCTGGCAACATTATTCAATGTGTGCAGTGCATCTTATTCTTGATAAGCGCATCCAGGGTATGCATGTCACCTTAGACATAGCAGGGACGGTTTGCAACACATATGAGGTGTATATCACAATCGATGAACCCGTACAATGGTGTTTTTACATCTTATTATTATAATAAGCGATGCTTATGGTCTATTGCACATTGTACTATAATTTATTGTCATTACTGTCTACAACTGGCGTCGAAGACGTAATCTACCAGTAATTAACATTGTCACAAATGTTCATGTAGATTAGAACAGCATATATATGCTAGATTAACAAATTAACGTTGATGTCTTCATTGTGCTCGGGGCAGTCATTTATACTTATGTCATGCACGTATATTTAAATAACTGAGCCAATGTGTGGTTTCAGACAGCACAATTCGTATACCAATCACGTGAATAGCGCACTAGGATATGGAAAGCACTCCTAAGAGTAATGTACAAAACACATTGTTATTTGCTTGTATGCCCCATTAAAAGCATCATGATTACATATAGGCATGTTATTATGGTACACTCAGATTCAACGCTTAGTGAACAATGTGCATGTACACATTTTATTGGACCACATCGTGTCAAGCTAACAATACATCTTACACGGGATTACATCGTGTCAATCTAACTCTGCACCTATGCATTCACTATGTCGTGTCAGTCTCACTATACACCTTTGAATGGACAACATCGTGTCAATCTAGGTGATATCGGTAAACTGTCAAAGGGAAAGGAATTACAAGCTACAGATTATCGCATATTCAAAGATTCAAAGATTCTGCATCGATTTTGTTAATCACGATGCTTGAAGGCTTTCTATACAACTCAACCGAGTCCAAAACCGGAAGCCAATCGTTCTATAACGCGTATCCTGTATTCGGTATATAAGACGTTTGGTGTGTTCTCTGCTTTTATTACACTTGAATGATAGATCAAAACGTCAAATATAGCTAAAATAGTATCTAGTAAATAGTCGATACTCATTTGTCTTACTAGAAAATTAGACTGCATGTTGTATATATTCAACTTAACGCAACAAAGTTACGCTGATATTAATGTCTGCGGATCGACTTCAAACTATATTAACCATGAGACGATGGGATTTTGAAACCCCATCATCAAACTTCCCATACCCTAGAGTTCTGAAACGACAGAGGTAGGCAGTGGATAATAAGACGGAGTTTATATGGAGGAGAGGTCACTTTCAGTCATTGCACACTTCATATATAATGAATGCACTAATATTCGCTTCAGAAGACTTGAAATTTCACTTTTTGATACTGGCTTTTATGCAACTTAAAACGAAAATCATCATAAAAGCATGGACACCTAAACCCCCTTAAAACCATGATGAAAGACGAGTTCTAACTATGGCCGAGTCGTCGCCAAACATAATGATCTCTTTGCATGTGATAGTTGTGTTCGGACCAGTTTCCGTCTTCACGTGACCTTGATAAAGCTCCTCCAAAGCTGAGGAACCGTACAAATGCAACGTTTGGGAGTCTTTTTTGGAAAACGCAACAAAAATTCGTCTCGATTCCATTCGTACTAAAGTGCAATATTGCCTTGGCCGGAAGAAGGGAGAATAAACGCTTGTTTATTGATCCCATGCTACGCTGGTGCTGTCAGACTTAACAGGGTATAGATGTCAAATGTCACAATTTCTCAACTTCATCGGTACATGTCATATGTCCCTTTCAAATGCCCTGTCATAGTTTAAACCCGACGTATGTCTTCTCGTCCACACAAATAGAGCATGACACCTCTCAACATTGCAATGACAAGTTTCCTCACCTTTTCTGCCTTTTACCATTGGATCCCCATTGTGCATTAAAGTTGAATCATCGGTGTAAATGCTAACCAGGTCGTCTATATTGCCTTCGTTGTACAACTTCGCGAAATGTTGTATTATTTCCTCAATTTTTTTCGCGAGATGTGAAGTTTAATCATCAATGATTAAGAAACAATGTGTTATATGATGAAGATACACAAGAGAACAAATAAACACTATCATGCACAGTTACACAAGCAGAGAAAAATGTTAGTGCGCGTGCCAGGAACCGCCCAAAAAAACCGGCACACGGTGTCATATTTGACACGGCGCTGCTTACGCAGTTGCATGTAAGCAGTTGAAAGGTGCTTTTGTGATCACTTTTGCATAAATAACCGATTTGAACATCCGCTGTGATCATCTTTGTAAACAGAACGTAGCGAAATTCACCATATTATGGAAGGAGAGGAAATTAAACGATTTGTTGAGTGCTCCAAGCAGTTAATTCTAGATTATCAGTTCACCCCCCATCATGTTGTAGCATGTTTATTGCTGAGCGTTGTGTGCATTACATTATACTGTCTTGCAACCGCATCCCGAAGGGTTGCTAAACCTATCGATTATAAACGTATACTCAGCCAACAGGTGCTGCATCTCACAACAATAAACGACAACTGTTATGCTTCCAGCAACACAATCAATTATCAGCCGAGGTGTGGCAAATGACAAAGTCCGACTTGAACGTGGCTGCAGGATGGAAAAGCAGACAGCGAAGCTCGACAAATATGTTTGCGAAGCCCAAATAGGTTCAAGACATAGGCAATACATGAGTTCAGATGTTACAAAGATTCCATGCGATCGAGTAGAGTTACACACCTGTTTTCTCCGATTTCGCATAGAATGATGGCCCTACGATGCGTGCTACAGTTAATGTCTTGTTTGATGAACATTTTATCCATTCTTCAGAACACAGCCATGAGCATCTTGTCAATGCCTGAAGCTTGATCCAGGCTAATATATTCGTAATTATGGAGGCATATCCGTCGTCCATGTTATTTACATACATAACATCTGTATGTACTATAATCTAGTCTCATTCATCAGTGAGTTCAGTGACCTATTTGGGTTTGAGGCTTGCTCGGACTTTTGCCACAATTTATATCGTACAAGTGCATCCCGTTAAATGACCTTTTTCATGCTCTGCGGTGGTAGCTACTTACTGCTATGAACACGCACAAACAGCTCTGTATTCAATCAGTATTCAAAGATACACTGTATATAAGTGCGTTGAATGATTTTAACACTGTACACCGCCGTGTACGGATACCTTGATTTGCCAATCTCGCACAGACCCTTACATGGGCTGTGATTGTGCGAGTCAACAATAAATGACTGGCATAAATGTTGTACACAACGCCCTCAACGACATTCTATAGTTTCCAACCTAAGACACAGTCTACCCCGGGTGATTATAATGCGAATCGATAAGTAAGATCAGCGTCAATGTTGTACACGACGCCATGAACGCGATTCCGCATGCTGTGTTTCGCGGTTATCAAATTTCATAGCCTAATGGATATGGTTTATTACAATCACAGTACCAGCATGCTGTATCCTTTTAGTAGCTATCGTAGTAACAGCTTGCTTTGTTTACAACAGAGGCGTCTCGGAAGATTCGGATATAGTATGACTGTGTCTCACACTCTGGTGGCAATGGAGCACTTGGATGGTAGTGCTGTGCAGCAGTTTGTAACTATATGACGAGTACACCATACCAACATCATTTTTGCCCACTTCATGGTACACGAGAGAAGTACAGCTGGATAATGACGCTTAGTGAGGAGTACAATGAAAAATCGCCGTCAACATCACAAATTGTTCCATAATTAATAACTTTAGATGTGAACAATCTGTTATATGGATTAAAATCTAAGCATTATACTTATGTAAGTGGGAATGTTAATAGCGCACTTTCCAACCATGCGTTTGAAGAAGCTAACGGTGCAGATACAGCATCCTCTGCCTAATATTGTGCTGATATAATGCAACCGTTAGTTAAGTGCTGCGCTCAAAACGTGTATGCCTTTTTTAGCTGCAATGCCGCTAACAAACACCTTAACATCACCCAGAATCCCCAGGTTATATCGTTGTTAGAATGAATAGTATTCAATAGCACCATCGTAACATCACAGGTGAGGCAGAAAATATTTATAGAAAATGCATTTAATACATGAATGGGAACTGAAGCACTCTCTTGATTTTTACCAACTTTTAGCCCAAAGCGATTATTCAAAATTCCTTTACTAATCATGTTTAAGTCATAAAGCATACGTGAAGTCTTTCTTATGGGTGATGATTATTTTCGGTGCTCTCCTTGGTTTTCCAATGCACAAAATATGGCATTCGAAGCTTTTCATTAGCTACAGAGAGTAAAGTACTCATTGTTTGAATATCATCATTCAACTCACCGATCGGTGCGACGGTATGAACGTTGACATGCATTGCTATATAAATAACTATAGTAGTATAGGTAATAGCGGTTCGAGCACACACCTCCATCGGAGACCCACCCACCGACGATAAGGAATCCCCCCAATTCAGAGCATCATTTACCCAATTCGACTATTCTTTTCGGGTCGCAATTGTAATCCTTGGCCAGCTCTTGTCAGCTCTTGAGACCTTAGACCCCGAAAAGAATAGTCGAAGTGGGTAAATGAAGCTCTGAAATTAAGGGATTCCTTATCGTCGGTGGGTGGGTCATTAAATTGCCGGCAAACAGGAATGTGCGAAACGTGATTATTAGGTGAGTACGAACTACCTTTCATTTAAATGAAACCGGGAATGGTAAAAAAAAGGATTAATTGTATTCCATGCGTCTTTTTATTTCATGGAGTCACATTGGATATGCTACACCTAACTTGCTTTACTACTATGAGTCCACGCCGCTGTCATTTGCAAATGCTTTTAAAATCGTGAATCACAGAAATTCGACTCTTTTCGGCTGGATTACGACGTCTCCTGTGTTTGTCGGACAGCTTATACCGCCTAAAGATATGCTTTATATGCAATTTATCCATTAATTTAGTCTAACGATCGCATTTACATGAGAAAAATAATCGCGTATGGCCATTGCCGACACAAAATATATTAAGTAATCTGAATAATGCTGACAGATTCTTTGTATTTGGGGTATATAGGTGCATTACCTAAGATATATGTACAACAAAGGCGATTTTAAGGTTTGGACTATAGACATCATCAGGCTCAGTTGTCGTATGTACATATTGGAACACGAAGAATGGGATGTTAATAATTGTTAAGCTCACCGACATGCAATGCATAAAACGTTTATCAATGATAAAGATATCTGCCTTGTATGCTGCGATATATTTTGAAACATTGTAACCTTAATATATTCAGTTTAATGACTCGGCACTAACTAGCCTTATTGCCTTGTAACAAAAAAACAATAAGGTTTGCAATGCTGTTTTGTACATTAAGATCATTAAAATTTGCCAATAACAATAATTTGCAACAAAAGGCACTCTTGACCATAACAATAAGAGCACATTGGATTCGTCACCTATTTTTTTCGTTCATATGTGCCTTGTGAACACAAAGGCGATGCAGTTGAGATGTGTCTATAGTTGTGTAGTATGAGTAGAACACGTTGGTGAATACATTACAAAAGAATCAATACGTTCACTATATACATCATAAGCAAGTTTTATTGTTAAAGTCGACTAAGCTTAAAATAATCGCTGCTCTGTTATAATGCTGACACTTGCACAAAGGGTTGACTTTAAAGGATGGATAAGCTCAGGTTAATTGGCTGCTAATCATTACAGTACACTCTCCTTGTCCATTACATTACACAAATAAAACTCAATATCACATTAGCATTCTCGATGGTGATATTTCAATTTTCTTTGCACTGTTACGGCATGCATTTAAGTTTAAGATTCAGCTGACCGCAGCACCCCACGAAAAATGAATGCATCATAGGCTCTCAATGTTACGCATGTGACAATGAATGTTCCCTAATGCCCTTAAGTGTGCAGTAATTAACTAGCCTAATTCCACTAATTCTACAACGGCTAATCAAAGGGATATATATATATATATATATATATATATATATATATATATATATATATATATATATATATATATATATATATATATATATATATATATATATATATATATATATATATATATATCGTGCCCATATATATATGCGTATATATAAATATATATATAACAATATATGATTTATATATATATCGTGTATATGCTTTATCTAGCGAATACATGCAATAAACGCTAATACAGCCCACGACCACCACATTAATAATACGTTGAATTAGCATCATCCATAGTAAGTAAAAACGACCTTTTATATCTGGTATACACTCTTGGTCCGATAATGGTCGTCCATGAATGGTGAAGATGCCAATGTACACGTACAAATCCAACCTTTCGTGCCCATTTATATATGCGTTTATTTGCGTAAATCCGAACAAAAGCTGGGATATATGTCCAAATAAAACAATGATCATGATTTAGTAATACAATGTTCATTATTTGTAATGAAGCTAGTCATTAAATCGTGTCGAGCTTGCTTTGATTCTAGCGAACGGACAAGCAATAAACGCTAATACAGCCCACGACCACCACATTAATAATACGTTGAATTAGCATCATCCATAGTATGTATCATCAAAACCATAACTACAGAAAAGTAAAGAATCATTCGTATTTTCAAAACCATAACTACAGAAAAGTAAAGAATCATTCGTATTTTCACCATTTGAATGGCGAAAACTGCCAGCAAGACGATAAGTCAAAGGTCATTGTTTGCAGAAGGATTGTCATATATGATCTCAACAAACAATATGTGACGGCTTTCTAATGACCAATAATACACCTAGCATTTCCGCTGCATATCCGTCGATGAATTGTCAAGCTTATATTCACAAGCAAATTGTGATTGCCATTAGCAATATTGCCGCAACAGGGTATATACAGCATAAAATGACAATGCGGTTAAACTCCTGTGTGCAGTCCGTGAAAACAGCCATGTATATGGTGTATCAGAGTCATCATGGACCAATTTGCCCCACACTGATGCAATTTTAGCATGAATGGAAATGCATTAACGCTGGATGATAACTTTTGCTGAAGAGCGCGTAACTGTACCTCATTCTACTCCATCTCAATATATGTTGTCAGTCTAGAGGGGCAATCAAGGTAACGAACATGCCCTGAATGAATATTATACCTCTTTCAAAATAGGGATATTATCTGATATGAATGCTATTCTAAATGTTATTATCCGGGCACCTAGATAAAACATTATCCCATACATATTCAGTTTGGGCTTATGATTGTGACCATGGAGCGTTCATAAAGGATAAAATGCGTGAAGTTACGTGAATTTTTGAATCGTGTACATACAATGTGTTTGATTACCAAAAACACAATAGCATATGGCAGAGTTAAGCTGCAATGTGCGCCGCATTGAAACGCACCTCATGAATAACCTTCTTTCTTCTTGGTAACTCCATCATACGACTTAAGCTGTTGCTGCAACAATTCAAAATTTATTTATCGTTTAATCTAATTATGCTCATTGTGTTGGTACATTAAAGCGAATGCAGTGAATGAAATAAAATGTTTCTTTGTTGGTTGCATACCCTGCTTGAAATGGAAATCAAGGGTTAGACTTACGAAGAAGTCAGGCGCTCTAGAAAATACATCATCACACTCGGTAGGTGAGGTTTGCATAACGTATGCTTGACACGTGAACACAAACCGTGATGAAAATGATTTTATATTGTCTTTACAAATCATATCACTTACATCCAAAGACGAGAAAACTTCATCAATTTGTTATAATTACTATCTCCCTGTTCGCCATTGCAAAACAAATTATCCTAAAACTGGTATAAACAATACTTTCCAAAATTGCGAATCGGCGTAGTGCCTACACAGCAGGTGCAACCATGGAAGCAACTAGTTGGTCAATTGCTGTTATGCCACATTTTAAGATATTGTTGGAACATCAATTGATTTTTATTTCGTTGATATCTGGTAAAGTATACCTCAGATGCAATGTTACAAAGAAGGTCACACGGAGACTGATGGCGTCATCTCTGCAGATGTTCACATTAGGTAATAAATTACACTTTTGTCTAGACATATCTATCATCGCTTACCTAATCGTCCTATAAACTAATCTAATTCCGCTTCATGGTACACAGGTGAATAATAAAAGTTTATTGATATATCATATCCAAGTTATCCAAGCGTACACCATGGATCTGCTATGATATTTACCACATTGGTTGGTTGGTTGGTTGGGTATCTGGTAGTTTCGGCATGTCGCCAGTTCGGTCCGTCACTCTTTCGGCCCCTTAACTGTTTTACAGGTTGACTTCCTAGGTGATTGATTAAACATTTTGCTTGAAAAAAGCCGCTCTATTCTTCAGCCTTTCTGTACTGTATCTACAATCGTGACATTCAGTTAAATGAACATCAAAGGTGAGGCGTGCATGTAGACAAAATGAACACGGGCCGAACTTGATACGGAATGAAAGAACTCTGGGATTGTGGGCCGAACGGGTAACGGACCGAAACGACTGCAATTCATTGGTTGCATCAGCGTCGATCAGTCATGAGCAATTCAAATGAAGGCAAGCAGAAAAAATGATTAGAGCAATGGTTAACAATTAAGGTAAGTTCAACCGATTAAGTAATAATGCTACTTTTGAAATTACTATATTCATTAGTATTATCATTATTAACATTGAAAGTGCTAGCACGGTAAGAGTTTCATCAATGTACATAACTTAGTACTCAATATTTGCATGATAACAAATATTAGTAATCATTATAGTCTATCCGGCTGCTCGCTTTGAAGGGTAAACCTATTTCCAAACGAAACAACTTTACACAAAATAACGATTTGGCCAGAATTTGAGTCGCCCTGATGCCATCAGGCATTATAAAGGCCATCGATCTGACCATAAATCGGACCTATTGCATTCACGTCAACCTCCGCTGCTGGTCACTTGTGCATCGTAATGGTATCAAGGTGACCAGTTTATTGTCAGATTATTTCCGTTGGATATCAGGTTTCATGTCCATTCGGTTGATGCGGAAATCAGCAAGTTACATCGAAGAGCTTTAGTAGCAATAAACATAGGGAAATACAGGATATTCTGCCATTTGTTCGTGAAGATATACGGCTCAAAACAATCGCTTGCTTATATGAGGGAGTTTCCGACAAACAACTCAATATGATTTTATGTAGGAAAAGTTTGAGGTAATGCTGCAATCAACTCTATAGGTCCATGGTAAATTGCTATTGTGCTTTATTCTTGATATTCATAATCAGGTCGTATATTGGCCTAACACAATCAGTGCACGGTATCGGGGGGCCGCAGCAAAAGTGTACGTCATTTTGGGTAAACGCACTAAAGTTCTATCAGGTCAGACCAATCCTCAGTTAAAGATTTACATTTATTGAAACCCGCATCACTGTGCGTATGATAATATCCGTCGTTGTAATATTTCCGGCTCCTTCTTAGATACCTGCAAAATCGATGGAATTAGCTAACCTTCAATAAGTCTCCCAATGTTATACGCTGTTAAACCGCTATCAGTATCACTAAAAAATTTTGTGGGGTGTCTGTAACAATTTGTTAGTACGGATGGTATCACACTCACGTGGCTGACCTGAAGAGAACAAGATTCACTAGACTCGACGTCTCAATCAAAGGATGATATACGAGTTTGAGGCTCGAGCTCTCCATCATTCCGCTTCATGCACCTCCCTTTCTACGTCCAGCACCAGCCCCACCAGCAAATGCAAACCAACAAATGCCAAAGATGGACAAATATTGTGGCGGATTCAAATTCAATCAAATGAAAAGTCACAGAACGTCGCCATATTGCAAGTTAACTAACAACCTTAGTGCTGCCACATTCATACATCCTTAAATAGATGTGCATTGCGGTGCCTATAATTAGATTCAATTAACAGTGTTTTATTCAATAAGTCTCCTATTAGTGATTAATGGAATATATCGACAGCATATGCAACGGTAACAGTGCCATGAGCTCTGCAACTTCTGCGAAAAGTAATATGAACGTGTCGATGCATTGGGCCAATTATATCAGCTTTTCAGCTACATGAGTGTCAAGTGCACCCACGACCAGACAACAAATGATCAAAAGCATGGGTTCTCAAATGTATTTCAAATCGAATCGATTAGTTGTACAATTGCACCTTGAGTCAATTGTCATCTAATGTACAAGTATTTGATGCAATATTAGACTTTTGGTGTTCAAATTAGACCCCAAAATCGTTCATAGATGTATACAAACTAGATTGTGGCTAATGATAATTAATTGGATGCTTTAAATCATGGTTTTAGAATGCAATTAATTAACACTCATGGTGTGGGTATACGGCAATGTACCAGGAGAGATTAATAGGCTTGGTTAAGGTCGTCTTCTGAAATTTAAGCGCTACGTGTGTGTCAACTAGCTAAAATGTGGGTTTTCTCGTCATCTCAGCTGTATCCAATGAAAACAGAGATATATAATGATCAGCGTCTGAACAGGCCTCTGTTTTTTTACTATCAAGCACCTTTATGTAGCAGTGTGTGACTTAAACCAATTTATCGAGCTAGCCAGGGGACTATAGAAACAACCCCTTTCCGGGACGTATAGAAGTAGTGAATATTTACTGCAAAACTTTTTTGCCATGTTTTTCTTCGTGGAACACGTTTATGCAGTTGAATTTGTTATTTAAAAACTAAAACGTACCCCAATTTAGGTAATATTTGGGTGCAATGGGAGGAAATACTTATTTAACAAAAACAAACTAGGCTTACATAATTTTAACTGTACCCGGTCAGGCAAGATCGCTCCTACAGTCACAATATATTTATTGGTCGTGTAACTATGCGGTAAAGGTGTATATGTTTAGCCCTAGTGAGGTCAATATTCCAATAAACACATGCAGTCGCTATGATCGCTGCTGAGTTAGAAACACTAAGTACAAATCCAGACCGCAACAGTAGAAACATTGTGTGTGGCGATTAAATGAGATAGTATGCAACAGACTTGATATAATATATAAACCTGACAACTTAGTGAGAAATAATATATGCAAAGTGCCGGTCGTAGGTGGACATTCCGAAGCCAAGAAGTAAAGTAAATATATATTATTCAGCAATGATTAATATAAAAAAACGTCAACAAATACTGTGAGATAAGAACAGCTTGACATGTAAAGCGCACATGATAATCAGGAAAGAATTCTTGGTGTGGTACAGACACTGATGTCCCTCACTTATGTGTGCAAAGCAATTAAATAGCTCATACGCCCGTAGATGTGTATAAATGTTAAAGGTTATTGTAGGCTCAGATATTTGACAGTAATAGCATTTGCGTAATCGCGTGTCATTTTAATTATGATGGGTAAATGCGTCTGGCACGCAGCCATTCAGAATAAGAAACCTAAAAACAATGAAAAAAACAGTAAAATGCCGTCGCTCTGCAATATGCTACTTTCTGTGCCATGAAAGTGCACTTAATATGAACATTATTTGCCGTTACAAATGAAGATGAACCACTGCTAATAGCACATTGGATTGTTGATCAAAGGTCACTGGGCTCGGCGTCTTTAACGATATGGAGTGTTCAGATTGGTCGAGGCGAACTGTACTTAACGCTGCATATGTTAAGCGATTGAAGTTGCCATGCCACCCACCATAAGGAAGCTCAAATGTTTGACAACGCTAATGTTCGAGATAATAATTAATAGCTCTTAATTCGTTGTTGCTATGTTTGGGAATAATAAGATTCTGGGTGAATGAAGTGGTGGTGTTAACGCTATGTGAAAATAGAACGATATTGTTAACGTATGACTGAATGTATATTTGACGGAAACTGTTAAGTAAGCACTGCATCGACCAGAAGTGGCCATCGACATTAAAATTGATGCTTCATTGCTTCGACCCTCTTCCTTGAGATGAACCGGGATCAAATATCGTGCTCTTTTGCATGATGTGAGCGTTTATTCTGCTTTCGATGTTAGTGTGACACAAGCCATCCAATTAATATTGCATACACAAATAAGGAATTAACCCCTATCAATGTCGTCAGTATAATTCTATTATCCAACTCATCATTGCAAATTTGAACTGAATTCACTTTCAGTTTTGCCTCGACGGATGCTAATCCATATTACAACTGCGCTGGTTGGTACTAATGCAATAGGCTCTTATAGGCCTCTCTCTGAATTGGCGTAGCGCATGGAACTGAATTACCGTCGACAAAATGAGGTCGATAGATTCATAGGCCCGCCCTCATTCGGCGTGTAGCCCTCACTATTACCCTTTTGATTGCTAAAACAGGGCAGCATTTGATCTTTTATGAGTGCCTTTAATTCCAGTGTGATTGGCAGATCCTTTTTCAGTGTACATAATTGCATAGGAATTGCCATTAATACGGGTCGTAACCAATGTATTGAATATTTCCATAAAAAATAAACAGGAGTGTGAGTCCAAAATAAGCTGTATGTCCTTATAGAAGCATATCAGCCGAAACTTGAATTGCAGCGCTTTACTCAGCTGTGGATCGGACAATGTGTTTACCCTGAAAAAATACCTGGCGAAGCCTTTAAGACCAAAAATATAGCTGCAGATATTGTGGATTGTCTTATTTTGAATGTTTTTTGCCAGTTAAGGATATAAAGTCGCGCATAATAGTCTAGCCCACAAACAGCGAGCTAATGCTAATGCAACATAACTTATAGTGTACGGTCGGATGAATGCTCAAATTACCGTTCATTAGGCATTGTCAACCATTTGACATAAAAGCAAGAAAATGTGTAGTAGTAAGTGCTTTCATCACCAGTAAAACAGTAAAATGCTATAACATAGATAGCATGTACTTAACGCTGCATATGTTAAGCGATTGAAGTTGCCATGCCACCCACCATAAGGAAGCTCAAATGTTTGACAACGCTAATGTTCGAGATAATAATTAATAGCTCTTAATTCTTTGTTGCTATGTATGGGAATAATAAGATTCTGGATGAATGAAGTGGTGGTGTGAACGCTATGTGAAAATAGAATGATATTGTTAACGTATGACTGACTGTATGCACGGAAATCTGTTAAGTAACCTGCTTTGACCGCAAGGCGCATCGACATTAAAATTGATAACATTCGCTTCGAGGCTCGCCTAAAACACATACGTGGCTATTGCCTTTTAAACGTGTCGAGCGTTTACTTTCTTTTGCTAACACAAGCTGAAAAATTGCGTTACACAAATGTCAGCGGCAGGAACTAGTGTTGACAATAGTTCAACTCCTTATGCACCTCAAAGCAGGCCTCCGTCTTGATTGGTAAGCCACATACTGAAACTACTGTCTATCTTATTTAGAACGATGTCGCATGCATAATGGTCCTTCTAATTAACCAGCCCGTGGAGTATATGATAGCATTAGGTAGGAGTGGATTTTATAGCTTAAACCTCATTGCAGCTACACAGCGTTTCGTGTATTGACAGAGGTTGAAAAGTGTGATAAATGCGATATTGAGTCCATGACGATATCAATGGCTTCATATAGAAGCAAGTCATTGCCAAACGTTGATTGATTATCAGCCACACAATTGGTCAGCATAATTTTACATATAAATACCTGGCGCTTGCATATGAGCAATCAATCAGCGCAATCATTATTTAGACAAGTGTTGCCATCCTATTTGCCAGTTAAGGATATAAAGTCGATGAAATGTCCTGTGTGGCACATCACAAAATTGGCCTACATCTCTGGCAGATACAGCAATGGTGCAAACGTTTGTTATTACACATACTATTTACGACTAGGAAATTGACACCAAAATGTAGCTGACAAGCAGCTGATGTAAATGTATATACACTTTTAAACAAAAATGTGTAAATGTATGGATATAATTGCTGATGTATTGCAAGCCACACAACCTTAATACAAAGACACAGCTTACCCCAAAGTGCCATGTGTTATTTACAGTGCTTACCACATTTATGTGGTACTTAAATTACAAAGCGTTGACTATTAGCGCGAATGTTATTTACATTATGCCAATGCGCTAAAGCCCTTTGCAATTATTCTGGAAGATGTACTCGGTTACATGATTATAATTGTCATTGCATGAATGGATGTCATAATCCACACATATAGGCTTGGTAGAAAATGATTATGATTCAAAAGCGTTGTCCAAATAAACAATGTAGTCGTGCGTTTTAGTTAGAAGCTGTTCCCATTAAAACAATTTACAATGCAAGTATTTCTTTTAACATTTTGTAATAAGATACATCATATCTGTCATGTAGTATTTCACAGTAAACGCCATCAACTGTTGAGCAGTAAATCGAACTATTTGCGACCAGAGCATCAATGTAAGTACAGTATAAAGCGCACTATAGGACGAAATAACCGTCAACATTTCAGCTAGTCCGAGTAAGCTATGAGATCAAATTTAACACAGCGGTTGGATTTGTGTCTTTATATTGATTTGATTGAACAGAAATTTTATTAGCTTGGAGAAGTAAGGAGCAAAAATGAATGGGGAAAATCAACGTTTATGTAATGCAAATTCGCTTTTGGTTAAAGTACGATAGAGTTAATATTTTGCTCCCTTTAATTCCATCTCTATTTGGATGGCGCTACAGATAACACATACTGATAACATATACCGTAACATATACACTGACGTTTACAGCATGGTGCAACGATCTCACGCGCCAATGACATATGACATGTTTCAGTAACTTTATAAGTTGCGTAAAAAATTAGAAATGCCAATAGCGTGCTCAACAAAGGCTGTACAAGCAAGGTTTCACTTCCTTAGTGACTTCAACATTGCCTGTTCAAAGACGAGCCATTGATTAAATCTAATAACCCACAACGGACGAAATTAATTGCTTCAAGGAACCAAAGGGATAATTTGTGTACCAGCTATACGGTTAGGGTTCCCCGGAGAATGGCTGCATCGAGAAGCATGCGCTAAATCCATTGCAAGTAATTCAGCATCAAATAAGGCCGAAATTCATTGAGCGTATTCGTTGAAAGATGTCGTGGCTTTGCATTGAAAGCTTTATCGTCTCAAAAGTCCCATTGTACAAACATATATCTTCCATTATTTGGATACAGATCGTCAGTGCTCTTGCCTCCCGAGATTTACACCTAAAACCACCGGCAAAATGGATAAATTGTTTCTTTATATCTAAAATCCGCGGAGTCATTGCCAATGTACACGTGATATAATTGAATCCTCGATAGCGTTAAAATGAGCCAAAGTATTCCACTATTCAGACCAAAATAATACAAACTCTAAACGACAATTAAAGCTTGTATCCCGAGAAGTAAAGACTAATATAGTTATTATTATGTCTCTTTCTAAATCAATATTTTGTATTAAGGACGGTAACCAGTTTAGCAGGTAATTGCGTCTGCTCATAACAAAGTAAGCTACTCGTACAGTTGATGAGCAAAATATATCGCCAGCAAAATCGGAGGTAAGAAGAGTTGTTTCAGTGCATCGAGCGGACATGAGCTATAAGGCATTCACACCATCTGAAGCCCGGTATCATTGATAACAATCCTATATTAGCTTTGTACAGGGGACACTTATTTATATTGACACTTGGTAAATATCTAAAGTACATTTTATTTTGAATAAAGACACCGTTATCACGAGGACGCATACAATTCCATTACCGACTCGTTTATTGCAAACGAAATATCAGCATCTTTCAACTGATGAAAGACGTTGATCTGGTAGTTTCAAAAATCTTACAACAGGGCCAACTACTCATACGAAAATATACCTGATAAATTATCTTCGCGAGGTTTTCTGGGAGAATAATTTACATGGCTTCGGCTTTTGAAAGAAATTGGACAGGTTCAGTGATATTCACAAGATACAATGCATTTGCATACGTGATCATATCATATTCTATCCTTAGACGCATAAGCAGACGTGGTTTCAACATGACTGCTAGCTAAAGCCCGTTTAATAACGCTGTTTATTGTGGACATAGTGTATGCTTTATTTGCTGAGCTATTCATGATATATTCGACGAGCTGGTCACGCTGTATTTTCTAATTATGTTTGTAAGTCGCCACCGCTACAAAACTGGCACTGTTAGAAAAAGCGTCTTTGATTTCTCTCTCGCTGATCCAGCTAGCTTCTGATAATGATATTTCCGCCTGTATGCACGTTAGTGTATAGCACAATTGAGAATGGAGATGACCAGTTAGTTGATAATAAAGTATCGCGACTGAAAAATTCATGTTTCACTAATTGTTAAGGTTAAATGCTGATGGAAAATAACAAACATTAAAATATTGCTTCATGCCAGTTGTTTTCAATTGGCTGCACAAGCTCTTGCCAAAAACTGCTTAAGAGACTAAACAAAATCAAATGCAATATGCAGCTATTTCGTTAAATTCTATATGGGTCTCACAGCAGGTTTCATCATGCTTTTTGAATCACCAAACGATAGTCTGCTGTTACAACATGTCAGATTTCACTTGACGCGTTGACAATCAACTGTGAAGTGTCGTGATTTAACAAATACTGAGCGCAGCCCTGACCCTATGTCGCTTCTTAACGCCCAAATGGCAGACGAGTAAACACTATCCGCGCAGCGATCAAGAAATATATGGGAACTCATATAAAATGTCATAGCTTTAATTGGGTTATGTCAAGTCGTATAACTAACTGCAAAACGCATATTCGTTCTTTAACTGCAGGTACATATCCCCTTGGATGCTACCAATCCTGTACCAAACAGATATCAACAATATGATAGTCGCTGATGAATAACTCGTCCATATATTTGGTACTTTATATAACATATATGGACGCTTGACTTATCTGAAGTCATCGAGTGTATGATGACTTCTGCTTACATTATGGAAGACTATTTACCCCCGAGCTAGCTGAAAAGTCAAAGGCAAGAAACTGCGCAAAGCCAATCGGTTCCATGAACCCTTTCACATGAAATACCATAGGCTTGAGTTTTTTTTTGATGTAATACTTCTCTTAATCTCATTATAAGGATTATAAATCAATATTCATAAAGATATAATGCAGTTAATATGTCTCTAATACTAAACAATATTGCATGCAACTAGTGTGATTAAAAATATCATACTACCAAGCGATTAATATTGCACTTAATGAGTCTTTTGGTGCAAATTAATCATACCCTTACGCGCATTTAAGTAAATAAATGATGGCTTCGATTTATTTTAGCAGGCAAATGTCTGCACAGTCTGATAATTATGAGTGGTTCTTGAGTAGTTACTTAACGCTTGTCAATCCCCATGTCATAGCATAATACTGCACTCTGGCAAAACACATAATAAACAAGGGTGATTAATACGAAGAGAGGATTCTGTTAGGTTAGACGGTTATTGACTTATAATGCAACAGTGCATAGAAATGTTGTCCTCTCCACGTACACGGAACATATTGTTTCGTCAAATCGCGGATCAAAGAGTTGGCAAGCGCTTCCGGCTCGACTGCTAAGCTTCGATATATGTATGTCCCTTATGCTAAGTTACGCTTCAAAACACACGCATACCAGCGCGTTACATGTGATAATCTATCACCCGATTTTGCGCAGCCACATCCACGTAACAGCTCATACTTGGCCCAAGCAATGAATTACACTTTTGCAGCAACAAACGTTTGCTAGAAACAAAAGCAGTAACAACATATGCAGGCATGAATGACCAGTAACATCTGTTCATTTTAAAAACTAGAAATATATTATCTACCACGAAATCATCCATCCTGTGTAAATGCATACCGTGTATTATCCTCCTAATGGATGATACCCGATGCGTTTTGTTATCGCAAACGCAACGGCAACATAGACACAATATAGAAGTGTAATTAGCCAAGTGATTCCATGTCATCTTCGTGAGGGCCTCTTGAAATGTCGACATGCTGTTCCAACAATAGAACAACACGTATTAGCCCAGCGGTTATGGGTTAGCACGCGCTTTCTGCCTTCGGGTGAACATCTGAGATGCAACTCTCTTTGCCAATGATAGAATCGGATAATGAATGAATCCTTGACAAACGTTGCACAATTGAAACAATATCGTTAAAACAGTTCATAACGGAAAATTTCAAAAACACTGCTCAGTACAACAAGAGCTTAGATTAGTAAAGCTGCAACGCAGCTTAATCACCACCTGGTGGATATTTAATAACCTCTCCGGCTTATGATGCAGGGGAGGAGAAGCGGTAGTCATTTATTGTTGCTAGAGGGACTGCATATAAGACGGTTGCGTTTTTTTATTTGAAATAATCTTTCATGGCGATCCTAGACCGTCGTATGATGACCTGATAAGCGACATCGACAAAGTACAATCTACAGCAGCTCAGTAATTCTGGGATGGCTGTGCCCACTAATCCATGCTCCACATGTCCGACATTGTAACAGTCATTGTGTATTAACGGCGATGCTTGAGAGTCCTTTGCAAATATTCAACGCAGAATGTAAACAGAGCTATTTGCGATGTGTGTTCATCATTCACACACACCACTCGCCAAAAGAAAGCAAACATGTTGCTTTGTACCCACGACATTGGTTTATAGCAGCTCAGAGATAAATGCTGTGGGTGACCGAGGGCGTATATGTCTAGCCACACTGTCGCAGCTGGACACTGTTCTATGTAGTATATTTGTGTAAATGTCGTCACTTCCTTCTGAGTAAGCTATAAGAAATCATTAAAACCCTGTATCCGATATAAATAAATCTCTAAGAAAATGCCATTAATGGAACACTTTATTTGCATGAAACAATTACCACGCCAGGTGCATCACATATAAGTTGATGCGGGTGGACACTTAGCGGTTACTTGCTCTCCGAAATATAACAAACTTCATCATGACGTACATTAGACATGTCATATGTCTGTTTAGCTGCTACAGATTGTGCTGGGATTTATTTCCTAATTGTTTATGATGATTACCGTTTAACTGCATCGATAAGGCAATAATAACAGGTGCCTGATGATATTTTGAAAGGCCTTGTCATCTCGCTGCTCACTGAATCGTTGCGCGTTTGATCTCATTTGTACACTACAAGATTCTCAAAGCCAATTAAAAGTGCTTTCAAATTGTATTTTATATAGCTTAGGTGACATTTCTAACTCCATCAATGCCATGGAAAAAGTAACAGCAAACGATCCTCTCGCTGAGAGAAATATTTAGTGAAGGGTCGAAGAAACAAACCACTTATCACGATGATCCATCTCCCGTGTCAACAATTGTTCGTCAGCACTTATGATACGAAGGACTTCTTGGGGTATTCCAGCAGCGTTTATCATGCGCATTGTGGGTTTTGTTTATAACAGGCGGCTGCTACGCGACCACTTACTTACACAGTCTACATACGGGCCGTTGATTCACCATTATCAATTAATTAAACATTCCTTTGTACTTGAACAGTAAGTAAGGTATAAGGTAACTGTAAAACACATACTCTATGTTGAGGTAAAGTGTTTATGGCATATATATTTTAGCCCCGCAGAATAATACACGAGATGAAATATGGTAAATTCGTCAGAATAGAGGTTCCACTGACGCATGAGGGCGTTATACCAGCCAGACCCCCAGCCGTTTTTTGCTGCACCACAATCACGTCGCATCCATAATTGGTCACATGTGCATCATGATAGTATCAAGGAGATCCTTATATTTGTCGATTACTTCCGTTGGATTTAAGTCCGCTTTATACGAGACACTGATGTACGTTCATGTAAATAGCAGGTTCAAATACAATATTGACCTGCTATCAGGACAGAAAGTACGCAAGTATTCCAGTGACGGAGAATTCACTAGCACCATATATGCCCCGTAGGACAAGCTGCTTCTATGAATCGTTTGTCGCCTATGTTTCATTCGATTTGAACGCTTGTTAACGAGAATCAGATCCCTGCCGATTACGTGAGGCCATAAATAGGCTTCAGGTCGCTATGTATGACATGAACCCATACATCATTTACGCCATGCCTCACGACGAACAACCTTTACGATTTCCGCTAGATGGTGTTAATATTATCATTAGCACGTAAGCAATAGAGAGAAAGTTGGTTGCATTAAATGTTATTCATGTGGGAATTATGCCTAAGTATGTTTCCCATAAAACGCTTTAAGGCATCATTACTTGTCCACTTTCACCATGCAGTAATGGGAGAGAGATGCATGCTAACAGCTTCAATTAAAGTCTCTCTGTCCGTGGAAGTTGCGAAGCAGGAAATTTCTGTCGCATTCACTTACAGTCGATAATGGTCATATAGCAGTGCATGGAGTTCTGGATGGTGATCATCGTGGACAGAAATAAAGTTTTTGACAACATTACTTGTGTAAATACAATGAAGCACCCTCCTACCATGTTTTATTATGGTACTTAATAAGAAGAATACTACCAAGTACAATAAACCCCATCAACCTACTCAAAGCACTCAAAGATTCTGGCAGTTATAATTTGAGCTACGTATCTCTGGTGACAGAGATATGAGTGCAGTATGTGGCCTCTCTGCCATCTGGTTATAAAGCGATATTTGCCACCCGCAATGATATTGCAGTCACTTTTCGGTCGAAATTGCATTAAAAAGTAATATATGGTGAAGCACGTTAACTGGGAGGAAGTGGGATATAAACGTTTTTACAGATTCATGATTGCATTGGCATAACGTAGCAATGTATCATTAAAAACATCGTACTTCCACTAGCATCATCAGGTGTTTGCATCGGATCTTACATTCAAAACCGTTTGCTGCTTATAATGTCATATTGTATTTGTCGGATCTTAAAGTCAAAGCTGTTTACTACTTTTAATGTCATGTTTTTGCGAATATGTTTTGACTAAATTCCCCTCTGCCGAATGTTACGCCTTTTGTCTGATAGCTGGTTATTATTATGGACAGCATAGAGGTAATGACTTGAAGTAACCATTAGTGGTCTTGATGATACTTAAGACCCAAGGAGCCGTGCAGTCGTTACTGTTATATGTGACACCATTTTACCACTACAGCACCAGTAGACAACGCATAGGACGAGCATTGGTATGTTATTAATGAGGCTAACTGAATTATGATAAGGTTAATAGTTTGACAAACAGCTCACTAGATTCATTGGCTTTTCAAAATGAAGCCAACTATAGTAGATGGTCCGGGCAATTTATTTAGCAGTTGGCTCAACGAAACAACATATCTAACAATGAGAAGTATTATTCAACTCGTCATAAATACATAGAAGCTTGCATTTATTATTATATGTTGCTTATGAAGTCATAATAACAATACCAGCACAGGAATAACACCATAAGCCGATCGCATACATCTATGTACTGTACAAACAACCTCTTGTTACCGTTGAATTGCTTTAGACCATCCGACAAGGTGAGAGAATGTGGGAAATTTGTTAGAAGCAGTCCAACGTGCACCGACATTTAGTACCATAATTCATTAAGCGAAGTACATGGTGAGACGTGCTAATGTTGATCAACAAACAGTCGAACAAAGAATATCACATCACACGGCGAATGTTGAGAAGAAAACAAGGTAAATAATTTACCAAGATGCGGCATATTGTTGCCGAGTGCCCCCGCCGCCTACTAGGTCGTGAAAGGCCGGTTTGCGACGTGAGGGAAGGAAGCTCTGGACGTCGCAGCGGCAGTCTCAACCGAGACAAGGTCAAATGGGTCCCTTCCGAAACGTGTGCATGCTTTAATAGAGGGGTTGGAAAAGACTAAAGAAATAGAGCGCGAACCTTTGGACCAGGATGCGGAGCGTGCAGGGAAACAGTATGATCACAGAGCACAGAGGAGGTAAAGTTTGGCTGCGTGTAAAAGATGAAAAGCTGCGGGAGAAATGGTTTATGCCCTCTTTTGGCGGCCCATGGATGTATGACCGCTGTCCCCTTGCTCTTAACTGGATGGCGCTTTGTGTTGCTTCTGACCCCATCGAGAAAGACTATGTGGTTATAATAAGCTAGATCTGGTAGTCACCGAATCAGAGGGTGCAGCATCCTCACGCGATCAGATGCCAGTGCCAAATATTTAGAAACCAGGAGTCGGGACACCGCATTTGTCATTCCCTTAGACTCGTCATTGCGCCAAATCGGGAAGCGTCTGGTAATTAGCCCAAAAGACCAACGTCAGGTTCTATTAATCACCTTGTCGGTCCAACAGATAGAGCTAAATTTTTTGGTCGATGCATTCGATCAACCTATAACTCACCACTTTTTACACGAAATATGCATGTTCTGACGAGTTTCGGGCGATCAGTGTCGAAAGTTATTATCTAATTCGGTTCGAGATAATGTTTCATATTCCTATCGTCAGCGGAAAACTATATTTGGGATAACTTTCCAAGTTTACCGGTGATATTTTCTTCCGAAATACAAGCGCGGAGGACGATATCCCAGACAGCACCAGAAACTTCCGATGTAAATAAGGCGGTGAGAACATAGGCAAAAACTATTGCTAATAATTCCTGTCGCCTTTTCCCCAGGTGTTCGTTGCTTTCTTCGTGATTCGGTGTGATATTTGTGCGACAGTGAATGTTAATGGCCTTTTTTACATGTTAGACAAGGTCATTTTAGCTTTTAGCTTCGTGCCACAAATGGTCCCTGTGAACCCGCGTCTTGTGATCTGTCTCGCCTATGTTCCAATTGGTGTATCCTCCCGCTGGTTAGTTTCCGCCGCCTCGCCGCCATGTTGCCAAGTCGGGCTCAGATATTACCGTTTGGTGTGTTTTAGGCCAAAATACTAATTCACAGGATACTGTTGTTGCTGAAATTCAGCTTCTGTTCCTATAAATGTTTGGTGAGTTGATTTTATTAGCTAAAACTAGGTAAAGCAGCGGAACTCTTGATAATTCCGTTGACTTATGTCGGGAATTATCGTTGGACGCCAGAACTAAGAGGGAGTGCATACTCCCGTACTTAGTTCGAAAGAGCTACTGGTAATGACACATATCCACAGGGGCTGATATATGCATGCTGTTTTCTAAGCTAGCAGTTTCTAGTCAACAAGTGCACGAGTGATCGGGGTAGAGACGTGTATTTAGGCCATCCGATTTATACAGTGAATGAGTACGGGAAGACTCCGTGGGAAAATAGGACTATAGCTTCCCAGCTCGTGATGCGCAATGAGCCATGCTACTGTACAATCAATATTGCTCACGCCGGATATTCCCTGCCGTCTTCAATCAATATGCAAATAATCTATAAGTAGCTTATAACCAACAATTAACCATTATCTATCATCATGTTAATTGTTCATGTTTGCTGCTGGCGCCAGCAGGTAAGTTCTATTAGATATTGGCTGTTTATCAGAATAAACATCAATAATCATTTGCCGCACTATTTTGCGATGTCAATGGTTAAGTGCCCTCGTAATCTCAGCTAAACAATGTTGATAACAGCGATCTTAATGTAATCGAACAGGCGAATATGCATATTTAATTATGTTTACTGGTCGTGTGCTTTAACGAATGCAGCAAGAAAGGTGTTCATGTTGTATTATTAGCTGCCTACATAGGTTAAAAAATAAACAAATGCGAGATATCCATAGGCTTAACATTGGATTGTCTTATTTTTGCATAATTGGATTACCTGCCGGGGAGCTCTACATATGAAGGTTAGTCGTTGGTGAAGATATTAGACAATCAATATCTTTTGAATACCCTTACAAACTAAGTAAGTACTTTGTCGCTGGATGTATCCGATATGTATACATTACCCAAAATGGCGAATCTCGCCATTAATGTTATCTAGACGTTGCTTTGCAAGACATTGAAAAACGCTGTCGTGAAAAAACGGACAAGGACTGACCTTCTTTTCTAATCAACATACGTGTTGACCTTAATGTTTGTAATTGTTGGGGACGAGACACGATTAAAAATTAGTATCAGTTGACGCTAAAGCAGGACGTTCTGGGGAACGATGTCTTTTCATTTTACAATCTAAATTTATCCCAATTATTTAAAAGTGCATAAATGCATCATTCGCTTAATTTAGTAATGAACGTAAAACGAGTCAGTTGGTCATGTAGGGAGTTATTGAATGTAATGCATATATTTTGTCTTGTTCTGTCTTTCTAAAGAACAGTTATATTACATGAATAACCAATATTGCAATCTCAACCCGAATTATCCATATTTTATAGATAATGAAGTTGAACTATGATTATTTACGAATCCATCCACGTCTCACGTTTAGAGACGAAGATTGCATGCATCTTCTAATTAACAAGACTTCTGTACTTCCATCACATTACGTGAAGGAAGCTAATTAAACTGCGCCCTAAATACAGATTATGTTATTTATTTCCATGATGTTTAGCGAAACAAAAGTGCCACGTTAAGAGACCGGGTATTTCACATGTACAGTTAGATATTGGGAAACGTTGTATTATTCTATTGTATATGAAAATTATATGTAAATATATATTAAGGCTTTCAACATTAGTGGAAGAATGGCGTCGTAAATAGTCATCAAAATTGAACGCACCTTAAGTGGTGGTGAATTTCAAATGACGTGTTGATGATAGGCATGACACTGCGCTAGCTTTTGTGTCTGTATGATTACATATATCTTAATTCAACTTTCGTCCTATAAGTGGATGCGATATTGATTCAGCGTTAAGAAAGCATTGCGCCTGATGTGATATTCATGCGTACATCTAGACGTATAATTAATCAACTTCATGAGATGTTTTCTTGGAATATTCGCATGATATTCCTTATTGGTGACACGTCTTTGAAGGTAACATGAAGCAACTACCCAACACAATCACTCAAAGCTTGTGATGTACATTATGATGCTTCATCATAACGCCGCGCGCATCGTGTTTTTGTATCACTAGCTACTCTTCTACTCCTTGCAATAATGCAATCTCTACGAAAATTGCAATTCTAAAAGGATCAGGCCGTGATGGCTAATGTAATACGAAAAATGAAGGCTACTCGATCACAATGCGACCCGTTTGTTTGGCACAAAATGCTTTTATATTTACTATATATTTGACGCTTACTTAACGGCTTACCATATAAGACCCGTCTTATTGTATAGTCACCATAAAGAAACCCAGATTCGTTTAATGGTATAGTTAACATAACGGAACCCATATTCATTTTATGGTATAGTTACCATAAAGGAACCCACATTCGTGTTAAATAATAATCAGCTCCGTGTCTCAATATGTCATGTATTGTTTACTCATTCTGTGGTTCATCAACAACTCGATAAAGATGCTGTGAGAGCTACGATTATTATAATTTAGAGGAGATTACTCATTCAAATGCTCTACGTATAACGACCAAATAATGCACATCTTTGTTGGAATACTATGTAAGATTATGACAAAATCAGTGTATTTCTACATTATATTTCGCATATCAGTGTTGTATAATAGTCTGCTTCATGCGTCGATCTACACAGGATGGAATACTTACGTGTTGTATGAACCATAAACATGTATGTCAAGGCAACATTGGATAAGAGTTATGGCAGCTAGATAAGTATAGGGGCGCGAATAATCAATGCTGTTGATATGATGGTTATATAATATAATTTTGTTTTGGATAATTATTTCACAACATCGCGATATGAATTTAAGTTGATTATAGTTGTCAACATGAAAACATAGGATATGTACAAAGTCATCCGTTACCAGTCAATGTACCATCAGAAGTCCCAAATATCTATAGACATTAGCACTGGGTTCTCTTTCATTTTCTAATATTTATATTTTCTATGGCTTTGCATACATCATATATAGAAATAACAATTTTGACAACTGACACAACTTCTATGGGTGAGCGTATTTATGGATAAAAACATATTAAGTGTGTATAACTTCTATCGAGTGTTGTTGCAAATGTTATTCTCATGTCCCCGTTTTCATGAAATAAGAGACATGACATAGTCGATTGTCATTATGAAATTACATTTGGTCACGACTGCACACCTGGTAAATCACGGTCAATCTCATGAATACTTCACATCTGTAAAATAGGCAATACATTATGATGGTTGATTTACCTCGTATCCGCGTAAAAAAAATGAGTATAGGGATTTTCTATTGGAGTAAAATATCCATGTAAGATCACATATTTTCTTAACTATATTCAAATTATGTAACATCGCCCTAAATTTTAATTT
>CM067352.1:9356523-9394023 GCA_034190875.2 Urechis unicinctus | reverse complement strand
CCTAGAGACCGCGCTGTGAGTGCAGTATCTGATCTGTGTCATCTAGTTATAAGGCAATATTATTTACCAGCAATGACATTAATATTAATCCATTCAGTAACTAATAACAAACCTACGATTGGTTTTATTACACAACCGAAGTTTTTCAATTTTATCTTTTGCCGTTCAGCTGCCGTCTTCGCACGTCTTCTCCCGACTTCTGCCGACTTCTCCCGCATTCGCCCGCCTTTTCCCGCATTCGCCCGCCTCCTCACCACACATGGCGATAATTCAGTTAACCTTTTCGGCTTTATATACTTACAAATCCAGAATTTGATCAAGGAAAATGGCTCCTATTTTATAACATTTGTTTTCATTTGTTTTAACCTACGCAGAAATATTACGGTTTATGACAGGGAAGGAATTTGCAATGCTACTAAATGTGATGATCCAGTTTATTTACCTCTAATACACACTGCAAATCGTTTCAGTATTGGCAATGGGATTCATTTTTCCAGGAATGGGCTGTATTAACCATTTTTCTGTTCGGGAGAAGTGCTGACAAAACATCAACATGTCCGATATCTTGCATGCAATATTCGTGCCTAAGGCATGCACCCAGCAACTGCTTGGGCAGAGTAACCGAGTAGACCAATACAGTGTATAATAGCTATATTTGTTCCATCAAGAGTACAGATATCTACACATTATGACGTCACGTGAATAAAACTAATATTTCCGTACATTGACATGTATCTGCATCGGATCTTACGTTCAAAGCCGTTTACTTCTTTCTGTGTCATGTTGTAGCACATTTTATTATCTGCATTCTCCTCCACCGAATGTAGGTCCGTTGCCCGATATCGGAGCATAAATACGAATATTTCAATTGGTGATTTGATGTAAAGGACGATATGGCACAGAATATCTAAAAGTTCTGTCCGAATAATAATATTTTGCCAATTATTCGGTAAGTAAATCCATGGTGCAAATATCTGCACTTCATTATGAAGGTAATGACTTGCAGTAACCATTGGAGGACTTAATTTTATTTTACAACCCAGGAACCGAGTAGTTATTATGGCTATACGTCGTACCAATGGACCACTACCAGTAGACGATTTCGCAGTAACGAGGTCCGAGGTTGACACACTGAATTCGGGATACGGTTGATAGTTTTAAAACAAATTTCTAGGTTTTTCGCATTTCGGTATGAAAACTAATGAACAAAGATCGTCTGCGCAATTCATTACTATTTGCTGAACGAAACATCATATCTTACACTGAAATGCAATATTTAACTCCGCATCGATAAAGTATAACGATGATGTTTTTGGCTGCTCAACGTATTCGTATTTGTTGCTTATTATGTCATTATTACACATATATAACACAAATGACCATAAGTCGATAGCAAACATCTTTGAACTGAACAAAAAACCCGTGAATATGGTTGTGTTGCTTGAGACAATTCCTGATGTGCATTTATCTGTCGTTTAGTGAATATGGGGGATTTAAACTGTAATCCTCTGAGATCCATTAGCCACGTATACCAAGCTAGGGTCAAGTGGTTCATGAGCCGTTATTGAACTTCTAAAACAAGTTAACACCTGAATGCACCTCCATAAATTGGTCAGCATATGAATTATAAATTCATTTAATCATGAGTGGCAATTAAACATGCATAGTATATGCCACATATCTAAAAGTAACCGACCAAACCATGAAGCTATTGTTTATTGCTTCATTACAAATAACTCTATCGATCATTATCTTAATTTTCATATTTGCTGCTGCCGCCAGTAGATTAGTTTCATTAGATGCTGGCTGTTTGTCAGAATGAACATCGATAATCGTTTGCCGCACTTATAAACCACTGTTTGTTGATACCAATGCCTACGTGCCCCCGTGGTCTTTAAAGAGATGTTGGCTACCCAAATGTAATCCAATCGCACAAGCAGCGAATCCACAGATTTAGCAATGTTTGTTTTAATGAATGCAGACAAGCAAGTTGATCATGTCGTATTATTAGCTACCAACATGGACAAATTAATTTAACGCGATATTTATCTGAGCTTAACATTGGGTCTTCTTACTCGCAAACTCAGCAATAGTAATTTGCGCAGAATATGAGTACCTGCGGGAAAGCACTTCATATGCAGGTAATTTGCAGATAACGATATTAAAAAAGTCAGCACCATGAAATTCCTTTAGAGAGCAGATAAGTTCTGACATTTGCTAAACAAAGCAGATAAGCATTGTTGTTCACATACCTCCTCTTCCAACTTAGTAAGTGCTGGATGTATATGCGATATTATACATAAATGTCTCACATTGAATATATAACCCAAAATGGCGGCTGTTTATCATCTTCATTTATACCATCAAGTTATTTCCGTTATGTAGCCTTGATACATTGCTTAGGCTCAGTAGTTGCTTTTAAAGCTTTCACTTATCTCTAGGAGAGGATGATTCACTTAACCGGAATAAATTAACAATTAGTTAGTATTCCTACTGGCATAAAAACGCATTGCTCCGCGACCGTAATTTAACGGACATAAAAGTAGCCAATGCTACTTGTGTATATTTTTAAAACTGTTCGCATAATACACTCACGTTTTACAAAACGTTGTTTAAAAAAAGTGGACAGAACTTACCTTCGTTTCTAATCAACACCTACGTGTTGACCTCAATGTTTGTAATTGTGAGGGACATGACACGATGTAGGAGTTGATTAAATCCACAACAGAATCAACAATCTTAATAAATAGTCACATTAGCTCAATCAGGACGCTCCGGGGTACAATGTCTTTATGTAGCAGTTTATTATCGTCCAGGTAACTCAATCTTGATTATACTGCCAATGCAATCACAATATATCACAATCACTTTAACGAGCATAAATACATAACTCACTTGATTTAGAAACGCAACCGAATTGTTCTGTTCTTTGTAGCCAGTTGTTCATGTAGGGAGTAATGCAATGTAATGCATATGTTTTGTCTCATTCTGTCTTTCTGGTGAACACTTTTATTAGCTCGCTTTTGACCTCATTTCCACGTGTATTTATAGGTCCGTAAGTTACCAACTAAGAGATAAGAGTTTCGGCTGCCTTAGTTTTGTAGTTTCCTGTGTATTGCACGACTGTATAACAGTCACTATCCGTATCATCCACATTTTGTGGTTAATTAAATTGTGCCATGATTATACCTTATCCTACCCACGTCTCACGTTCAGAGACAAAGACTGCACGCATCTTCTAATTAAATGGAATTCTATTCTTCCAATACTCTCAATGAAAGAAGCTAATTATTCTGCCGCCCTAAATGCAAGTTCATTTATATGATTCCATGATGTCTAGCAAACAAATGGTGGCACGTATGGAGACGGGGTCTTTAACGTGCGTACTTACTTATTTGGCAAATTCTTGTTGCGTGTCATAAGCTTGTAGAGGGAATGCAAGTGGGTCAGTCGATGACGCAAATACAATGAGCGAAGGCTATTGGTATGTTTGCTAAGTAGTGAGAATGTAGCCAGTTAAATTAAATGGCACTTAATGATTAAAATTGCAAATCTATGTAATTAAACATTTTAACAGTTAACAGTGTAACAATTGGAATCAGTATATTACTGGCTTAACTAGCGACAGAACATGATTGTAAAGGATTGGTAAATGCTGTTCTTACATTGTATTTTGTCTAAGCTAATCAAAGTACCTTGGGCAGATTTTGTGTTCATTCAACCCCGTTATAAATGCTTCAGAACCCGCTATTGTAACCCTTTATTCAGTGTCAAATAGGCATTGGAAACATTCAATTACACAAATCGATATGGAACATATATATTTAGGCTTCATACAGTTTTGGACTAATGGTGCGTCAAATATCCATCGATATTGAACGTACCATAAGTAGTGGTGAATATCAAGTTGCGTGCAGATGACCAACAACACATTGCACTTACTTTCAGGGCTCTACGATAACATATATCTAAATTCAACAGCCGGAAGTACTTTTGTCCTGTATGTAGATCCGATGACATTGATTCAGCGCAAGAGACATAATGTGATATTCATGCGTACATCTCGGCGGATAATTTAACATCTTAATGCGATATCTTCATGGAATATTCGCATAATATTGTTTATTCGTGACACCATTTGAAACACATAATAAAGCAACTTCCGTGCACTCTCGCTCAAAGCTCGTAACATACATTATGATGCGTTATCATAACGCCTTGCAGTGTTCATCCTTTCGTATAAGCGGCTACTTATTGTGTTATGGTGCAATGGCAACGAAAACTGCGATTCCACAATGGTCCGTCCGTGATACTTTATGTTGTCCGGAACATTGCGGGGGCTTGATTAAAATGCCATCCGCTAACGGAACAAAATGCTATGATTTACTCTGTATATTTAACTAAATGGCTTATTCTCTTCTCCCAACGGCGTAGTAATCTTTTATTGACCCATACTGGCGTTATAGCCCCGCGTCCCAATCTGTCCAGTATTGTTTACGTACACTTTACATCTTAATATCACAAATATTATATTGATTTAGAGGGGAATTATAATTTATATGATCTATGCAGTCCGACACGATATTGCATGTCTATGCTAAAACATTATGTCCTAATAATCCTTATCCCTAAATAGGAGTCATAGAATAAATGTCATATCCGCACTCTATTGATTGCTTACGCACTATATGAGTCATAAAGAGTATGCTTAGGCAATATGTGATGCTAGCTAGATAAGTATGGGGACTGAATACTTAATGCTGTATATATGATGGTATTATAACACACTTCCTCTGTTGATGATAATGTGAGAACATTGCTGCGTACATTCTTGCTGAATGTAGTTATTAACAGGAAAGCATCAAGCCATGCACAATCAGTCAAGATGTAAGCTTATATTGTATTTGTTCATATGCCATACTACACAAGACAAGAGGAATAAGGAAAGGTTAATAAATAAATAAATAGATGTATGAACCATGGCGACTGTTCCATTATATTATAATATTATGTTTTCAATCACATGTGTTTAAATTTGGTGTTGTTGTAGTCATGCTTGGTGCAGTGCAGGTAATATGGATTACTCTTTTTGTCTAATTAACCAGTACTAATCGTAAATATTGTACAATAGAATCATAATTGATGTCTTAACAACATCAACTTATCAATTGTAACTCCCAGAAAGTAATCTGCATTCAGATTGGCATAGGATGCTGTTATGGGTTTGTTTTGTATATTAAATGCGTTTACTCTGAATCATTGTACATTACGACTTCTGACGTAGCTGTTCCTGGTTTGAAACAGAGGCAATACCAAGCGGAATGACAACTGTACTAATACCAGGGGTTTATGCATGTATGCAAAGAACATGTGTTCCGGGTTCTCGTTTATTTGCCTAATTGTGTATTTTTTATGGAATAGCATACATGGTTTTAAATAAAACGAATTTTGACTGCAGCTAGCTAGGATTGGTGTATGTGAAGATTTGTTCACCTTCGGCGGGTAAATTTCCTATCGAGTGGTGTTGCAGTAAATAATATCAGGGCCTCGTTTTGGCACTAACAATATGCTTTATTAAAATATGATCGTTTGCTTACTCTTTTCTGTTCACTGAAATGCTGAATGCATCTTCGTCGATTTCCAGTCTCTGTGATGTTTACGGCTTGGTATGGTATGACATAGAGTGGTGCGGTAATACTATCAAATCAGCGTCCACTTGAACATCGTAATTATACCAAGGTTAATTGCTTATAGGCAAAATAATACCCGTTGATTATCGACTGCTTTTAAATGAGGCATTTGTAAAAAAATGCTTATGCTAATAGCCAAATGCAAATATGATACAAAACACGAGCTATGATTTATAACAATTAACAGAAATTAATAGTGTGGTTGTACACTTAGATAAGAACGAAGTTTAAAACGTGTGTGTCCATATAACGCAATGTATATGAGGAAACAATGTTAATGGCAACGAATTTTTAAACGCTTTGCGGTTGTTAGCTGCAGAGCTAACATACGCAACTAAGTGTATTTTTCTGCTGACGATAAGATGATAGCGTGTCATTTTATTATATCACATCGTTTAGACATTCGTTGTCAACCTATGGTCAGGACTGCATTTGGAAATGACCATATATGAATTGTGTTAAGTTATACGTGGATCCATAGGTAACATACATTGTAGTACCTCAGTCTGCAGATTATAAGTACCTCAGAATTAGAAAGGTCATAATGAGAGCCAACATATATGTAAGGTATATTATCTATGTCACTTATTATTTCACTCACCACTAACAATCGGGTATGTCTTGTACATTTTTAATTTCTTATTCATCGTTATTGTCAATTAACTAAAGTAGCTGGTAAACGACTAATTACTAGTTTAGTTTCCGTTGTGACGGCTCTGCTTACGCTAGCCGATGGCGTGTCACAGTTTCGAATATACCTTACTTGGCATCCCAATACCGCGCCGAACAACAATGGTGTAGCGTTGCATCCAGCCGTAGCAGAGCAAGGTATGCTAACAACGTATAAGAATGGGCCTTCATTGTCCTCACGACATTCTAAATCATTCACTAGGCATCGAACATATTACCGACTTGACAACATTATGTACTTGTTTGACGGATTTTCCTTATCAATATTCCCAACGTCTCAAAACATATTTGCTTTTTCTTCTCTGATTCGACAAAGATATTCAATGAAAACTCACAAATCTAATCTCCATCTGGATGCTCAAAATATTCAGTCTGAATAGGTCATATTGGTTATTTGAAGTTTCCGCGGAATTTATTTAACGGATTCTTCGGCGAGTAAATCATACGGAGTGATGAATTGACAGATTATACAACGGTATAATTTGCTCCCGCCAGGCGCCTATACGCTACAGAATTATCAAGCTATCCATTGGTTTCTTTAAGTCGATGCCATGCAGTAGTGACGACTCAACAGCAGCCAACACCGTAACCTCGTCACCTTAAATAATGCGTGGCGAATAAGCTAGTCTCAAACCGTACAATTAATTCGTTTATTCCCATTAACATCGTATACTGTTGGCGGTATCACGTACAACTGTGCCAGATATTTGTAGATTCTAGGCATAGAAGGTGAATTAGTAGATGGTCCTTAATCGAACATGATTAATTAGATTTATTGTGGTGCACCAATACCGCGTGATATGACGAGTTCGCAGAGCAGATGATGATTACTTCATCCAAGACGCCAAAGGGATATGAATAGTTAATTATATTTAATGCATCAAGTAAGGTTCAGGTATTTAGAGCTTGGAAATCAACCATCAACACCCGTACTTTAAGGGTTATCTATTATCCAATCACCAAGCCGCATACATTACTTGCGCTTATGAATGAAGTTGTTAAGTATCACGCACGTACCAACATTAATTGCCTATTAAGCCAATCATACAGATATCATTTTAGTTGTTAGAATTATATAGTATTACAGAGCATTGTCGTCTGAATAAGTCATGGGAGGCGTGGCAATAACAAGGAGCGATGGACTGACAGATTATACAACTGCACAATTCATCCCCGCCAGTTACATGTAAGTCACGGAATAGAATTTCTTTTTCTATGGGTTCAATCAAGTCAACGTCGTCCCGTAGTGACAATATTTGTGTAATAATTTTGCTTTGGAAATAGAACGAATCATTACTATAATTCTGAGTTACAAATTTCTGAAATTACAACTTAAGAGATTAAGCGGCACTTTGAGAGTTATTTTGGATAGATGAATTACCACTCTGTAAGTAGGGATAGCCAATAAAGCTAAGCGAAAACAGCTATTTAGTTGTAGACATATTAATTAGAACGTGTTGTCACAACGAAATATGATCTAATAAACTAGCAAAACTATTGATTGTATCCTTTTAAATCGTGTCATACATCGAGGCACTTCTTAAGCAAGCCTTGGACTAAGACTCTTGGGTATATATCAAGCCCTGATGGATGGATGTATTCAATATGAACGCCTTAAGATTAATGGCAATACACAAGGCAAGAGGCGGGAAACAGTCAGTCATTTAAGATGGATATTTGCATTTCACTGATGGTCTTTACGACTTTCCAGTCAATAAGTACATTAATATTACGTGTAATTACTACGAACCAAAATGTTTACAAGAGTATATTATCATGTTAACTGCCAAATGGGAAAACTTTAAAGAACTAATGGACTCACATCCCGCAATCAAAAGATGGCTTTCAAATAAATAGGACAATTTGTCAGTATTTATTCCTCATGACATCGAAACGTTCTTTGCTGAATATGAAACTACCTTCAAAACAAAAGCAATACACTGATTGATATATATGACATGACTATTACAGACCTAAAGCAGATCAACGGGCATCTCTCGTGCGTTAATGTGGCACGAAACTTCACAATAAGTCAATTAATTGCGATATCCAAGATAATACTTGCTACCATCGGTTCTGCTACGCTATCGCTAATACACAGTTCATCTAACACGAGGCAAACATTCGACAAATAAATGTTCGGGCAATCGCCATTAGTGTCGCTTTGCGGCATGCAGTGTAAGCATGTATTAAACTTGGACATTTTCCTACGAGGCAACGGAAATGGATCGGCTGTCCATAAATTAATCAGACAATCACAATACAAGAATGAATGGGAACTGTTTCCGTGAATAAGTTAATTAAAAATCTTCGACAAAGATCCATTTTATCAAGGGTCGTAGATGAGTTCTCGATATAGCCATTCTAACACTCGCCTATCGAGATAGTATCACGTGACAGGAAGACTCAACATCAGTGTACAGACACGTTGTTTTCCCGCTGATGGCGCCATCCATTATATGGTAACACTAGCGACGCCAGGTGCTTCACGTAGTATTACTTCAGCTATATTGAGTTTTTTTTATAACGGGCGATATGTCATACAACCACTTAATGCCTCATGCACGCCGTGTATTGATGCGTCGTTGCCATTCAATGTCAACTGCATTTGATTTATTTCCAGTGTGATCCGTCAATAAATGACCACGTTTATGTCTTGCACTCTAACGTTAAGCGGTAATCTGTCCGTTCAATGAAGATATCCATTTATAAGTCGCCAATAATAATGCACTTTTCGATGGAAATAACAGTTTTAGTTAATAATTCTATAATCAGCGAACAATGCAATGCTTGTCTATATATGCATTTCATAAAATAATTCATTTACATTAAGTTGAAATGTGAGGAATATTATTGAATTATCATTGCTCGCTTTGCGACGAAATATAGATAGAATACATTTGTGTCCACGTATTTAGGGGCTTCATGGAGCAAGTTTCGAATATATAGCTGAATACAAAGAAAGGTAAAGGTAATCATTGAGTTTTACCGGTGATGGATAAGTTTGACTGTGATCATTGATCAGCTTCCTTTACGTGCTAGCGCCTACGTGGCACAAACCCTGTGCCCAGACAAGACTGCGAAACCCACGCCGCTGAGAAGAAGGTCCAGCACGGTACTATTGAGCTATCGGGCTGATAAATTATACGTCTAGATGTATGCATGAATATTACATCAGGCAAAATGCTTTCTTTAGTGCTGAATCAATATCATCTCTTCCACTTATAAGACAAAAATTGAATTAAGATATATGTTGTCCTAGAGATCCGAGAGCAAGCGCAGTGTCATGTTTGTCATCTATACGTAATTTGTAATTCACAACCACCTGGGGTGCGTTCAATTTTGATGACTATTTACGGCTCCATTCTTCCTGTTATGTTGAAAGCTTGAATATATATTGACATAATTTAAAGAGATGTTGGCTACCCAAATGTAATCCAATCGCACAAGCAGCGAATCCACAGATTTAACTATGTTTGTTTTAATGAATGCAGACAAGCAAGTTGATCATGTCGTATTATTAGCTACCAATATGGACAAATTAATTTAACGCGATATTTATCTGAGCTTAATATTGGGTCTTCTTACTCGCAAACTCAGCAATAGTAATTTGCGCAGAATATGAGTACCTGCGGGAAAGCACTTCATATGCAGGTAATTTGCAGATAACGATATTAAAAAAGTCAGCACCATGAAATTCCTTTAGAGAGCAGATAAGTTCTGACATTTGCTTAACAAAGCAGATAAGCATTGTTGTTCACATACCTCCTCTTCCAACTTAGTAAGTGCTGGATGTATATGCGATATTATACATAAATGTCTCACATTGAATATACAACCCAAAATGGCGGCTGTTTATCATATTCATTCATACCATCAAGTTATTTCCGTTATGCAGCCTTGATACATTGCTTAGGCTCAGTAGTTGCTTTTAAAGCTTTCACTTATCTCTAGGTGAGGATGATTCACTTAACCGGAATAAATTAACAATCAGTTAGTATTCCTACCTGGCATAAAAACGCATTGCACCGCGACCGTAATTTAACGGACATAAAAGTAGCCAATGCTACTTGTGTATATTTTTTAAAACTGTTCGCATAATACACTCACGTTTTACAAAACGTTGTTTAAAAAAAGTGGACAAGGACTGACCTTCGTTTCTAATCAACACCTACGTGTTGACCTCAATGTTTGTAATTGTGAGGGACATGACACGATGTAGGAGTTGATTAAATCAACAACAGAATCAACAATCTTAATAAATAGTAACATTAGCTCAATCAGGACGCTCCGGGGTACAATGTCGTTATGTAGCAGTTTATTATCGTCCAGGTAACTCAATCTTGATTATACTGCCAATGCAATCACAATATATCACAATCACTTTAACGAGCATAAATACATAACTCACTTGATTTAGAAACGCAACCGAATTGTTCTGTTCTTTGTAGCCAGTTGTTCATGTAGGGAGTAATGCAATGTAATGCATATGTTTTGTCTCATTCTGTCTTTCTGGTGAACACTTTTATTAGCTCGCTTTTGACCTCATTTCCACGTGTATTTAAAGGTCCGTAAGTTACCAACTAAGAGATAAGGGTTTCGGCTGCCTTAGTTTTGTAGTTTCCTGTGTATTGCACGACTGTATAACAGTCACTATCCGTACCATCTAGTTGCGTGTCATAAGCTTGTAAAGGGAATGCAAGTGGGTCAGTCGATGACGCAAATACAATGAGCGAAGGCTATTGGTATGTTTGCTAAGTAGTGAGAATGTAGCCAGTTAAATTAAATGGCACTTAATGATTAAAATTGCAAATCAATGTAATTAAACATTTTAACATTTAACAGTGTAACAATTGGAATCAGTATATTACTGGCTTAACTAGCGACAGAACATGATTGTAAAGGATTGGTAAATGCTGTTCTTACATTGTATTTTGTCTAAGCTAATCGAAGTAACTTCGGCAGATTTTGTGTTCATTCAACCCCGTTATAAATGCTTCAGAACCCGCTATTGTAACCCTTTATTCAGTGGCAAATAGGCATTGGAAACATTAAATTACACAAATCGATATGGAACATATATATTTAGGCTTCATACAGTTTTGGACTAATGGTGCGTTAAATATCCATCGATATTGGACGTACCATAAGTAGTGGTGAATATCAAGTTACGTGCAGATGACCAACAACACATTGCACTTACTTTCAGGGCTCTACGATAACATATATCTAAATTCAACAGCCGGAAGTACTTTTGTCCTGTATGTAGATCCGATGACATTGATTCAGCGCAAGAGACATGATGTGATATTCATGCGTACATCTCGGCGGATAATTTAACATCTTAATGCGATTTCTTCATGGAATATTCGCATAATATTGTTTACTCGTGACACCATTTGAAACACATAATAAAGCAACTTCCGTGCACTCTCGCTCAAAGCTCGTAACATACATTATGATGCGTTATCATAACGCCTTGCAGTGTTCATCCTTTCGTATAAGCGGCTACTTATTGTGTTATGGTGCAATGGCAACGAAAACTGCGATTCCACAATGGTCCGTCCGTGATACTTTATGCTGTCCGGAACATTTCGGGGGCTTGATTAAAATGCCATCCGCTAACGGAACAAAATGCTATGATTTACTCTGTATATTTAACTAAATGGCTTATTCTCTTCTCCCAACGGCGTAGTAATCTTTTATTGACCCATACTGGCGTCGCGCCGCGTCCCAATCTGTCCAGTATTGTTTACGTACACTTTACATCTTAATATCACAAATATTATATTGATTTAGAGGGGAATTATAATTTATATGATCTATGCAGTCCGACACGATATTGCATGTCTATGCTAAAACATTATGTCCTAATAATCCTTATCCCTAAATAGGAGTCATAGAATAAATGTCATATCCGCACTCTATTGATTGCTTACGCACTATATGAGTCATAAAGAGTATGCTTAGGCAATATGTGATGCTAGCTAGATAAGTTTGGGGACTGAATACTTAATGCTGTATATATGATGGTATTATAACACACTTCCTCTGTTGATGATAATGTGAGAACATTGCTGCGTACATTCTTGCTGAATGTAGTTATTAACAGGAAAGCATCAAGCCATGCACAATCAGTCAAGATGTAAGCTTATATTGTATTTGTTCATATGCCATACTACACAAGACAAGAGGAATAAGGAAAGGTTAATAAATAAATAGATGTATGAACCATGGCGACTGTTCCATTATATTATAATATTATGTTTTCAATCACATGTGTTTAAATTTGGTGTTGTTGTAGTCATGCTTGGTGCAGTGCAGGTAATATGGATTACTCTGTTTGTCTAATTAACCAGTACTAATCGTAAATATTGTACAATAGAATCATAATTGATGTCTTAACAACATCAACTTATCAATTGTAACTCCCAGAAAGTAATCTGCATTCAGATTGGCATAGGATGCTGTTATGGGTTTGTTTTGTATATTAAATGTGTTTACTCTGAATCATTGTACATTACGACTTCTGACGTAGCTGTTCCTGGTTTGAAACAGAGGCAATACCAAGCGGAATGACAACTGTACTAATACCAGGGGTTTATGCATGTATGCAAAGAACATGTGTTCCGGGTTCTCGTTTATTTGCCTAATTGTGTATTTTTTATGGAATAGCATACATGGTTTTAAATAAAACGAATTTTGACTGCAGCTAGCTAGGATTGGTGTATGTGAAGATTTGTTCACCTTCGGCCGGTAAATTTCCTATCGAGTGGTGTTGCAGTAAATAATATCAGGGCCTCGTTTTGGCATATTAATAATATGCTTTATTAAAATATGATCTTTTGCTTACTCTTTTCTGTTCACTGAAATGCTGAATGCATCTTCGTCGATTTCCAGTCTCTGTGATGTATACGGCTTGGTATGGTATGACATAGAGTGGTGCGGTAATGCTATCAAATCAGCGTCCACTTGAACATCGTAATTATACCAAGGTTAATTGCTTATAGGCAAAATAATACCCGTTGATTATCGACTGCTTTTAAACGAGGCATTTGTAAAAAAATGCTTATGCTAATAGCCAAATGCAAATATGATACAAAACACGAGCTATGATTTATAACAATTAACAGAAATTAATAGTGTGGTTGTACACTTAGATAAGAACGAAGTTTAAAACGTGTGTGTCCATATAACGCAATGTATATGAGGAAACAATGTTAATGGCAACGAATTTTTAAACGCTTTGCGGTTGTTAGCTGCAGAGCTAACATACGCAACTAAGTGTATTTTTCTGCTGACGATAAGATGATAGCGTGTCATTTTATTATATCACATCGTTTAGACATTCGTTGTCAACCTATGGTCAGGACTGCATTTGGAAATGACCATATATGAATTGTGTTAAGTTATACGTGGATCCATAGGTAACATACATTGTAGTACCTCAGTCTGCAGATTATAAGTACCTCAGAATTAGAAAGGTCATAATGAGAGCCAACATATATGTAAGGTATATTATCTATGTCACTTATTATTTCACTCACCACTAACAATCGGGTATGTCTTGTACATTTTTAATTTCTTATTCATCATTATTGTCAATTAACTAAAGTAGCTGGTAAACGACTAATTACTAGTTTAGTTTCCGTTGTGACGGCTCTGCTTACGCTAGCCGATGGCGTGTCACAGTTTCGAATATACCTTACTTGGCATCCCAATACCGCGCCGAACAGCAATGGTGTAGCGTTGCATCCAGCCGTAGCAGAGCAAGGTATGCTAACAACGTATAAGAATGGGCCTTCACGACATTCTAAATCATTCACTAGGCATCGAACATATTACCTACTTGACAACATTATGTACTTGTTTGACGGATTTTCCTTATCAATATTCCCAACGTCTCAAAACATATTTGCTTTTTCTTCTCTGATTCGACATAGATATTCAATGAAAATTCACAAATCTAATCTCCATCTGGATGCTCAAAATATTCAGTCTGAATAGGTCATATTGGTTATTTGAAGTTCCCGCGGAATTTATTTAACGGATTCTTCGGCGAGTAAATCATACGGAGTGATGAATTGACAGATTATACAACGGTATAATTTGCTCCCGCCAGGCGCCTATACGCTACAGAATTATCAAGCTATCCATTGGTTTCTTTAAGTCGACGCCATGCAGTAGTGACGACTCAACAGCAGCCAACACCGTAACCTCGTCACCTTAAATAATGCGTGGCGAATAAGCTAGTCTCAAACCGTACAATTAATTCGTTTATTCCCATTAACATCGTATACTGTTGGCGGTATCACGTACAACTGTGCCAGATATTTGTAGATTCTAGGCATAGAAGCTGAATTAGTAGATGGTCCTTAATCGAACATGATTAATTAGATTTATTGTGGTGCACCAATACCGCGTGATATGACGAGTTCGCAGAGCAGATGATGATTACTTCATCCAAGACGCCAAAGGGATATGAATAGTTAATTATATTTAATGCATCAAGTAAGGTTCAGGTATTTAGAGCTTGGAAATCAACCATCAACACCCGTACTTTAAGGGTTATCTATTATCCAATCACCAAGCCGCATACATTCCTTGCGCTTATGAATGAAGTTGTTAAGTATCACGCACGTACCAACATTAATTGCCTATTAAGCCAATCATACAGATATCATTTTAGTTGTTAGAATTATATAGTATTACAGAGCATTGTCGTCTGAATAAGTCATGGGAGGCGTGGCAATAACAAGGAGCGATGGACTGACAGATTATACAACTGCACAATTCATCCCCGCCAGTTACATGTAAGTCACGGAATAGAATTTTCTATGGGTTCAATCAAGTCAACGTCGTCCCGTAGTGACAATATTTGTGTAATAATTTTGCTTTGGAAATAGAACGAATCATTACTATAATTCTGAGTTACAAATTTCTGAAATCACAACTTAAGAGATTAAGCGGCACTTTGAGAGTTATTTTGGATAGATGAATTACCACTCTGTAAGTAGGGATAGCCAATAAAGCTAAGCGAAAACAGCTATTTAGTTGTAGACATATTAATTAGAACGTGTTGTCACAACGAAATATGATCTAATAAACTAGCAAAACTATTGATTGTATCCTTTTAAATCGTGTCATACATCGAGGCACTTCTTAAGCAAGCCTTGGACTAAGACTCTTGGGTATATATCAAGCCCTGATGGATGGATGTATTCAATATGAACGCCTTAAGATTAATGGCAATACACAAGGCAAGAGGCGGGAAACAGTCATTTAAGATGGATATTTGCATTTCACTGATGGTCTTTACGACTTTCCAGTCAATAAGTACATTAATATTACGTGTAATTACTACGAACCAAAATGTTTACAAGAGTATATTATCATGTTAACTGCCAAATGGGAAAACTTTAAAGAACTAATGGACTCACATCCCGCAATCAAAAGATGGCTTTCAAATAAATAGGACAATTTGTCAGTATTTATTCCTCATGACATCGAAACGTTCTTTGCTGAATATGAAACTACCTTCAAAACAAAAGCAATACACTGATTGATATATATGACATGACTATTACAGACCTAAAGCAGATCAACGGGCATCTCTCGTGCGTTAATGTGGCACGAAACTTCACAATAAGTCAATTAATTGCGATATCCAAGATAATACTTGCTACCATCGGTTCTGCTACGCTATCGCTAATACACAGTTCATCTAACACGAGGCAAACATTCGACAAATAAATGTTCGGGCAATCGCCATTAGTGTCGCTTTGCGGCATGCAGTGTAAGCATGTATTAAACTTGGACATTTTCCTACGAGGCAACGGAAATGGATCGGCTGTCCATAAATTAATCAGACAATCACAATACAAGAATGAATGGGAACTGTTTCCGTGAATAAGTTAATTAAAAATCTTCGACAAAGGTCCATTTTATCAAGGGTCGTAGATGAGTTCTCGATATAGCCATTCTAACACTCGCCTATCGAGATAGTATCACGTGACAGGAATACTCAACATCAGTGTACAGACACGTTGTTTTCCCGCTGATGGCGCCATCCATTATATGGCAACACTAGCGACGCCAGGTGCTTCACGTAGTATTACTTCAGCTATATTGAGGTTTTTTTATAACGGGCGATATGTCATACAACCACTTAATGCCTCATGCACGCCGTGTATTGATGCGTCGTTGCCATTCAATGTCAACTGCATTTGATTTATTTCCAGTGTGATCCGTCAATAAATGACCACGTTTATGTCTTGCACTCTAACGTTAAGCGGTAATCTGTCCGTTCAATGAAGATATCCATTTATAAGTCGCCAATAATAATGCACTTTTCGATGGAAATAACAGTTTTAGTTAATAATTCTATAATAAGTTTGACTGTGATCATTGATCAGCTTCCTTTAAGTGCTAGCGCCTACTTGGCACAAACCCTGTGCCCAGACAAGACTGCGAAACCCACGCCGCTGAGAAGAAGGTCCAGCACGGTACTATTGAGCTATCGGGCTGATAAATTATACGTCTAGATGTATGCATGAAAATTACATCAGGCAAAATGCTTTCTTTAGTGCTGAATCAATATCATCTCTTCCACTTATAAGACAAAGATTGAATTAAGATATATGTTGTCCTATAGACCCGAGAGCAAGCGCAGTGTCATGTTTGTCATCTATACGTAATTTGAAATTCACAACCACCTAGGGTGCGTTCAATTTTGATGACTATTTACGGCTCCATTCTTCCTGTTATGTTGAAAGCTTGAATATATATTGACATAATTTCCGTATACAATACAATAATAAAGTGCTTCCAAATAACTAACTGTACATGTGAGAGACCCCGTCCCTTAACGTGGCACTATGTGTATTTAGGGCGCAGTTTAATTAGCTTCCTTTACTTCATGTATTGAAAGTATAGAAGTCTTATTAATTGGAAGACGCGTGCAGTCTTCTTCTCTAAACGTTAGACGTGGATGGATTCGGGTATAATCATAGTACTATTTCATTATCGGTAAAATGGGAATGATACGGGTCGAGACTGTAATATTGGTTGTTAATAATTCATAAATTTGGTTTAATAGTAATGAAATACACAGGAAACTTTGTAACAAAGACAACCGATAGGCAACATAATTCTTTCATGTGACTCAGTCGGTTTCTTATGGGCCGATAATCAAATATGGATATGCGATCAAACAAGAGTTGAAATAATCTTCACCTGAATTCATTATTAGCAATCTTACGAATTTGGAAAGTATTTTTCATATAATATCATTGTTCTGTAGAAAGACAATATATGCATTACGTTGAATTACACCCTATACGAACAACTGACTCCAAAGAATAAAAAATACGTTGTTGGTTCATTTCTAAATTAAGTAAATGATGCATATTAATAGGTTGTAGGTGTTTTTCTCTGGGCGAGAAAATTGTACCGTAGCGGCTTTGTTTGACCCTTCTTAACAATTTATCAAACGGATACTCTGGCGGGGCAATCATAAAGAGTGATGGATTGGCAGATTATAGACCTGTACAATTTGCTCCTGCCAGGTATCTAAAATCTACTGAATAATCAAGCTTGCCATGGGTTCCTTCAAGTAAACTTCGAGCCGTAGTGACAATATTTTGGTAACAATTCTGCTTGGTAAAACGAATCATTACTATAATCAGCACGCCTTATTATTCATGACAATATACAAGACAAGGGTCGGGCAGCAGTCACAGCAGATGGAGACTCTTAATGGAATGAATGTTACTTTTCTTTGATCAACGGGCCTACAAGTGTATAAACGCATCACGCATAAGTTCCTTCCATTTTTGATATGGAAAATAGCGCTGTTTTGTGGGTGTTTGCAGCAGCAAAATCCGACGCAGTCATCCGCACAATTTGTGACATCACTAGATAACTGCAGCACCACAATCTCATCATTTAGGAAGCAAACATGATTTTGATTATGGTTGATTAAATGCAACACAACGCCCTTGGGTGAAGTTAATCTCTTAAATGAAACTCGGTTAACTCAACAATCTGCATTTATGCTTTTCTGTAATCAACTGTGCTCTGCACATCTACGATATGTAACTGAGGACCTCATATTAATCTCGAAAGTTACAGCCAAATATCCATTAACGCAAAATTCGACTTTAGCGAGTTTATATTGCCGTTCTGCGTAGCATGGAGTATGTCAGATATACACACGTTTCATATACAAATTGTTCATTGGACTCTTACCATCAGAAGAAAGCCATTCCTTAAGATGTTAAGTACAAGCTTGATTTTGCAACTCCTCCTAAGTATTAATCATTAGTATTAGAGTAAGAAGGATGTACATTATCCAACGTCTTACGAGCGTCCTAAATAGGTATATTGATTTCCACGGGATGCATACTTTGTAGATGGTAGTGTTGTATGTTTTGGTGCCAACAGGTGAATAACCATCACATGAAAAATATTCATGAGACTTGCACGGGCATTTCATAATAGTGGAGCATGCAGTAAAGTGTTACAAGTTCGATGCTCCCTTGCTGTGGGACATCTTGGAAAAGAGAGAATATATTGGTGCAGTTCAATTACAAATTGCGCTGACTAATAATGCGTTGGTGCTCCAAGCTACGTGACGCCTGAATTAATTGTAACATTGAATAACTTATCTGTCAAGAAGTATGCTGCATAAAGTTTACACGTCTGGGTTATCGACATGTACCTGAACTACATATAAGTCTGCCTTTCTTGTTTACTTGGAAAATCACGCTACAGACCGGGAATTTATATTTGAACAGAAAACTGTATAAAAACCTGACGTGTTTGCTCTAGATTAATGGCCCCCTTTAGTCCTTACAAGTTGCAAATATTTGCTGTATTAATTAATGCCTAAGTGTGTTAATCAATAATGAGTTATATCGTTATAAACAAAACCAGCAACAAACGCGCAATCGGAACTAAGTACGGTTGAGTGTCTGGAGGGCATAGAAATGTGGAGGGTGTTATCAACATAGTCATCAATGAAAAGCTTCAATTCCTCCGACGACAAATGTTCCCAATTGCCGGTCAATAGGCGTGCACCCCAATAAATGATAGCAGGGAAGCAAGTTAGCTCTTCATTGTGCATCAGTAGTTAGATTCTACCTGATTCCCTGGAGATGATAAATGGAGTAACTTTGTATAATGAAGTATAACTTTTATTTGTAACAAGTCGCAGATATTTGTTGTTGGTGATACTCAGTTTCCTCATGGTGATCGTTCTGGGTAAAAGGGAGCATAATATTTATCTACTATTAGATCGATCCCTTTATTCATAATAAGATACTCACAACGCATACCTGGCCGCTCTCAAAGTGGATAACCCAAGAATGCACATTGTATCGTGCATGGATTGTTAAATCAAAGCTGCATACATAAGCATGCCCTGCCGTGGCTCTTATCCAGACCGTGTTGGTATCGACAAGATAATCCAATCAAGCAAGCAATCCTCTAGCAGATGTAAGTATTTGCCCTTTAATTGCAATCCCCGTGCATCCGTACAAGGTGCACAAGCCGTATCATTAACATCCACCGCAGATGAATTAATGAAATACGATCTGTCTATATGCGTGGTTTTGGATCGTATTCCACGGACGTTTAGCGATGACAATAGCGCTGAATGTGATTATCTGAGCGGAAGCATTACACGCGCAGCTGACTTACTCAGGCAATGAGTTGCTACACTGGTGTGTACTTGCAGTAGATAATTACTGTCGAATTGGAATTATCAAAAAAGCCTTACCTTACCGACTTTTAAGACAGTATGTGATGACTTGATGATTGTCTTTGATGACTGCAAACATAGGCAATGTTAGTCTCCAGAACCTTTGTGGCGGTTGTTTTCAGAAATAAGTCCGTCCATAGAATGCCATATGCTCCAGTAATTGGTGTAGCTTCGAATTGATAACCTTATGTGATTCGCAGCAAATGATGTCATGACTTACCTGCATAATTGCTCGGCAATAAAGCACGCCATGAAAATTAAAACAGCTCTTTCCATCATTTTCGTGAATTTAGCTTATTGAGTCAAATTATCAAGTCATCATAACGACGCATCTTTTTATGTTAGGGTACTGTATGGTGTTGTACGATGCAGTATAGTACGGTATTGCACAGTTGGAATGGTATGGTATGGTAGGAAATTGTATCGCATGGTATGGTTCAGTATAGTACAGTATGGTATGGTGTGGTATGGTATGATTGGTATGGTACAGCAGCTCATGACATTGTATGATATGGCTTTGTATGGAATGGTATAGTATATTTTGTTATGGAATGTTATTGTATGGTAAGTTACTATGGTATGTATAGGTTTGGGGTAGTGTTTCAAGCATGGCATGCGGCCTGTCATCTTCATCAACATGTTTACTCTCGGTCAATACAATCTACAGCAGCCCGATTGTCAATATCCCCCGTAAATCGAGTATGGTTGTGCCTAGTGACCCGTATGGAAGACATTTTTAACCATTTCAGGTTGTAATTACGACGGTGCCACGGAAGCCCTGTGCACATACTTATGGCAGAATGTAAACAGAGCCATTTGCTATGTGTGTTCCTCTTCCACGCACTAACAACTAAAGCCAACCAAAAGTAAACATGTTTCTTGTGTCCTCGGCGTTAGTTTGTAGCAATACGAATATGAATGCACTCATTGACCAAGGAGGTGCATATCTAACCAAGTACCCATTACTACAACCCCGTGCTGTTTGACAATTTTCTCGACACCACATGTTTTCTGATAAAATATATCCACCCTGATCGGCATTGCCTTATGATTTTCCCAGAATATTATGTCTGAACAACTAGAGAGAATAATTTCATTATTTGCCATTCCGTTATTGTCCGAGACCGGATAACAGTACGGCACAAAGTATTAGGGGAGGTATTGTATACATAGCATATATACATATGTATATATATAAATATATGTATTTATATATATACATATAAATATGTGCATATACACACACACACATATATATATATATATATATATATATATATATATATATTCATATACATATACATATATATATATGTATATATATATAAATATATATATTTATATATATATACACATAGATTTATATATACATATATACATGAGTATATATATGCATATAAATTAATAGATATTCAATATATATATATATTATATATGTATATATATATATATATATATGTGTGTGTGTATATATATATATAAATATATATATACATATATATATATATATATATATATATATATATATATATATATATATATATGTATATATATGTATTTAGATATATGAATATATAAGTATATATATATATCTATATTTATAGGTATATATATATATGTATATATACCTATATATATATATATATATATATATATGCTTACATTTTCATATAAATAAATGCATATTTATTTATATATTTATGTAAATATAGAGATATTTATATATATATATATATATATATATATATATATATATATATGAAAATATATAACTACATATATATATCTCTATATATATATATATATATATATATATATATATCTATATATATATATATCTATATATATATATATATATATATATATATATATATATATATCTATATATATCTATATATATATATATATATATCTATCTCTAACATATACATGCTCTCCATGGCGTCATCTTTGGCCTTTGGTCACCTGTGGATCATTAATATATCAAGGTGGTTCTTTAATATGCAGTTTCTGTCTATTTGATCTTAGACTGATTGAGCCACAAACATCAGACGACAATGCCTGGACGCCACTTTCGCATTATACCGTGATGACGTTGTCTTTAACAAACGTTATGATACCTATCTAAGCCTTCAGCATAACAACCCCTTGCGTGATATGTCGGTCCGTTTATTCGAGTCATTGGCAAACATCTCGTAAGAATACCATCAGTAATAACAAATTGTCATTGATACTTGTTGCTGTTTGACAGTGGATTATATTGCCAGACTTTGATGCAGGTTCATCAGGAGCCGCAAATACTAATATGTCGGACATTATCATAAGCATAGGGATGCTTGTTATAGTAAATGTTAACATTTTAACCTAAAATATGTCAGACCTGTTTGAACTCTTGTGCGTTTACACAATGTTACGTTTTTATCTATGCTGGCCACCCGTTAATTGATGGGTTGAGGTGGCAAAATAAGCGTTTGGTCCACGGACAGCCTGCGTATGACTATCAATAATTATCTGCAATATTCAGTTATCATCGGACAATGGAGTCGATCCAAAATTTAGCTGTAGTTGTTTTTGTGTAGGACTTGATGTCGTAAAGTCTCTCAAACATTCAAGCTATTGTGTTAAAGGTCAACTTCAACGATTTTCATCATTTCTTTATTTTGTGTTTCAAAATGAAGATTAATAACTCATTAACCAACGGGTACTCATAATTCATTGCACCGCTATGCATAACTACTAAAATCCACCGATAAGGTTCCACTCGGAAGAAAATACGAAGCCATCTTCTCGATGCCATTTTGCCTCAGTTGGCCGCTAGGGGCAGGTTGCGTGACGTCATTCCTGCTGCGAGGCCTCAGAAAGAATTTGACAGCGATCGAGCGAGCGAAGCGAAAAGCGATTGTTTGGATTTTAGTATTACACTGTTTTTAAATGAAGCCATGTCGTCTTCTGATGAAAATTACGAGGCCCCATAGCATAAAATTGGGGCAAATTATGTCCATGACTATTTATTTGAGACAATACGGACGGGAGTTGAAAAATCCAAGTCACACTTCGAAATGACACCGGGAGCTCTAACTCGCTTCGGATGAAGAATCCACAAAAGATTTCGACGAATGGTGAGTTTAAGAATACCCTTCCCCAGCTTTATTGAACTACGTTAACTGGTAAAAAATAATCGTTAGTATCAATTACCCAATAGATTTACACATTCTGTAAGTTGAGGATGGTATGTTGACAGATGTAACTATTACAACAGATAGAACTTGGCTAGTGAATGTAGCTTTGCCATTGTACCGTCAGCACATTAAACATTTTTGACAGATGATTACATGCAGTATATAAAGTATTTTCCTGTTATATTCAGTCAGCACTGCATCCCAATGGACGAAGCCAGAGTGTGCATCAGAGGTTTGGAGAGAGTAATGGCTATAACAGAGGAATGGACATGCATCACCAAGCAGCCAAGATTCCTGGCAAACCGCCTGAATAAAATGTGCTGGAAGCTTCCAAATTTGAATCTATTCAAATGGATGGACCTGTTGGAGATGAGGTTTCTACAATGAGTAAGTTAGCCATTATTGCTACCAAAAAGGACGGTTTGAGGTTGAAGAATCATATTTATTACTAAGGGAACATCAATCCCGCTGTGTAAAACATTCAGTGTTCATATTGATAAACTACAATATATTTCACATAGCCAAGAATAAATAAAACCATTAACATGAAATCCAGAGGCAGAGCTTACAATTACAAAGTGAGGGAATGGTTGACAAATGACAATTGTTTTTTTAACTATGCAACTTATTTCAAAACCATAGACAACTTATTGACATATTGCTTCAGATAATTCAGGTATCTAGCCTACCGCCAGTTTACATTATGGATATGGCACAGACTGGGCAAAAGAAACAGAAAAGTGCTGGCAGGAGTGGAAGATTACTTGGTCAGGTTAAATCTACACCTGTGAGCACCTACGAGAAGATCCTTTGCAGGTTTCTCGTACTGGGAGGCAATAGGAGGTGGAAGATTCCTTTCCTCTGCAAGGACATCAGCAAGTCTGTAGCTTGGGTATTTTTGCCTGAGATCAAGCACCTCAGCAATGAACTGATGTACATAGTCTGAAGGAAATCAATGATATTCATATTTTATGATAGTCATAAAACAAGTTAGTTATAAAATATGCCCATTTGAATAGGGTTACAATGTTTGTGCATATGAAACTTATTTAGGTTCCGGTAATAAATGTCAAAATAACATGTGTTTCATTTTAGATTAATGCACCTACACACCAAAAGTAATTGGTACTTTGACCGGCTTGACAACTGGGTCTCCCTGTCTGGCTTTGGGATAAGACACTCTCCATTGTGACTGACCTCCTTCAGTGATGGCTTGAGCTCTGTTCGAGTTTTCATTGAAGTGAATTACTGCTAGGAGCAATCTGGATATATATGTATAGCAGGTTGATAACATATTGCTAAGTAAGAATTGAAACTTGAGCACATAATTATACAAAGAACATTACAGCTGCCAGTACACAAATGTGCTAAACTTCCATACAACAAATATACACAACTGAATTTCAAACTTATTTATTGGTATTACCTGGCCTCCATGGTGGCATAGGGATAGTGAACACTCTTTGGTGCGAAGAATGTGACCACTTTGTGATACGATTCTAGGCTTGATGTCTGCTCTGTTGGGGAAAGCCTGCCAATGTCATTTAGGAGATGCTTGCTGGAGACTATCAACTCCAACTCTTTGTGTGGCTTTGATCCTATTTATGGTTAACACATAGATCAATACAGATTACATTTCTTTGGTAAAGTAGTACCACAAGGACATGGATTTTACCTTTATGACTCATTTAATTACACTACAACTGAATAAATATTTCTATGTAAACTTATATGATTAAAAACTAACACTGACCCTTCAGTATCCACTTCCTGTCCTCTAGTAGTGCATGCTCACATTCCGGGTACAGATCCCCATGCCCCGCGTGCTCATTGACGACATGCCTAGTGACAGAGAGCCACTTGGCTCTGACCAGACCTGCATCTCCATCGCTTGAGGCAGCACACCAGTAAACATGATTGGAAATGCTTCTGGCCCACTCACCCAGGATGTTGCAGTCTTTTCTTTTCCCTTTGGCCAGTATTTTCTTCTTGATCCCTTCATTTAAAAATAAGTGTGTGTTTGTCTTTAATGCTATCATATAAATTTGGTATGCCAACATGTTAAATATTCTTTTCAACCAGTGTTGGACTGTAGGTTGCTCTTCCCTTATGTACTTTTTCACCCACAAATGTCTGTCAGTAGTGATGGATTCAACGGTCAATCCATTCTCAGACAGGGATTTCATACCAAGCTTCAGACCAGCTAACTCCATAGCATTAGAATTTTTAACTTGGTTACTCTGAAAGAAATTAACAGGCAATTGATGGTACAATAGACATTAAAGAATCCATCATATACTGGTCATAAATTGTAAGTTTTATACCTGAATAAGTTGCATGTCTAGAACCTTTGAAGTCTTTAGGTCCATCAGGGTGTAACTGCCATACTTAGCAGTGTGGCCTGGAGAACAACATCTTGCATCCCCTCCTACAGAAAGTGGTGTACCTGGGCGAGCAGTTGTCAGTGATGTCTTTTGGGTCTGCCAGAGTCGTCTTACAGCTGGAACAAGATAGCTTCTCTGAATGAGATAGAATGTTGACATAGATATGGTTGGGATATTAACATGCCTGAACATGTTCAGTGTTCTAACAGCACTACTGCCGCTAACAAAAATTCCTGAAGCCATTAACAAATTCCCTGCAGGCATAGCTCCTGTAAAAGGTTGGCTATCCCACATCTTACGGTGTCCATTCACGCAGATTTGTTCAAAACAAGCAAAACTCCCCCGTATCTGCTTGATGATGACTCTGCAGGGGCCCAAGCACAGGAAGCATGAGAGCAGCAGGGTTCTCAAGCAGCTCTCAAACAATAAATTTTCTTTGATTCTGACTAGGGCCATCCTCCAGATCAACACCACTGTGAACAATAAGAATGAATTCACAATATAAGCATTCTGTGAGCTAAATTTTTCTTCCATCAAATAAAACCCTGTGGTTACACTATAAACAAAACAATATTTTCCTTACACTTCTTCAAACTCCATGTCATCATCAGTGTCCATCTCGGCATCATCACTGACATCAATGAAGTCATAGTCGGGGTCAGTTTCCATCTCATCATCGCTGTCCACTAGTTGAACAAATTCCTCCTGGGGCTCATATTGGGTGCCCCTGGTGACACTTTGGATCAGCAAATTGCACTGTGTCCCGATGCAGTGCTGAGATGGGCTATCTTGGGTACCTCTGGAATATTTCTTTATTCCAGGAAAGAAGGAACTCTGTGTCTGCAGGGACTTGTCAGCCATCTGTGGTATGAATACAATAAGTATGCTACAATTTCATTCATCATACCCTTACAGGATGTAAATGTTTACAAATTGACTCTGAAAAGACACATGGATACATTCAACAGAAGTTATCCCTGCCAATGCATTTCATCAAATATAATAATGCAGTTGCCTTGAGACACTCACGGAAACATTTGCCTGCACCCCAAATGACAAGTGAGAGCAAGCTTCAAGTTCTGCAGACGGCAAGGCACTCGCCCCTGGTGTAGCACACAACGCGAATGCTGTCAGAAGCGAAGTTTCTTCGCCTAGGTCGGCAGTGCTTGGGTGTGAAACCTCAGTCTGTGGTTCACCACTGTCACTTGATTTATGTTTCTGCTCAGCTGCCAATACCATTTCATTTACTACCTGCATGACAAGAAACAGCTAGATTGATATACTGGCAACTTGGTGATAAATTCATTAACATCTAAATAAGTATACGTCAACATAGCAGGACTAGCCTAAAGGTTCAAGCCAACAGATCTCACCTGTTGTCGCTGCCTTTTCTCCGAGGCACTCCGTCGCTTACTTTGACTGTCATCAACTCCAACGTGGCTAAAGAGAGTTGGTATGGCCTCTTTTCGGAGCCTAGGTTTTTTACGAAATCCTAGACTTTTGAGCAGCTCTCTGGTCAGTATCATAAGCACCATTCTCGAAATGATCAGAACATAGAACCGTCGTGAGTGTAGGACTCCAGTGTTTACGTTTGACTTTCGACACCCATATGCGGCGCATTTTGCTGTCTTTTGGAAACAGAAAAAAACTCACGCCTGACTTCTCATTGTTCCGACAACCAAACGCACAACAATATGGCATAATCCACAACAAGAAACGCACCAGACCGTGAAGAAAGACGAGTAAGTCACACGCTGTCAACCAACCGTGAAGGCTGAAGATGGCGAGGAATATTCGTGAACAACCTGAATGACGTCACTGTCCGGAAATTCACGAATTTTACCGAGCGGTATCTTGTCAGATTCGACGTGGAAAATGTACATTTAAAAATCATTTTTCTAAAAGAAAAAAAGCGCGCAGTCACCTTATTTTGGTTACGATACCCTTTTAAAACATAGAACTTTTGAAAAATGGAATAAAAAAATCTTTGTAGTTGACCTTTAAGCTCCGCGCTTCAACTCACGTCGTAACATATTTTGTCTTCTGCATTAGTACCAGCTTTCCGCATCAACCAAATGCCAACGCAACCTAATAATCGCGGAAATGATCTGAAAATAAATTGGTCACTTTGATATCATTACAATGCACATATGACCAACAGCCGAGCCTGACGTGATGGCAATAAGACCTCTGTATTGTCAGATTGATGGGCTTAATCACGCCGGATTGCATCAGGGCGACTCAAATTATGACAAAATCGCCATTTCCTCATTTCGTTCATGTGAAGTTGTTCGGCGTAGTTATAAGTATACTCGACAATATTAAGCAGCCGGATGGTCATTGAACCATATTGACTGCTCATAATAAATATCTTGTACACAATGAGGTTGTGCAGACTGACGCAACTCTTACCGTGCCAGCACATCCAGTGTTAATGATAATAATACTAAAGATGATGGTAATTTCAAATCAAATACCAAATTGATACTGTCGCAACTAGTCAAACAACCCTGGATGAATTAGTGCGGTAGCTTTAGTGCATGTTTATGCTATCTTATAGGGAGAAGAGTACACACAGTCATCTCAGGGTATGTCATGTTCGAAAGCAAGATCCCTCTATCTACGATGAAAAGTTAAGGTTTAAAGAGAGCCTATATGCGGTATTCTACAGGGTGTTGTCATCAAGGTGTCAGGTGTAACTCAAACAGAGCTGATGTGCGGTATTCTACAGTGTGTTGTCATAAAGGTGTCAGCTGTAACTCAAACAGAGCTGATGTACGGTATTCTACAGGGTGTTGTCATAAAGGTGTCAGGTGTAACTCAAACAGAGCTGATGTGCGGTAATCTACAGGGTATTGTCATAAAGGTGCCAGGTGTAACTCAATATCTCGAGTCTTTCGAGATGGTTGCTTATTGAGGTACGAACATGATGCATTGTAAAGGCGACGGTTTCATTCTTCATATTTAAGTTTCCCTCTAACGGGAGATCTTTCTTGTGATATGTTATGCCATTGCAGCCCATGCATCACACTATACACTGAATGATAGGGCTGTCGCTTGGCTCCATCCAACCACCAATCATGCTAAATGGCCCGCCATCTTTTGCTGTTGCTGGGAATCAGTCACCGTCATTTTGTCCGAACTGCGAGAGTTTTGTGGCTTGCCATCATTTGAATTGCTGTTGATTGATGCATCCAATTTCGACCGACTGTTCTCACGCACTCGATTGCCATATCATCAGCAACTGTGCATCAAACATACACGATCAGTACAATTCAGTTTATATGATTTCCAATTCTTATGCCAGACATATGTTATTTACAACAGTCGTTTGATGATAAAAATTAAATGCGCAAATTTAAAAAAAACCTCAGAACGTACAAAAACCAATTGAATGGAAGCAAATGCGTGGTAAATTTCAAAGCAGTCCCATAGTGTACGCTTGGTTACCTGCAGTTTGAATAGCTTTGACAATGATATCATTGCTTTTAATTTTAGCCTTCCGCTCTGCGTCACATATAAGGTAACAAATTCTGATTTATGAACACACTTTACCTCAATTAAATAACCGACTCGGTTCCAAAACTTGTCCGATGTTTTTAAACCGATGAAAAATGTGCATTGTCTGTTTAACCTGAACGTCTCTCCAAGGAGGCCAATAAAAGTGATCGTTCATCTGGGCGAGATCAATTTGCTTGTGTCACAGACTTCAGAGCAAACGATATAATTTGCACAAGTTGTTAAAATCTTCTTTTGTCTACTTTGTAATTGGCAATATATAGCACTTTAAGAGGATTATTAATTGTGTGGTAATGGTGTTGATCTCATCGTTACAATCGTATCTGTATTATGTAATCTTTGTTCTATAGCACGAACAAAATCAGTTCCAAAATTGCCTCACAATTAGTCTTTGATAATATTTACAACCCAGAGGTTCCTCAAAGTTATAGGTAATAGATATAATTTTGCCTATATGAGAGACGTATTGCACATCTTACCTGAAATGAATCATAACTATATTTTGGTGTATATTGAGAGTGCTTGTTAATCTTTATTAACGACGTAGGCCTACACTGAATGGTAAATTAAGCTAAGAACGTTCGCGTAATAAATGTTGGAAGAGGAATAGGGATTAGGTAAAGATGCATTTTTCTCAACCAATTAAGGCACGTTATAAAACACTTGAGTAGGTTAGCCATTGAACCCTTAAACACTATTATTTCCTCTCTAGGGTTTAGCCATTAAACCCTTAAACAATATTATTTCCTCTCTAGATTTTCTGAGAATGACTAATCAAATGGCTTTCACTATTCATGCGTGTACCTTAAAGAGGAACAAGATTAGTCCATCGTATTGTCAGGAGCGCAATGATTGATATGTCTAGACAAAAGCGTAATGTATTGCTTAATGGTAACATTTGCAGAGATGACCGATCGGTTTCCATGTCACCTACTTTGTAACAGTGCATATGAAGAATAATTCACCCAAAGATCTATGACATTATTACCAATCGATGTCCCAACTATATACTGAAGTATCATTTGGCCATGAGGCATTATGAAAATGGACCAACATGTTTCTTCGATTATTGCACATAGTGTGTAGGTCAACAGCTACCCTGGCTCAAGCCCGTTTACAAGATCAGTTTAAGAATAATTGGATTTGCAAGAAAGACCAGGGCAATTGTAATCATACCAAATTGATGAAGACTGCTCTGCTTTGAATGTTAGTTGTATGATTTTTGACGACACTTTATAATCAGTTTCATAGCGCTCTGTGTTCACTTGTCAATTAACTGTTATGCAAACGGCACCTATCAAGTTTGATGATGAATATATTAGTATATGCAGTTGTCCTGACTCGTGCATCTTGACTCCTTCGTGAATATGATCCTTGATTTCCATTTCAAGCAAGCAACCGGCAAAGAAACCTTTATTTCATTCACTGTGTTTCCTTGTAATGTACCAACACAGATAGCATAATGGGATTTGCCTACAAAGACTATTCCAATGCAGCTGCTCTAGCTTAAGTCGTATGATGGAGTGACAGAGGTGGGAGGAGGATGTACATCATGGGCGTAGGGTTCTGCGCACAGTGCAGCTTGACTCTGTCATATGCTATTGTTTCTTTGGTTAATGAACACAATGTACGCACACGTTTCAAATATACGCAAATATATCAAATAACGTTACATCGGGCCATAACATTTGGAACAGCATTCATATAATAATATATCCCTATTTTGATAGAGGCATTGGAGTATGTACTCATACATAAGTATGGCGCCTTGAATGCCCTTCCTGTATGAGTACGTACTGACGACACATGTTTATATAGGAAGTACGAGGCACAGCTACGCGCTCTTCGGCACAAGTATTCATTCAGTGTTCATGCGCATCCATTCATGCATAGTTAGAAGGGGTGTTCTCGTCGTTGAAAATAACAATAGGCGCAACAGCTATTTCATACATACACTAAGCCTGATGCAACCGTTTACATGGCTGTTCCTCCGGACTACACACAACAGATTCCTTGTGTTATTTGATCCTATACATACCTCATTAAGGCTTTATTTTAAATGGCAACCACAAAGTGCATGTGCAATGGGGCGCCGATTTATCGAGGGATAAATAGCGGAAATACTAGGTGCATAATTGGTCACTAGAGAGTCATCACATATTGTGCTTGCTTATTGGGATCAAACATGTCAATTCTGCAGCAACCAGTGTTTTTTAACTAATTGTCTGGCTGTTTTGCAATTTATGTAGTTGATATACGAACTTTCAAAACTTAGCTCTCTCTTCGATTATACCATAATGTGTGCGATCACATAAAGAATGCAAAGTCTGGAACATCTTCTTGACAGTATATGATATTGCAACCTGAGATCCATGTAGTGAATTGACTGTGTTTGGCCTTGCCAAATTGTTGATGTAGCGCAACGGTTGGCTAGGATCACGCAGTTTGGGTAGGTTTATATTTTTTAAGTTTATTTATCAATTTCTGCATCTACAAGAAAGCCAAATAGAAAACCTCCATATCATGTATCCTTAAACGTTTACCCGAGGATCGCAAAGAGTGCAGTTCTTCGCTTCGTATGTTACACTGTGGTGCGAATAAGTACCTTGTATGATTCAGCATCAATTTCCCGTTGCACCTACACATCTTCCGTTCAGCGTGACCCACAGGGGAATGGGATCCGACATCAACTCATATAATTCAAATATGATCAGCTGACATTAGTTACAGGTTCATTTCACCATCCGTTTGATGTGCCTCTATGAATCAGTAAGTTAGGCTAAACCAGTTGACCCACCGTTGATGATACATGAGCATCACGGGATGGGTGTATCTCCTCAAAGAGGTAGGAAAGAACCCGCAATCTTTGGGTCGGAAGATGGGAAGGCCTCAGACCCTATTATGCACAAATATTGCACGCCATCCTTGAAAATGGTTATCTGCTTCTGCTGAACAAGTTACCAACCTTCTGACCGCTGAGTGTACAGACTAAAGCAAAGACAGTTATTACATGATGTGTCATATTTCGACATCCTATGAATTGTGCTTATTCAACATCTAAGAATTGTGAATATCAATGCGTGCTCGCCTGGTTTATTTTGCTAAATCGACATAAATCCCTGATAATTAAATACTCATTACGACAATTCCATGACACCAAATACAGTGCTTTCGAGAATGTTACACCTTGCAACGCAATTGTAGCTTAAGAGCAAATGCACCATCAATGAGCAATTGAAGTGGTGTCATGTGCTTGCCAAATTGTTAAATGCTGCCTTTTCAATGGATACTACCAAAGTTTGCATACGTTCAAATACGGACCGCAAAATAATCCCTTTCTAACTTGCGTGTGAACTAATTGCGTTCGGATGGAGTTTAGTAAACGCTTATGATGAACAAATAATGGATTTGCTATGGTCAGAATCTGTTGACTAGTGTCTATAGTATAGCGTTGCATAGAACGATTTTTGCTTTTACAATGAAAATTAATCCGATATTATCACATGGAAATCAACCACATTTAATCAACTGCAAATCTACCAGCTACAATCACATGATGATCAATCGGATAAAATCCCACGTTTATCAACAATATAATATCACCTGTTAATCGAACAGATATAACAACCTATTTGGATGGGATATGACACCATTTAGCAATGCAGAACTGTTCTCAAATTCATAGCTTGACTAAGTGCCTCAGGTGAAATAATTAAGCTATATTTTTCAACAAATGGAGCATCGCACAACTGGGCACTGAGATATTGTGACAAGAACGTGCTATCTCCGCCATTACGTAAGCGGCTATTTCAAAGGAAAAATGACATAACGAAATGTGCTTCGGAAAAAATGTTATATGGTTGCTTGAAATTACGTCGAACAAACGTAAACTGTGTCAGTAAACAGCTTCTCTACTCCTGGACACAGACACTATGGCGTGAAGGTCGGTTGCCTGAGTTGAATATATTGCGTCGTAGCTTCATTGTTTGTTATCATTCTCTCGCTAGGTTGGTCTCGAGTGAGTCGAAGCTGTACGTTTGGCGTGATTTCCCCCTTGACTACATTTGATGCGCTGTCGAATAACAATAGGAATATTCTTCATTATGAGTTCCATTTATTCCTTTGCTCTTTATGACGTCGTGATTCAACTGTATGTGAGAAATAAATAACTCAGTTGTGGTTTCATGATCATTGGGCAAGCTTTCGATAGGATTGCTCTCTATGAAATGTATTATACATATACTAACAGTGTTATGATAGCTGCTTCCCTCGAAACAGATTAATATTGTGTTCAACATGATGTGCACCGTGGCAACTTTGGAAAGAATAGCAAAGAATAATCCCAAACCTAATACCTCTAGCGCTAGCCCAATGACATACAGACTGACCATTGGCGGCAATACGCTGTAGACTTTGTTTTTATTGATAGTAAATGATGCAAACAACAGATGTGTGATGCCACATTTATTTGTGAGTTTGTGGTAGCCCTGCTATGTCATGTCAATTACGCTGATCAATAATGAGTGCAATAGTTCACAACAAATAGCACGATCTGTTTGAATGAGTGATTTTAACACACGAAAGGGGATAACGGCTTGCTTTGTATATTTGGATTAAGCTGATCTCCGCTATTCTGATATGACAAGTACTTGCTCCGTTACAAATGGTTTAACGTCGTCAAAAGTATAAAACTCATCGCAATTCACGCACAATAATGACTTCGCAATACTTTTCTCAAAGGTTATGTAACATCCAAGCATTCGGACAGGCAATCCCCTTGACAGAGGCTGACACATATATTCGACTCAGGGCTTATTTTGGCCACAATTGTCTTCAGCTCAACAAAGTACCACGAGGTTTGCAGAAACCCCGACCAAGCATATCTCATATGCGATTAGTTACTGTTCAAAGCAAATAGAACTTAAAAATCCAATAGTGGCAATTTATCACTCATGCATTGACCTTCCATTATGTTCGAACAATGCAAATGTTTGATGTTGTACTTTCGTTTAGAAGAATATTGGCAGGTAAAGATATATTAGTCAAGGCTTCAACAGCAATTCCTCCCGTAAGTAAGCTGAGGCTTTACAAACTTTTAACCAAATTGTTCCATTCACCTGTTCAGTTGTAACTACGCGACATATTGATCACTCACTTAACTTAGATCAGTCAACAACTGGAAAAGGAACAATTGTACACCAAGGCCAATGTGTCTTTACACAGGCTGCTTGATGAACGAAAAATAAATATTAGGAGATAATATTCAGAGGATGGGACGATCCGATCTGGCGCAATAATGAATTAGGCAAACGTGCGTAATCGTACAATAGTCCTTGGATAAGTAGCAATGTAGGTTGTTATAAAGAAACATTTTACTCCATAGAGAATCATGATATCATGGTATGCACGCTGATTAGAAACATGGTGATTGATTGGGTATACAGTAACTATATATCCAATAATGTATTACGTCAGGTGATATAAACTATGATACCAAGATAAACCTATTTTAGTCATACGAACAAGTGGCGCAGCTATGAGTCGAAATATGCCAAATTATGCGGTCACATAACAAACGAAACTTTCATCTGTACGGATGTGGATTGTGCTAGCGACTTAAGCACTTAAACATGGTTTAAACACTCAACAACTCACGGTCAAATACATTTCTGGAATACAGTATGTACGAGGAACCTTATAAGCTTAACATCGACCCCATCCTCAAGCTCCAAGGCATTGATGGCCAGAAACAAATACCCTATCACAGAGTTGACCAAATGGAGTTGTTTTACTTCTCAAATTGGTTGTCTCATTCGTAACGTTTGTAGGCCATTATTAGTCCATTTGAGGATAATATGGTGAGACAGAAGGTGGTTACAGCAGTTGGATCATTGCCCTCAAGATATAATAACAACTATCACATACACATAATGCTGCACTCTATGAGGGGCGATACCATTGTGTACGCTCCAATAATAAGGCAATTGCATCACTTGCACAGTTATTCGAATGTGAGTCAAATAGTCATCGTTGTGTGTGTGTGTGTGTGTGTTAGATTAAATCCATGATTACTAACATTGAGACCTCTACGTTTGATTTTTTGAATAGGGAAGTAATTGTAAACCACATTTCTGACTTGCTGATGCCATAATATTGATAATTTGAGAGATATTGCATATGCATAAACATCATTAAAACGGTTGAAACGGTTTGGATAGTAATAATGTTTAGAACTCTCAGAAGCTCAATTGTTTGTCAAACAGACACCCTACCAATCACCCAGCCACCACCTGGACCGTTACATTTGGTTAAGCCTCCTTTGTGTACAAGATTTGCATGGGCTAGATAATCTTATAACTTAACTCGCGTACATAAACCGGGAATTTATATTTGAACAGAAAACTGTATAAAAACCTGACGTGTTTGCTCAAGATTAATGGCCCCCTTTAGTCCTTACAAGTTGCAAATATTTGCTGTATTAATTAATGCCTAAGTGTGTTAATCAATAATGAGTTATATCGTTATAAACAAAACCAGCAACAAACGCGCAATCGGAACTAAGTACGGTTGAGTGTCTGGAGGGCATAGAAATGTGAAGGGTGTGATCAACATAGTCATCAATGAAAAGCTTCAATTCCTCCGACGACAAATGTTCCCAATTGCCGGTCAATAGGCGTGCACCCCAATAAATGATAGCAGGGAAGCAAGTTAGCTCTTCATTGTGCATCAGTAGTTAGATTCTACCTGATTCTCTAAAGATGATATATGGAGTAACTTTGTATAATAAAGTATAACTTTTATTTGTAACAAGTCGCAGATATTTGTTGTTTGCGATAATCAGTTTGCTCATGGTGATCTTTCTGGGTAAAAGGGAGCATAATATTTATATACTATTAGATCGATCCCTTTATTCATAATAAGGTAATCACAACGCATACCTGTCCGCTCTCAAAGTGGATAACCCAAGAATGCACATTGTATCGTGCATGGATTGTTAAATCAAAGCTGCATACATAAGCATGCCCTGCCGTGGCTCTTATTCAGACCGTGTTGGTATCGACAAGATAATCCAATCAAGCAAGCAATCCTCTAGCAGATGTAAGTATTTGCCCTTTAATTGCAATCCCCGTGCATCCGTACAAGGTGCACAAGCCGTATCATTAACATCCACCGCAGATGAATTAATGAAATACGATCTGTCTATATGCGAGGTTTTGGATCGTATTCCACGGACGTTTAGCGATGACAATAGCGCTGAATGTGATTATCTGGGCGGAAGCATTACACGCGCAGCTGACTTAATCAGACAATGAGTTGCTACACTGGTGTGTACTTGCAGTAGATAATTACTGTCGAATGGGAATTATCAAAAAAGCCTTACCTTTCCGACTTTTGAGACAGTATGTGATGACTTGATGATTGTCTTTGATGACTGCAAACATAGGAAATGTTAGTCTCCAGACCCCACAATATTCAACCTTTTACCAATACTCGCACACCAACATGTATGTTTATTGTGCTATTAAGTACAGGTTATACAGAACCTTTGTGGCGGTTGTTTTCAGAAATAAGTCCGTCCATAGAATGCCATATGGTCCAGTAATTGGTGTAGCTTCGAATTGATAACCTTATGTGATTCGCAGCAAATGATGTCATGACTTACCTGCATAATATCTCGGCAATAAAGCACGGCATGAAAATCAAAACAGCTCTTTCCATCATTTTCGTGAATTCAGCTTATTTAGTCAAATTATCAAGTCATCATAACGACGCATCTTTTTATGTTAGGGTACTGTATGGTGTTGTACGATGCAGTATAGTACGGTATTGCACAGGTGGTATGGTATGGTATGGTAGGAAATTGTATCGCATGGTATGGTTCAGTATAGGACAGTATGGTATGGTGTGGTATGGTATGATTGGTATGGTACAGCAGCTCATGACATTGTATGATATGGCTTTGTATGGAATGGTATAGTATATTTTGTTAGGGAATGTTATTGTATGGTAAGTTACTATGGAATGGTATGTATAGGTTTGGGGTAGTGTTTCAAGCATGGCATGCGGCCTGTCATCTTCATCAACATGTTTACTCTCGGTCAATACAATCTACAGCAGCCCGATTGTCAATATCCCCCGTAAATCGAGTATGGCTGTGCCTAGTGACACGTATGGAAGACATTGTTAACCATTTCAAGTTGTAATTACGACGGTGCCACGGAAGCCCTGTGCACATATTTATAGCAGAATGTAAACAGAGCCATTTTCTATGTGTG
>CM067352.1:9334023-9354023 GCA_034190875.2 Urechis unicinctus | reverse complement strand
TCTTGTACACAATGAGGTTGTGCAGACTGACGCAACTCTTACCGTGCCAGCACATCCAGTGTTAATGATAATAATACTAAAGATGATGGTAATTTCAAATCAAATACCAAATTGATACTGTCGCAACTAAAACAACCCTGGATGAATTAGTGCGGTAGCTTTAGTGCATGTTTATGCTACCTTATAGGGAGAAGAGTACACACAGTCATCTCAGGGTATGTCATGTTCGAAAGCAAGATCCCTCTATCTACGGTGAAAAGTTAAGGTTTAAAGAGAGTCTATATGCGGTATTCTACAGGGCGTTGTCATCAAGGTGTCAGGTGTAACTCAAACAGAGCTGATGTGCGGTATTCTACAGTGTGTTGTCATAAAGGTGTCAGGTGTAACTCAAACAGAGCTGTTGTACGGTATTCTACAGGGTGTTGTCATAAAGGTGTCAGGTGTAACTCAAACAGAGCTGATGTGCGGTATTCTACAGGGTATTGTCATAAAGGTGCCAGGTGTAACTCAATATCTCGGGTCTTTCGAGATGGTTGCTTATTGAGGTACGAACATGATGCATTGTACAGGCGACGGTTTCATTCTTCATATTGAAGTTTCCCTCTAGCGGGACATCTTTCTTGTGATATGTTATGCCATTGCAGCCCATGCATCACACTATACACTGAATGATAGGGCTGTCGCTTGGCTCCATCCAACCACCACTCATGCTAAATGGCCCGCCATCTTTTGCTGTTTCTGGGAATCAGTCACCGTCATTTTGTCCGAGCTGCGAGAGTTTTGTGGCTTGCCATCATTTGAATTGCTGTTGATTGATGCATCCAATTTCGACCGACTGTTCTCACGCACTCGATTGCCATATCATCAGCAACTGTGCATCAAACATACACGATCAGTACAATTCAGTTTATATGATTTCCAATTCTTATGCCAGACATGTTATTTACAACAGTCGTTTGATGATAAAAATTAAATGCGCAAATTTAAAAAAACCCTCAGAACGTACAAAAACCAATTGAATGGAAGCAAATGCGTGGTAAATTTCAAAGCAGTCCCATAGTGTACGCTTGGTTACCTGCAGTTTGAATAGCTTTGATAATGATATCATTGCTTTTAATTTTAGCCTTCCGCTCTGCGTCACATATAAGGTAACAAATTCTGATTTATGAACACACTTTACCTCAATTAAATAACCGACTCGGTTCCAAAACTTGTCCGATGTTTAAACCGATGAAAAATGTGCATTGTCTGTTTAACCTGACCGTCTCTCCAAGGAGGCCAATAAAAGTGATCGTTCATCTGGGCGAGATCAATTTGCTTGTGTCACAGACTTCAGAGCAAACGATATAATTTGCACAAGTTGTAAAAATCTTCTTTTGTCTACTTTGTAATTGGCAATATATAGCACTTTAAGAGGATTATTAATTGTGTGGTAATGGTGTTGATCTCATCGTTACAATCGTATCTGTATTATGTAATCTTTGCTCTATAGCACGAACAAAATCAGTTCCGAAATTGCCTCAAAATTAGTCTTTGAGAATATTTACAACCCAGAGGTTCCTCAAAATTATAGGTAATAGATATAATTTTGCCTATATGAGAGACGTATTGCACATCTTACCTGAAATGAATCATAACTATATATTGGTGTATATTGAGAGTGCTTGTTAATCTTTATTAAAGACGTAGGCCTACACTGAATGGTAAATTAAGCTAAGAACGTTCGCGTAATAAATGTTGGAAGAGGTATAGGGATTAGGTAAAGATGCATTTTTCTCAACCAATTAAGGCACGTTATAAAACACTTGAGTAGGTTAGCCATTGAACCCTTAAACACTATTATTTCCTCTCTAGGGTTTAGCCATTAAACCCTTAAACAATATTATTTCCTCTCTAGATTTTCTGAGAATGACTAATCAAATGGCTTTCACTATTCATGCGTGTACCTTAAAGAGGAACAAGATTAGTCCATCGGATTGTCAGGAGCGCAATGATTGATATGTCTAGACAAAAGCGTAATGTATTGCTTAATGGTAACATTTGCAGAGATGACCGATCGGTTTCCATGTCACCTACTTTGTAACAGTGCATATGAAGAATAATTCACCAAAGATCTATGACATTATTACCAATCGATGTCCCAACTATATACTGAAGTATCATTTGGCCATGAGGCATTATGAAAATGGACCAACATATTTCTTCGATTATTGCACATAGTGTGTAGGTCAACAGCTACCCTGGCTCAAGCCCGTTTACAAGATCAGTTTAAGAATAATTGGATTTGCAAGAAAGACCAGGGCAATTGTAATCATACCAAATTGATGAAGACTGCTCTGCTTAGAATGTTAGTTGTATGATTTTTGACGACACTTTATAATCAGTTTCATAGCGCTCTGTGTTCACTTGTCAATTAACTGTTATGCAAACGGCACCTATCAAGTTTGATGATGAATATATTAGTATATGCAGTTGTCCTGACTCGTGCATCTTGACTCCTTCGTGAATATGATCCTTGATTTCCATTTCAAGCAAGCAACCGGCAAAGAAACCTTTATTTCATTCACTGTGTTTCCTTGTAATGTACCAACACAGATAGCATAATGGGATTTGCCTACAAAGACTATTCCAATGCAGCTGCTCTAGCTTAAGTCGTATGATGGAGTGACAGAGGTGGGAGGAGGATGTACATCATGGGCGTAGGGTTCTGCGCACAGTGCAGCTTGACTCTGTCATATGCTATTGTTTCTTTGGTTAATGAACACAATGTACGCACACGTTTCAAATATACGCAAATATATCAAATAACGTTACATCGGGCCATAACATTTGGAACAGCATTCATATAATAATATATCCCTATTTTGATAGAGGCATTGGAGTATGTACTCATACATAAGTATGGCGCCTTGAATGCCCTTCCTGTATGAGTACGTACTGACGACACATGTTTATATAGGAAGTACGAGGCACAGCTACGCGCTCTTCGGCACAAGTATTCATTCAGTGTTCATGCGCATCCATTCATGCATAGTTAGAAGGGGTGTTCTCGTCGTTGAAAATAACAATAGGCGCAACAGCTATTTCATGCATACACTAAGCCTGATGCACCGTTTACATGGCTGTTCCTCCGGACTACACACAACAGATTCCTTGTGTTATTTGATCCTATACATACCTCATTAAGGCTTTATTTTAAATGGCAACCACAAAGTGCATGTGCAATGGGGCGCCGATTTATCGAGGGATAAATAGCGGAAATACTAGGTGCATAATTGGTCACTAGAGAGTCATCACATATTGTGCTTGCTTATTGGGATCAAACATGTCAATTCTGCAGCAACCAGTGTTTTTTAACTAATTGTCTGGCTGTTTTGCAATTTATGTAGTTGATATACGAACTTTCAAAACTTAGCTCTCTCTTCGATTATACCATAATGTGTGCGATCACATAAAGAATGCAAAGTCTGGAACATCTTCTTGACAGTATATGATATTGCAACCTGAGATCCATGTAGTGAATTGACTGTGTTTGGCCTTGCCAAATTGTTGATGTAGCGCAACGGTTGGCTAGGATCACGCAGTTTGGGTAGGTTTATATTTTTTAAGTTTATTTATCAATTTCTGCATCTTCAAGAAAGCCAAATAGAAAACCTCTATATCATGTATCCTTAAACGTTTACCCGAGGATCGCAAAGAGTGCAGTTCTTCGCTTCGTATGTTACACTGTGGTGCGAATAAGTACCTTGTATGATTCAGCATCAATTTCCCGTTGCACCTACACATCTTCCGTTCAGCGTGACCCACAGGGGAATGGGATCCGACATCAACTCATATAATTCAAATATGATCAGCTGACATTAGTTACAGGTTCATTTCACCATCCGTTTGATGTGCCTCTATGAATCAGTAAGTTAGGCTAAACCAGTTGACCCACCGTTGATGATACATGAGCATCACGGGATGGGTGTATCTCCTCAAAGAGGTAGGAAAGAACCCGCAATCTTTGGGTCGGAAGATGGGAAGGCCTCAGACCCTATTATGCACAAATATTGCACGCCATCCTTGAAAATGGTTATCTGCTTCTGCTGAACAAGTTACCAACCTTCTGACCGCTGAGTGTACAGACTAAAGCAAAGACAGTTATTACATGATGTGTCATATTTCGACATCCTATGAATTGTGCTTATTCAACATCTAAGAATTGTGAATATCAATGCGTGCTCGCCTGGTTTATTTTGCTAAATCAACATAAATCCCTGATAATTAAATACTCATTACGACAATTCCATGACACCAAATACAGTGCTTTCGAGAATGTTACACCATGCAACGCAATTGTAGCTTAAGAGCAAATGCACCATCAATGAGCAATTGAAGTGGTGTCATGTGCTTGCCAAATTGTTAAATGCTGCCTTTTCAATGGATACTACCAAAGTTTGCGTACGTTCAAATATGGACCGCAAAATAATCCCTTTCTAACTTGCGTGTGAACTAATTGCGTTCGGATGGAGTTTAGTAAACGCTTATGATGAACAAATAATGGATTTGCTATGGTCAGAATCTGTTGACTAGTGTCTATAGTATAGCGTTGCATAGAACGATTTTTGCTTTTACAATGAAAATTAATCCGATATAATCACATGGAAATCAACCACATTTAATCAACTGCAAATCTACCAGCTACAATCACATGATGATCAATCGGATAAAATCCCACGTTTATCAACAATATAATATCACCTGTTAATCGAACAGATATAACAACCTATTTGGGATATGACACCATTTAGCAATGCAGAACTGTTCTCAAATTCATAGCTTGACTAAGTGCCTCAGGATGAAATAATTAAGCTATATTTTTAAACAAATGGAGCCTCGCACAACTGGGCACTGAGATATTGTGACAAGAACGTGCTATCTCCGCCATTACGTAAGCGGCTATTTCAAAGGAAAAATGATATAACGAAATGTGCTTCGGAAAAAATGTTATATGGTTGCTTGAAATTACGTCGAACAAACGTAAACTGTGTCAGTAAACAGCTTCTCTACTCCTGGACACAGACACTATGGCGTGAAGGTCGGTTGCCTGAGTTGAATATATTGCGTCGTAGCTTCATTGTTTGTTATCATTCTCTCGCTAGGTTGGTCTCGAGTGAGTCGAAGCTGTACGTTTGGCGGGATTTCCCCCTTGACTACATTTGATGCGCTGTCGAATAACAATAGGAATATTCGTCATTATGAGTTCCATTTATTCCTTTGCTCTTTATGACGTCGTGATTCAACTGTATGTGAAAAATAAATAACTCAGTGGTGGTTTTATGATCACTGGGCAAGCTTTCAATAGGATTGCTCTCTATGAAATGTATTATACATATACTAACAGTGTTATGGTAGCTGCTTCCCTCGAAACGGATTAATATTGTTTTCAACATGATGTGCACCGTGGCAACTTTGGAAAGAATAGCAAAGAATAATCCCAAACCTAATACCTCTAGCGCTAGCCCAATGACATACAGACTGACCATTGGCGGCAATACGTTGTAGACTTTGTTTTTATTGATAGTAAATGATGCAAACAACAGATGTGTGATATGACAAGTACTTGCTCCATTACAAGTGGTTTAACGTCGTCAAAAGTATAAAACTCATCGCAATTCACGCAAAATAATGACTTCGCAATACTTTGCTCAAAGGTTATGTAACATCCAAGCATTCGGACAGGCAATCCCCTTGACAGAGGCTGACACATATATTAGACTCAGGGCTTATTTTGGCCACAATTGTCTTCAGCTCAACAAAGTACCACGAGGTTTGCAGAAACTCCGACCAAGCATATCTCATATGCGATTAGTTACTGTTCAAAGCAAATAGAACTTAAAAATCCAATAGTGGCAATTTATCACTCATGCATTGACCTTCCATTATGTTCGAACAATGCAAATGTTTGATGTTGTACTTTCTTTTAGAAGAATATTGGCAGGTAAAGATATATTAGTCAAAGCTTCAACAGCAATGCCTCCCGTAAGTAAGCTGAGGCTTTACAAACATTTAACCAAACTGTTCCATTCACCTGTTCCATTGTAACTGCGCGACATATTGATCACTCACTTAACTTAGATCAGTCAACAACTGGAAAAGGAACAATTGTACACCAAGGCCAATGTGTCTTTACACAGGTTGCTTGATGAACGCAAAATGAATATTAGGAGATAATATTCAGAGGATGGGACGATCCGATCTGGCGCAATAATGAATTAGGCAAACGTGCATAATCGTACAATAGTCCTTGGATAGGTATCAATGTAGGTTGTTATACGGAAACATTTTACCACATCGAGAATCATGATATCATGGTATGCACGCTGATTAGAAACATTGTGATTGATTGGGTATACAGTAAAGATATACAAAGTCATATAAAAACGAGCCCGAAACATGCTCTCGTTGCGTCAGCTAGTATCATATGAAACCTCCATTTAGCATGCAAAAAAGTCTCGCCAGCATCAGCAAGTATTATTAGATTAGATATTATCTCGTCGATTGATTAATTTAGATAGGTACGAGTATACCGATAAGGACGCATAGGCTGTATACGTTGTTATATTTATAACTGAATACCAAAGTTAGTGCAGCTCACTACAACTACAGCCTGTCACATGTCCTCGACTGTGACATGCAGTTTGCGTTAACTTTGCATATATCGTACAAATAACAAAAAGCAATCAAGCACGAGTTCAAAAGAGCGATATATGTATGGCACTACACTATAATAAGTAACGTAATATATATATATAAATATGTAGATATATGTATATTAGGATATTATATATATATATATATATATTTATATATATAAACATATTTATATATATATATGTGTGTATATATATATTCATATATATATATATATATATATATATATATACATAATGTATATTTTATATATATATACATAGTTATATATATATATTTATATAAATGAATGCATACACATATACATATGTATCTTTATTATCATACATGTGCATATTATGTGTATATATATTTATATACATATATATATGCATTTATATATAAATACATCTATAAATATATATATAATTAGAGAGATTTATATATATATATTTACATTTATTTATAGATATATATATTTATAGATATATATATGTATATATATATATATCGATTGCTACCATTTCGCTTCAAAAGACCGACCATTTTGTCGCACAGTTACATTTTGAACCATGATTTGTGGTTCAAAAAAGTTAATCTTGGTTTAATACTAGGTAAGGGCCTAATTCTGTAATAAATACAGGTTTAACACTGGAAATATTCGTTCTGAGGTTGGATTCACTGAAGTTGTATTAATTTAAGCAATAATTTTGAATTCCGGACCTTCTTTTTAAATTTGTATATTTTTACCTTACAACCAATTTGTCGCTTGATTAAAAACACTTTTTTACTTATTTATTTCGAATATGTTTGTACCAACTATGGACAACATGCCATATCAATGTTTAGCCAACATTGTCTACAATTTTCACGAACATCATGTAACTTTTCACAAAGATGGAAAAATATATATTTGGATCGCACGCTGCCACAATTTGACAAGCTTGGCTTGGTCAGCGATATGCGTATGTTGAGATCGCTTGATTTCCATCTGCGGCGCAGTGCGAAGGTTAGTCGGCTCGTTTTTAATGATTTTCCAAATCGAATATTTATTTATTGGGAGTGCGTGAATATTTTAACTCTTGACTCATTAATTTGCGAACTGGCCAAATGTCCAAAGGTGATCTAGACATTACAGGAAATTGAAATGTTATACAGTTGGGCAATTTGGGCGATAACGGAGTGTATTTGGGCTGCTCATTCCACGTGCCTCTACGAGCAGTCTTCAGATTTATTCTTCAGGCCGTAAAACATCTTTTATATCCATAAATTCTGGATCGTATTAAAATCGTAATACATGTGACAATAGTGTGACTAAAAGTATTGAAAACTGTAGCAATATTTAATATCTTTGGTGTGGGAGATTAAGTTTAAATTGCCGATTATACTTATGCTATGGTCTCTTGGGTTATTGACTAACTTAGTGAGTAACTGAGTTAGCCCATTTGAAGCGATTGACAGCGATTAAAATACATGGGGGCGGCGGGCGAATTTGCATCCGTATATCCGACCTATAGGGTTGCGGCTAACCAGAAAAAAAAAGCATCCACAGAAAAAAAATCATTAGGGACTGGACTTGATATGAATTATGTATTTCGTTTGAATGATTCTGTTCAATAATACCAGATTATTTATTTACAGCTCCTAATATTTCTCAGTTTAATATGTATGATATATTTCTAGTAAGGTGGTCAATCAAACATTTTGAAAACATCACAACAGTTCAGTGGAAGTAGCTCAGCTAGAGTGTTCCAGAACTCTCTATTATTTGTAAATCCGACAGTCTGTTATTGGGATGCTATGGTTTCAATATAAGGCTATTTATGCATGGGAAATCACACCATAAACATGGCTCAATAACCACTTTTAAGTGGTGAGCAGGTAATATTTCATGGAACTACGTTCAATGACACCATGTAAATGGATAATATTCTTCAGATAACCTGTATCAGCGAATCCCAACTTTTACAGTCCAGTGGACACCACACAGCAGCATATGTAAACTAAACACTGACAAAAATGTCATAGAATAAACGAGTTAATTTATCACATTCCTTTTAATAGATATATTTTCGTAGTAAAGCACCTCACTACTTAATAAGTAATAGACTCCCTTAATGATGTTGAAACTAAAAGTATAAGCTGTGATGTTATTCAGTACATGAAATCAAAAACAGAGTACTTTTCCACCAATGAAACTATAACATGAGGCTCATGGGCCGCAAAGCTCTGGTGCCAACTATGTGACAACAAACACAAGCATTTTGCATAGTTTTGAATGGCATTGTGTAAAGGCTCACAGAACCCCACAAATTAGGTCACATTGACTCGAAGGCCTGCCATTCTTGTGGCTGAAGAATGTGGGAGTGGCAACCAACTCTCACCAGCAGAGGGCAGAGGTCCAAAATGTTCACATACAAGTGCCCCCTGCAAGCAGAATAAATTGCAACTTACTCAATAAAGCAAACCCTAGCTAAGTAGAGACCAAAATATGTTTTTTGAAGTGATAAACACACCTCTAGTGGCCAAGAGGCTGCTTACTCTGTGTTGTTGTTGATCCAGATCCTACGATGCTAGCTCTCCATACAAAGTTAAAGCCTGTAGCTAGCATTACACTAAGCAAACCTACGATTGCTAAATGGATGTAGTAATATACGCTCAAAATCAAGGTATATAACCAATCGATACACCGTTATTTTGAACAATCAAAGGAATAACAAATCTTAAAAAAGAAATCAATTTTACTCACTTTAATTTTGAATCCGGAGCAAGCTTCTGGTCATAACAGTTGAATTATACAAGCTAAGGTCATATTGGCTCTTTAACTATATTTTGTGTCTGTTGCGCCACAAGACTCACATCTTAACACATTGGTTTTACAGCTGTCAAACCGCCAAAACACTCCGTCGTGGTATGGCGGTGCCTAACTCGCTTTCTTCACAACCGCATGTCATCTAAAATCAATTGTGTGTAAAGAATACGCGTTTAAGGAAACTCCTACAACAAGTTTATCGAGACAAAGCATACTGCAACCCGGCGTAACCTAGTAACAAGCGCCTCTGTTTTCAATTCGTCGGGTAGCGGTAGAAGAATGCAACTTGTGGTTAAACCGTACACGACTGAGTGCGTTTTAATAACTAGCATTGAAAGAACTTCACACGCGAAACTGGCGTATGGACCAGTGCTGTACGGTTACGGATTATTCTCTACGCACTCAGCTCCTCAGCGAAACCCCAATCTTCTCTGCTTCAGTGTTTGCTCGAGATAAAACTCACTCGCCAAGGGGACTTCCCTTTCGGAACCCCCGATATTTTAGTATGTTACGTCATCACAAATTGTATGTTTACACCAAGTGTATTTGATTGATACGAACTCTGGGTGATTTGATGGAGAGTTTTCCTCAAGTTTGCAGACAAATATGGATGGTACTGCGTGCATTGCGTCAAACAGAGACAAGTTGTGAACGGTTAAATCAGGTAATTATTTGTTTAGCAAAGCTAGTGTCAAATAGAATGCATTGTCAAAGACAATAGGGATTTGTCTGCAGCGATCTTGGACCCGAGGAACCTTGTTGACTGTTTGTTATAAATATAGTCTACCACATGTTAGGTTCTGACGTTGGTTCCGAAATAACTATTCAGGTAAACTTTAAGTTAGTGATGTGTCAAATTAAGGGTCAGTTTTAGCTCTGCTCTCAAGCTTTTTTTTTATCAAGCAAACTTACAGCCCCAAATTACACATGGACCACTCTTATTTTGATGGTCATTTATATTCGAAATATCATCTTTGCATGACGTTTCATCCCCGATATGCTAATCAAATTCTTTAAAAAAAAATTAATATTCTATGTTAACTATATTTGGAATATTTCTAATTGCATCTTTTCTCATTAAGCAAGCTAGCAGCCCCAAATTATACATAGACCATTCTTATATTGATTGATTAATATCAGTCCTATAGGACTTATAATCCATGTTGTTCCATGGGCTATTTTCTCACTTTCAATGTTTAAAATATATGAGGAGTTGTGTTCCAGCTTGTAACAACTCCTACTGACTGCATTTGATCTGGCAGGAACTGTCTTGTTTGTAAATGTCCACTTTGTTTTAAGAGTGTTTTTACTTATTATTTCTGATCTGGTACCTTACCCTTGTCCAAAGGTTTCTACTAACAAGTAATACTGAACTAAAAGAGGCAAAGAAGCTAGTTGATGAAAATTGGCAACCAAACACATAACAATAACAGATAATAATAAGGTGAAGGTCATCTCCGATTTTTCTCAATACCCAAGATAGAAGTGGTGGTGAGACTGGTTTATCAAAATAAAATCAATTATATCATGTATCTGCAGTGAATCCATGGTTGAGGCGAAGCAACAGTGTGAGCTTTGTGTAAGAAGTGAATCATTGTGATTTATTAAGTGAATTTCTTTTCTAGGATATCATGCATAGGCATGATTGAATACCCTGGTTATATCTTCATTATGTGTATCTCAAAATATAAATAAGGTGCTTATCAATTCTCATGTGCTTGATTATGTATTTTAAGTGAAATTTTGAATGTAGGTGTTTAATTGCAATATGAAGTTGGTCATGAATTAATCAAAAATATAGTGTTCAAATGCTTTCAGTTAAATGCTTCCATGGCGAACTTTTCGTATGGAAGACGAATGGTGAGTTTATCCATATTTAGCAAGTGTGATGCATGTTAGAAATATCAATTGTTTCCATCAAATCTATAAATGTATATATAGTTATATAGTTCACTCATTGATATTTTCTGCACTTGCTAATTCCTGAATGAATTGGGAACAAACAATCTCTTGTTGATCCACATATTCCTCATTTGTAAGGTTTTGCTTTGATTTATCATAATACAGGTTGACGCCTCAATGCTGATGGTCAAACAAGGAAGCTGTCCTCTTTCAGGGAGAACATTCAGAGTAGATGAACCTCTCTGTATAAATAAAGAGAAGGTATTTGTTCATTATTTTATTTCTATTAATAATTCTGGTCCATTAGTATACATAGATATGTTACATATGCAATATATTGTATTTTGGCACTAATATTTCAGAAGAAAGGACCCAGTAAACAAGGTGATCTTGTGCAAATATTAAGTGACAGATTTATTTCATTTAATTGATTAACTGTTGATTTATGTTGGCTTTTTTTAAAGGTTTGTGCTTAACATTTGTGTATATAACAATTTTATCATTGTTAACCCAGAATGTTAATAAACGACATGAGTGACAGTGTTTTCCCTGTTCAGGTATATGTTCATATTTTACTTTCACATACTGACCCATCTTATGAATAGTGATATGTGAACTGTTTATAAACAATGTGTTAATTTTATCTAGGGAGACCTTCACAACCGAGAACCTCGGATTCTCTTGTATCCTCATCAAAGAGGTCTCCTGTGGTCTCTCAACCAGGAGCATGGGTCTCATGTGGGTCTCTGTGGTCTCTCAGCTTGGGTTTCCTGTGATCTCTAAGCATGGGTCTCCTGTGGTCTCTCAGCTTGGGTCGCCTGTAGTTTCTCAACTAGGATCTCCTGTGATCTCTCAGCATGGGTCTCCTGTAGTCTTTCAACCAGGATCTCCTGTGGTCTCTCAGCTTGGGTCTCCTGTGTCTCTCAGCATGGGTCTCATGTGGTCTCTCAACCAGTATCTTCTGTGGTCTCTCAGCTTGGGTCGCCTGTAGTTTCTCAACTAGGATCTCCTGTGATCTCTCGGCATGGGTCCCCTGTAGTCTCTCAACCAGGATCTCCTGTGGTCTCTCAGCTTGGGTCTCATGTGGTCTCTCAACCAGGATCTCCTGTGGTCTCTCAGCTTGGGTCGCCTGTAGTTTCTCAACTAGGATCTCCTGTGATCTCTCAGCATGGGTCTCCTGTAGTCTTTCAACCAGGATCTCCTGTGGTCTCTCAGCATGGGTCTCCTGTGGTCTCTCAACCAGGATCTCCTGTGATCTCGCAGCATGGGTCTCCTGTGGTCCTGTGGTCTGTGGTCTCTCAGCATGGGTCTCTGTGGTCTCTCAGCATGGGTCTCCTGTGGTCTCTCAGCTTGGGTCTCCTGGGTCTCTCAGCATGGGGGTCTCCTGTGTCTCTCAGCTTGTGTCTCCTGTGTCTCAGCATGGGTCTCCTGTGCTCTCTCAGTGTGGGTCTCATGTGGTCTCTCAACCAGGATCTCCTGTGATCTCTCTGCAAGTTACTCCTGAGACATCTGAACAATGGACTCCTCTGATCTCTCAACATGTGTCTCCTGAGATCTACCATCAGGGGTCTCCTGTGATCTCAGTAGCTTGTGAAGGTATTGTGTTCACATTCTCTTTGCACAATCTATGTAATGATCGATATATCTCAGCACAAAATTTCTTATCTGACATTAGGCTCATGATGATTGCAGCTAATCAACGCGAACCAACATGGATACAAGAGCTGTTTTTAATTAGTTGTCACTGTTTACATACTTGTATTCATAATACACTGAACACTCAGTACTTGGTGTCATTTCTAATGTAATGTTTTCTGTAATGTCATCTTTTATGTAACAATGACTTAATGTTATCTGTACAATTATGTGTAGAGTTTATGACAAATGGATTTAACCTTGCTTTGTGTTGCCAAATGGTTTGATATGCCCATATGATTATTTCATTTTGCAGTCTTAGAGAGAGTTGAAGACAGTCAAGGCAGTTTCATTGAGCAGCCTGGTTAGTAATCCTGTTTAACATAATGTTATACTTGGTTCTTAATTTCTTATCTTTCTTGACGTCTAATTATTAATGTCAAAATTGTTTTAGGTGGCAGATATGGAATTGCTCTAAGTGATCTGACCTTTTGTGGCTTACTCAAGGTAGATTCGGTATTTTGTCAGGCATACTTCTTGTTAATGCAGTAATCCAACTAGTTTGTTGGGTGTAATATCTTATTTCCGCAATATCTAAGCAATGAATGTTTTAAATCTGCTTTATTTTTGGTCATGGGTTTCATTCCCATCCTCAGCATTTTGACTGTACAAAACATTTAATTATTTTTTTCAGTTTCTATTACATTTTTGAAAGGTACATATTTGTACAACTACATTGAGATTTGATAGCTGTATTCATCAACAGTATGATATATTTATGAAAATGGTTAAGTTTATGTGACATCTGTGTTTTTTGCAGAAGTCTGTGGTACCTGATTCTGGATCCCAAGATGGTTGCTATGCTTAACATATTGTATTACTATTCAGCAATTATGAAGTATATGTATCATCATCAGTTTCCACTATGTTATGTTATGTTGTAATTAAAGGTGAGTCAGACCCCTTTGGGAATGTTCATGATGAGGCAGCTGAAAGAGAGGTCCCCACTGTGCCTTCTTTGAGTTTATGCTTGGTTGAGGGATCTGGTCAAGCTGATGAAAATGCTATTGCCAGCTTTTCATGCCAGGTATGTCACCGTACGTTTAAGAAGAAGGGAGGATACACAGTGCACATGAAAACGCACACAATGCAGAGTGAGTAGAGCTTGTGGGCTTATGTTTTATTAATTTTGTATGTCAATGATTGCTTTTCTTTGTACCGACTGAATGAAATGTCTAAATGAAATGTTTTGACTTAAATTGTATTTATTGAAAACAGAACCAACAGGCATTGCTAAGAAAAGACTCTCCAGAAAGTGTCCCTATTGTTGGAAAAATCAAAGCAACTTAACGAGGCATCTTAAACAGCAGCATAAAGAACACAAGGAAGTAGCAGCCATTGTGGACAGCAATATGTCAGCATTGAATGCACGCAGAGCATTTGCCAAGATACGTAATGCAGGCATCTTAGCTAGGAACAAAGCCCAAGTCATGGCTGGAGATGATGGAACTGACTTTGAACGAATCAAATCAGTATCTTCAGCAGACTCTGACAAGTCAGAAGCAGTCGTGCACTGCAATGTTTGTAGTGGCAGTTACTCAAACAAGTACTTCTATCGCCACAAGTTGATCTGTAAGAAGTCAGAGTCTAATAGGCCTGCACAACCAGTTTTTACCACCCTTTTGGGCATTAAGGAAACTGATGATTTTCTTGATGTATTAAGCAGGTTCCAGACCAATGAAATTGGCCACACATGTCGCACAGACCAAACAATCAAATTAATTGGCAGGCATTTGTGGCAGAAAGATAAAACAAAGGTGGACAAGCATGATGAAGTAAGAAAAAGTGTAATGTCGGATATGAGAAACTTGGCCAACCTGTATCTCAACTTCAAAAGTTGTGTAAAGAATGACAGCAAGTTTCAGGATGCAGCTGATATGTTTGACCGTAAACACTGGAGTGCTCTTCAGGAGGCAATAGTAAATGTCACTACCAATGATCTGGACACACATGAAAAACCAATCAAGTATGGCTTAAAAAAACACCCTGTATTACCTGCTAATTAAGGCAGCTGATGTTCTGCTGGGCAATGAGTTGGCTCAAAAGGGTCAGGAAATGAAAGTTCAAGAAATCAAAAACTTTTTGATTCTGCTCAAACACAACCAGAACAGTCTGTTTGGTGATTCTAAGTATTTGATAAATAAAGCCAGACAAGAAAAACTCAGACTTCCTGAAAGAACACCACCTGAAGAAACCATGAGTGTTCTTCGTAATTACACGCTAGATAGAATCAAGGAATTGGTTGCAGCTAATGAAATTGGCAAGACAGAGTATGTTGAAATGAGAAATTTAGTTTGTTGTCGGATGACATTGTTTAATGCTAGGCGTGGAGGTGAGGCTTCAAGGCTGAGGCTGAAAGTGAGTGAGTCAATGGATGAACAGATCAAAGTGGTTAGACAGTGATCAAGTGAAGCAACTCTCAGACGAAGAACAACAGTGGTTCAAAGAATTGACCATCTTGTATGGAACTGAAAAAGGGAACCACCTCGTGAGCTGTATTATCCCAAATGACTTAGTGGCTGCTATTGAGATACTTATATCTCCTGATATCAGGAAAAGGGCTGGGGTTCTGGATGAAAATGACTTTCTGTTCCCTAGTACAGGTTCCACTCTACACTGTGGTGGATGGGATGCTACCAAATATGTTTGCATACAAGCAGGAATACAAACAGACCTGATTAATGCTACCAACCAGAGAGGTAGACTATCTACCTTGTATGCTGCCCAAGACATACCAGAGAATCAACGGGAGTTTTTTTACTCGCACATGGGGCATAGTGCTCAGGTGAATGCTGGCACATATCAAAGACCACTCGCTGTGCAAGCCGTCACAAGAGTCGGGAGCTACCTATTGACTGTGGATAGTCAGCTTGCTGGGGAAAGAGGTGAGTTATTATCTCAGTTATGCTGTCATATGTTTGCTCTGATAAACTATATTATAGATGAATATAACATGTAACTTCTAGATTATGATGATTCAGATGTAATCATTTATTAAGAAGGCTCTTGTAGCAGCATTTCATTTGAGGACAAAGCCAGTAAAATTGTTCTGGACATGTGGAACAAGATGTACTTGATTTCTCAAAATGCTAAGGCGTTAACAATTGAAAGTCCAGTCACAATTATTTGCAATTATATTTCAGTCACCCCTTTACTGAGTGCTGGTGCTCCAGACCCTGGTCCATCCTCTTCTTATGCGCATGCCACTACTAAAGGTCCTGTCACTAATCATGATTCAAGAATGTTGTCTGATGGATCTGTTGAAACAGGTTGGATACTCTATGACATTCCTATCAATTGGATAAAAGTGCATTATATCCATTGTTTCTGAACTATTTAAAGATCATGCTACTATAAGCTGATCACTACTCAGTGCTTTATCTGTCAGCTATTTATTTACACATTGTGTGGCATATTTCCACCTTTGTCTTCATGTGTTTCATAAGTGGCTTTGGAGTCATTATTATACAAATAGGATTGTGTATATTGTCCCTACACTACAGTTTTATGCATATTAGGCAGCCAAACACTGATTGAGGACTCACCCCAATGTTCTATCTCTGAGGATACTGGTATTAAGATCACTTCTGATGAAGATAGCTGTCCTGTGGTTAACAGCAGTGAGTCAATGCAAACTTTCTGATCTCATTTATCTGTTTTACAGGCTGTCAGCTGTTAAACTTCTTTTTTATTTGGGGATCATCTCTCACTTCACTAATAATTGTTGTGTTTTAAGTAACATCTTCATTTTGTTGGGTGGATGGGGGGGGGGGGGGGGGTGTAATTATGTTATATTGAAATTACTTTCATATTTCACCAATCATTCCTGAATGTTTGACTGAAATGATTTATAGGATATATTTTGCATCAGTTAAAAGGGCAAGATGGACCACAACCCAAACAAAGCTCATCCAAACAGAGTTCAAGAAGTGGGTCCAGCTCCCAAGTCCGATAAAAAAAATTACCTGGTAAACTTTATTCTTTAATTTTACTTTATTTGTAATAGTGGATGTAGCACCTTAAGAATATCAGTGATTATCTGATTCACAGCTTCTGGTCTTAATACCAATTTCAAACTACATGTTTTTGTAATGACATTATTACTTGACAGGTATGGGCATCTTGATACTTTTGTTTATTGTATACATTTATTCTCTAATTTGCATTTTCTATTTTCTATTTCCTTTATTAAGCGTCTTTTATGGATATATTCTCATTCTGCTAATTGGTGTAAAATGTGGTTTATTATTATAGGGAAGAAGTTGATGGAGTCGTTCATGGAGACCAAGGATTGGCCCTTCAGTTACTCACAAGTTAGGACAAAGATCATGAATGAACAGAGGAAATGCCAACTCAGTTTACTCAAAAATCTAAATTTGAAATAATTGTAAATGTTTATGCTTGTACTATACCTGTTGGAAGATATTATTGTTAGTATTACTGCTTTACTTGTTCAATATCCCATAAAGTTAGTAACATTGTAGAGTCTTTCTTATAAGTCAAACAGTGTCTGTATTATTCTATTTCACCAGTACATTGCATGTAATTTTTATTGTACTAATTTTCTACCCCTATGTATAACATATGTAACCTTATCAGAGGCCCAGTTGTTATTGCTGCCAGTAAAACTTTGTAAGCAAGTTTTTGTAGCTGTCTGAATTAACTTTTCCTTGTGAAAAGCTTATTTGTCTCTTGCATATTTTTGAATAAAAATGAATAATTCCTGTTTCTGCTAATATTACAATAAATATAATCAATTTAAACAAACTTCACCTAAATTAGTTACATTTTATATACAGATATTTAATTCGGGTGCCATTTACAACTTCTCTTTCTATTTGAGTTATAATTCAAGTTGATATAGAAACTATTTTTGTCCATAATGGTTGTGTATGTAGTCAAAGTGATTGTATGTAACACTTTGGTTGTGTATATAGTATGAGTCAAATTGGTTGTATATATAGTATGTAACAATATGGTTGATGTTTTGCATGACCATTGGTGCTTGACTTTTTTGAACCGCCTTTTTTGAACCAAAAACATATAATCTCTCCCACTAAAATGTTTATAAAAATTAACTTAATTTGACTGCTGCAAATTATCATTCAACTATGATAACATATGTTAAAAATGATTTGACATTGGCATGATGTGTTTCAGACAAAAAACCCAAAATGGTGGTATATATGGATATTGTACAAAATGGTAGTAGACATTTAGCGGAAAAAACAACCGCTATGAGACATTTGAGGCGACAAAACATAGGTTACGTTATCTTATTTTTTTATTTTCATTGTTTTATTAAACTTATATATTTTGTGTACCCAAATGGGTGTTCCAAAATAGTTTAGATATAAGGGACACCTAAAAAAGCCACATGGCAAAAAACCAACAATTTTGGGAAAAAAAAAAACAACCATTTTTCTTATCAAATCGAAAGATATTTTCAGCTGCAGCGCAACTTCTTCTGAAACAAAACCGAGAAGCTAAGCATTTCTCCAGCTCATTGGGAAATATCGAAACCAAATGTATTTGTTCTTTATTCCCTCTTTCGAATGTCACGTGGATAGAATATATTCTTGAAGGAAGAAATTCTAAACAATATACCAGAAATTGGGATAATGATATATTGGATAATAACAAGCAACAAGCTATTAAAGGCAGAGTACCAAAAAGATCGTCGGCCCAATATACAGAATTTTGCAAACGCCCCTGATTAATTCCTGCGCGATGCATGAGCCAAATCCTTGCAATGGATAATAATGAATAGAGTAACAACACTTTTAAATAAAACAATTGAACATTAAAAACACTCTAAAAGATATGTCTATATATATATATATATATATATATATATATTATATATATATATATATATATATATATATATATATATATATATATATATATATATATATATATATATATATATATATATATATATATCTATATATATATATATATATATCTATTATATATATATATATATATATATATGTATGTATATTTATATATAGTTATATATAAATATGTATCTAATTATACGTAGACGCGTTTCAATCAATCCAAACAATTCAATAAGCCGATGTACAATCATGCGAAAAAACTTATCATGCGATGACGACGAGAACATGTGATTGCCCTAATGGTCGGTTGTTACTAGCGTCAAAGATTGTGACATTGCTAGTAATTACAATAAATATACCTTGAGTGGCAGCTGTGTCTATATTCGAGGCTAATTAGTGCTGCAGTCTCAACACCCGGAAGTTGGTTACTCGGGCGGATATAGGCTTAAATGAAGTTCCACGTGCTTTCTGGATTTCGTTCTGATTTAGATGTAAATTGAGGAAATTCGGTAGCATACTTTTCTAGCAAGGTTAACGAAAGTGTAAGGGAGCACAAACAGCCGAATAACGGAACGTTACTCTGTGACCAATTGAGGCCATGTATCAGCTATATGTCAAAAGCTGCTCATACATATCAACGATGTGAATTATATCCACCCAAACTATGCTTTAACATTATAAAGACCATTTAACATATTCATAAATTACATTTCACATTGAGTAACAAAGTTGTCTTCTGAATACGAATTGCCTATGTATAGACTATTCCGTCGTAATTAGTACATACTCGCGGTCAATAACGACTGTGAAGACGTATTGACCGGCATATGAAACGTCATGTTGGCTTAAGCAGATACTTGAGTATAAGTATACGATAATAGTAAATCATGGTCTCACATAAACGTAATGTAATGCAATAATTACGTCAAAATATAGTATCGACGTTTAAATAAGTGATAAGTGTGGTGCCTATGTATAACTATGGCAGATACTTGAGTATAAGTATACGATAATAGTAAATCATGGTCTCACATAAACGTAATGTAATGCAATAATTAGGTCTAATTGCC